>JASCZW010001267.1:0-221292 GCA_034211315.2 Aedes japonicus
CAAATGACTGAAAAAAATATTTTGATTAAAACCAAAATTTCTTGTTCAAATATGCTGGAATTGTACGATAATGAACCACCCGGAGCACTACAACCCTGACAATCCATCACCGTCTCGACAACAGCTGATCGATAGACAACAAAGGCTGTTGGTCCATGCCAAACTACCCATGGCTATTGTCTGGATCAAAGCTTCGCTTCTAGCTGCAACCTTCAACCATATCACCAAGGCAGCAGATGAGAGCAGCGTATGTAGCCGATGGTCGGTCGTCGTCGAGAGCAAACTGTTCGAATCGCCGATGGACTACCGATCAACTCCTTTGGAAAGTCGAGAGGGAGATTTGAGCAACCACGGGTCAAGTGATGACCAGTAAATCGTCACCGAGTCAGTTGTTTTTCGGTCACCTCTACGGTTAGGAACAAGTATTTTAATTTGTTAGTTTAAATTTATGTTATTAAAGTTAGAACGTTTGGAAGAAAATAAATGTAATGTGTGTTAGTGTAAATTCGCGTTGTGTTATTTGAGTGGATCAAACCGAGAAAGCCACCTTGACGACTACGCGTAGATAACTCCGTACCCACCCGCCAAATACTGCACCGGCGGTAATTTGTTGCCTGATCCCCATCAGTGTTGGAGTCGGCACGGATGCTCCACTGCCAAATATCAAAGGAGGTAAGCCGGCTACCCAACAGGAACTATTTATAGTTTTACAATTCAACTTATAACGTTCATAAAAAATAATGTGTTCAAAATGATAACATATGATCACAAAATTTGCCCATGGTGATAACTAAATTTGTTATGCGATAACAGCGGAAATTAAAACGATAACTGAGATAACAGAACTTGTTACTTATAAGATATCAGCTTGTTATTTTCCTTTACTAGGGATGTTTGATAGAATGAAAAATATGAAGAGAAAGTGTTGAAAGTTCCGTCAGTGTACGGTAGGTTTAAAATTGAATAGAAGTATTGAAAATTGAGCAAGAGGGCATGAGTTAAGTAGTACTCGAACCAAGGACGGTCGCAAGCCCTGGAGTAGTACGAAGCCTGTCAAATGTTGCCTTGGAGTGGTACGAAGCCAACGGAGTCACTGTCGTACCCAAGGACATGTAGCCTAAATCTTTTATTTTAACCGCCCCCACTCGTTTTTTTTATCTATGAACATTTATTTTCTTCATTTTGAGTGAGTTACAAATTTTCTGGTATAAAGTTGTTTGTCTGATGCTCCTTTGTCTGATTTTATGTAATTACCTGGTTCCTTAGTTCTTCAAATATTTTGTTTTAGAGTTCTTCAAGAATGTTGTTTCCTTAATTTTTTTTGTCTGTAATGTGTCATTTATGTGATTTTGAGAACACTGGCTGTTTCCGTTCTGATTTTTTATGTTTGCGATGTGTGTAGGTTGCTCATGTTAATTGTAGCCTCAACGACAATGCATTGACAGTGTTTGAATGTATTGTGCAATCAAGTCTCTCTCTTTTTTTTTTTTCAACGACCGGACCTGTAAATGAGTTTTTAATTCCTGTAGTTTTCGGAAATTTTCGTCGAGAAATGTTTCTATATCTTCCAGCTTCAGCATTTAGCTGTAGAGTGTGTATGAACATTGTTTACTTTTTGAACTTTGTGTAGGAGATAGAGAGATAGATAGAGAGATAGAGAGATAGAGAGAGAGAGAGAGAGAGAGAAAGAGAGACCATTCATCATACTGGTGGGGATCAGTATCGCAACGCTTCACGATGTTTCCCTCCGAGGTCTCTACGTTAGAGATGGCGAAAAAAACTTGAGTGATCTCAGACGTTGCGAATCGAGACAAACCCAAAAAAGGAGAGCGTTCCTCTCCATGTGCGCATCAAAACAGGGTGCACACAATATATCGCTAGAATAACTATCACAAGCAATCAGTGGTACATGAGCGCTTTCCATACGACCTGTTGAGGTGGCGGACTTGTCCGTGTCTCAACCTACCCCGCAGTGGAATGTTAGGCAAAAGATGACGTCCATGGTTCGAGTATCGCTGGACCCATGTCCTTTCGCTCAATTTTTCAAACAGCTGTTCGATTTCCAACATGCCGTACACTGACGGAACTTTCAACACTTTTTCTTCATATCTTTCATCCTAGCAAAAACATTAATGTGCACTCTTGGTACCTCATGGTGATGAGCCAGCATTTTCTTCTACATCGAATTTTGGATGTTTGTTTGCATATCTATTGCTGGCCTATTTCGCTTGTTAACAGGTACTTTGCCTTTTGATCCAAATTTTTACAACACTTGCGAAATGAAAAAATACATAAATGTACATGTGTGTTATGTGGACCTCTTCTTATTGTTGATTAATCAGAATTTGCGCGTTCGATGTCTTTTGTTTCAGTATTTTAGATTCATGTAGGCGTTATTGTAATCGTCAAATTTAATGTTTCAACGTATTCTTATATTCCAATGAAGTAAACCACCCACACTTGTGAGTGGTCCCAACAACATCCTTACTGTTGGTTTGAATCGGTGCAAAAATTTCAATAACTTTAACGTGAATCTCTATACAGGGAATAAATCAGAAACATAGTTTAATCTCTGAATTGACGCAGGCGTCAGTTGAATTAAGCACCATTTTACGAATAACCAAAACGGATCCCTCTGCAAACCCACCCATTTAATCCAACATTTCAGAGATTTCTCGTAGAAATGCAGTGGACTCCACGGTTTCCCTCATAGCGACGTCCAGATCATCTATTCCCGTTATTTTACCTGCATTCGGGCAAGGCTGGCGTTGTCTTGGTTTGTGATCACCAGTTTTTATACATTGAGGATGTGTAAAGCATCATCTTTTGGTTCTTTGTGCAGCATCAGCTGATCTGACAATAACGGAATAGTAACCTCGGGCGGTCAACCTTGCTCATGCTCATTTGTAACTTTCAGCTGTTACTATTGATAAATGTTTTGTCAAACTATTTGTGTTTTGTTTAGTCCATTTTAAAAGGCAGTGAATAACATTCTAAAAATGTTGTCTTTTGAATGTACCTTGGTATAACAGAGCTGTTTTTCATAACATGGACATTGTGATTAAACAGTGATTAAGAGTGTAATGCTTCTTTCATGAAGTGATATAGCTCGTATAGTCCAAACTGTGTTTTTCGTTTTTGGTGGTGAAAGAATATGTGCACCAAGGATCCAATTTCACGACAGATAATAATTGCAGCATAGAAATTCGTCTACGAAACATTGCCGGAATTTGATCCTATTATAGATTCCACAATTTCATGAGTTCTGTAAATCCGGTTCATGGACATTTTTTGAATGTCCGTTGGATTCATCTGACTCCCGGACATCCGAGTCTCCGAGGTTGTGGTACGGAGACACTAACGTTTGCATTTAAAAAAATAGACTTTTTTTTCGGATGATGATAAAAAAAAAGCTAAGACAGATAATTGCTTTTGATAAATGTTCAATGAAAGGTAATTATTTAAGCTTACCTGCGAAAAAAATCTACGCCCTTGCAAGCGAACTTCCAGAAGTAAGCCGGAACATTCGCCATGGCGGACGAAAACATGCGTGTAGGCATGTTTTTAAGTTCTTTCTTCGTATTATTTATCAATTCCTCCTCAGTTCGACAAAATTGTTGGAGAAGATCTTACGCTTCAGGTTATGCGGGTTCACCGACTTGGGTACCACATCGATATTCAGATACATCTCCTCCAACAATCGCTTCGAGTAGTGGGCCGACGCCAGATCTGGTCAGAACACCGCGTCTTCGCCCTTATGGTATTTCTTGATGAACGACGCAACTTCCGGCAGGTATTTCGCACTATAAAAACGGATTTGACATCCCCTTCTCGCTGATTGTCAGCTACAGAGGAACTTGATGTGTGAAATGAACTTCTCTTCGGAGCTCACTTCTTTCGTGGGGGAAGTTAAATACGTTCTATGAACGCGCACACCTCTGAACGTAGTTGCTTCACTGTTTTTACCATAATGGTTAGAGTTCCACTAATAGAGCTTTCAAATTTTGTCTGCTGACTCATGGTTTACTATGATTGATGATGCATGGGTAGTTTTGTCAGTGCGTGTGAAGGTAAACCCATGAAAAATCGGCAATTTTTTTTCTATTTTTTTTAATGCAAATGTTATTTGAGAATATCGATAGAATTTCCGGGAATGGATGTCAAAATCTTTGGAATAATTTCTACAAGCTATTTTTTTTTCATTGTGGGCCAAATGCTGACTTGTTCCTGGAACGACCATTCTTTAAGAGGTTTTCGGGGGGCCTCGAGTGGCCATGAACAATTCTAGCAAAAACCCCTGGCAATATGGGTCTCAAAATTCATAAAATTTCGCTAGTAGGATATGTGTCAACATTTTGTGGCCATCTGGTGATTTGTCCATGTACCTGTCTTTCCGGATCAGGTTTCCGTTTGGCCTCAACTGGCCATGAACATTTTCAGATGGAAGCCCTGGCAATATGGGTTTCAAAATTCTCGAAATTTCGCCAAGAAGCTATTTCTCAACTTTGTGTGGCCATCTGATAATTTGTCCTCGGAACAGGTTTTCATGAGGCCTCGAGTGGCCATGAACAAAGATAGCCACATAACGTTGAGAAATATCTTCTTAATATGTTCATGGCCACTCGAGGCTCCACGGGAACCTGTTCCGGATTGATAGGTCCGTGTGAAAATCATAAGATGGCCTCAAAACGTTGAGAAATATCCTGCCGGAGAAATTTCATGAATTTTGATACCCATATCAAGTACAAAATTTCACTCCTAGCATCTAGCATATAATCATCAAGATTGTAGATGACAGAGCGTATAGTCCTTTCGCTCCATTCACTAACAGTTTAGATTGCCTCAGTGGTTTGGTCCGGGTAGCATTTTTGTACTTTTAAATCCTGTATCAGAGCTCTCCACTATTTGCAATGTTCCACAACCAAGCGCCCTGACTATCACAGAACTAAAAGCAGCCTAACTTACCAGCAACCTTTAGTTAATAATAATGTAAATAGTAAAAACGCATCAAACTATGGTAACGAAACTTCAACACGGTCAAAAGTGTTCGAAATTGCATCACATAGACATCACATGACTGTTGTCAGAAATGAACACCTGGATGGGGTCAGAAGAGAAAATAAAAGCACCAGTTGAACTCATTGTTTGAACTGTTCCTCCCACACACTCACACGTTCGCTGTAAATGACTCCAGGAACCAACCCCCGAGGCCTATTGTTGTTCGAGCTCCCACACACAGTCGAGGGTGTCGTTCGAACGACGCCAAGCTGCACAACGATGATAGTCTGGAAAGTGTTACCGCCTCGCTATTCAGCGAAATTGCCAATTGTGAACTGCCACGCCTGACACCCCCGTTCCACTCTTAGGCTCCCTTTTCATCTGCTGACCGTGTGCGAGAATAACATGAATCGCTGGAAAAGATTCAATTAAATTTTGATCTTCTTTTATGGCTTTCAATTTGGAGCTTAATCGGTTCGGCGTCGTCGGTTGCCCTGCGCCCGCATCGGAGGGCGAGCCAGACAAACTGTTGGGTTCCATGTAAACAAAGAATAAACATGTTGGTTGCTGGTCTGGTGGAGGGGGAGAGCGGAAGGGGTTCATTAAGAAAGGATTACCTCCGCACGTTACGTATGGCCGTTACGCACGACTGCCGGTAAAAATTGCACTCGCATGTTTATTTGGTGTTGCAGGATTGGAGTGTTCAGTAGCACTACTTTCACTACGGATGGTATGGCTTTCATGAATCGTGAGCACGAAGCTTTATCTAGTAAATTTATTTTTTATCTTGGTTGTATGTTTGGAAAATCTTGTACAATGCACCTTAATTTAAAGAGCCTATTAGAACAGAGAATACTATTTCAGTGGTACACTTGTATCTACGCTTATTATGTTCTCTGACTATTATTCTGAAAAAAATCTAATCTTAGTAGATCTTAATGGTATGAAGCTGCAACAGCGGAGGTCTTTCGATGAGTAGATGGTCAGCTTAGTTAAGGATATATATATTATACCATAGTTGACTGGCTTGCTGGTATTATTATTATTATTATTATTATTATTATATGGTATAATGAAACATTATTTTACTATTTTATGTTATGATATTGAATGATGTTATATTATTGCAATTAGATTCGTCTCATCAAAATCTGTATATTTAGTAAATACGAGACTCACTACAAAAACTATTGTGACGCAAGGAAACGGAACAGCAAATGAGAATTTTAGGAATTTTACTATGCTTTGTAAGCTCTATAATTTCAGATCTTGCATGGTTTTTTTGAATCTTTATCCCAAGTTTTTAAAATAATGTTGAATCAATTTTTTTCGTAGTTAAATTGTTTAAACTTTCAGGTTCAATTGTTTAAACTTTCATATTCTGAATCTCAATCATTGCGACACTGCACAGCAACTTTTATGGCATTCCACGACAGAGACAAAGTGCGATGTTACAATAACGTTTGCATTCAAAAAAATGCGCAAAAATTGCCGATTTTTCATGGGTTTAAGTTCACCCGCACTGACAAAACTACCCATGCAGCATCAATCATAGTAACCCATGAATCAGCAGACAAAATTTGACAGCTTTATCAGTCGAACTCTAACCGTAATGGCAAAAAAAGTGAAGCAACTCCGTTCAGAAGTGTGCGCGTTCAAAGAACGGCACCCCGCCGCGTCGGAAACGGACATAGTGCGTCACTTTGTGGACGCCGGATACGCCGTTCCGGCATCTACAACATCTTGGCACTATTAGATAACAATCAGAGCATCGGAAGATAGCCCGGTTTCGGACGGCCGACTACCCTGAGCGACAAGAAGCTCCAAAGGATGCTGAAGAGGAAGACCGAGGGAAAAGTGGCTACATAGCTGCGTGCGCTTCACCGGGAGGTCGGTTCAACCGGTCAAACCGTGAAAACATGAACATAGCCAACATAAGTCGCTTCTACTGGCTTCGGAGCTGCAGGCAAGATGATCAACTCTATTTTGCCGGCGTGACGCGACGGACGACGAAACCTATCTCACTTTGATGATGATGGCAATGACTTGTAGGGCACTTTTCTTCCCCCACTAAGGAAGTGAGCTCAGAGGTGAAGTTCATTTCACACACCAAGTCCCCAAGAAGGTGCTGCTGTGGCTGACAACAGCGAAAAGGGGATGTCAAAGCCGCTTTTCTTTCGCTCCGGACTGGCCGTGAACTGGGAAATTTATAGTACGGAATGCCTGCCATAAGTTGCGTCGTTCTTTAAGAAATACCATGAGGGCGAATACGTGGTGTACTGGTCGGATCTGGCCTCGGCCGACTACTCAAAGCGATCGTTGGAGGAGATGGAGCGGCTGAATATCGATGGGGTACCCGAGCCGGCGAACCCGCCCAACATCCCCCAGCTGCGTCCCGTCGAAAATTTATGGGCCAACCTGAAGCGTAAGATCTACTCCAACAATTTTGTTGCGAAAACTGAGGAGGAATTGATAAATAAAACGAAGAAAGAACTCAAAAACATGCCTAAACGCATGTTTTCATCCGCCATGGCGAATGTGCCAGTTAACTGCCGGCAGGCTGCTCTGCAAGGGCGTAGAAGTTTTTGCAAATAGCTTAAGTAATTACCTTCCATGGAAAATTTATCAAAAGCAATTATCTGCCTTAGCTTTTTTCATCCCCATCCGAAAAAAGTCCATTTTTTAATGCGAACGTTAATTGCGAAGCCGTATCGAGTTCCTCTCGTTAACAGTATGTGGGTGACAGGTAGAGCAGGGTTGGCGACAATACAAGTTACTGGCAGATTCCCCATCTAACAGGTGGTTGAGTGCTCATACGACGGCTTTGTGATTGCCAAAGTCAACGTAGTACTCATTTGTAGCTGCCATGCACCTCCAAGATGGACTGACGAAGAGTTTAATAGGATATTGGACGCACTCATCGACACGCTGGCCAGTAGTCATCGCTGGAGATTTCAACGCCTGGGCCAAGGAGTGGGGTAGTAAACGGACTAATCCGAGGGGACACAGTCTACTTGAAGCTCTGGCGAAGCTGGACGTGAGGCTGTGAAACGAAGGGAAAGTCAGCACATTCCGCAAAGACGGTCGGGAGTCCATCATCGATATTACGTTCTGCAGCCCGTCGCTTATGGAATACATGAACTGGAGAGTAAGTGAGGAATATTCCAATAGTGAACACCAGGCGTTCCCCTACAGCATCGGCCGGTGAACCCCCACTGCAACGAAGAGAACGAGGGCCTGCGATCGAAAGTGGAAGACAAAGGACTTCGACAAGGAGGTATTTATCGAGGCGTTTCGGACAAACAGCGGTGCAATGCTTGACACAGGGGAGTTGACAGAAGCGGTAGCAATAGCCTGCGATGCATCAATGCCGGGGAAACAGGAGCCCAGGAACCGACAGCGCTTAGCTGACTGGTGGAACGAGACTCTCAGTACCCTCCGCGCTGCATGCCTCCGAACAATGAGAAGTGCCCAGAGATCACGGACTGTTGCTGAGAGAGAAGAACGGAAAACCGTGTTTCGCAAGAGAGATCAAACTGAACAAGTCAAACTGCTTTAAAGAGTTGTGCCAAGCAGCCGATGTAAACCCTTGGGGCAACGCTTATAGGTGGTGGCGAAGTTTAGGCGTCCAGCGACACTTGCTTAAAATGTGCCCGGACAAATTGAAGATGATCGTGGACGGCCTTTTTCCACATCACCACCTAACGCTGTGGCCGCCTAAGCCATACGAAAATGCGGAATATGCTACTGTTCGGATCTCCAATGAAGAACTACTATTAGTTGCGAAGGGTCTAAAGTTGAAAATATCTCCCTGTCCGGATGGAATCCTCAATGTAGCACTTAAAACCGCGATATTGGTGTTGCCGGACAGTTTCAGGACGGCACTACAAAAATGCCTAGATGAAAGAAGGTCAAAAATGCCCAGGCAGATGGAAGGTTTAGAAGCTAGTGTTGCTGCCAAAACTAGGGAAGTAACCAGGGGACCCTGCATCTTATAGACCCATATGCCTGCTGGATTACCTCGGGAAGCTTCTGGAAAGGATCATCCTTAACAGGCTGAGGCGCAGTGCATGGAAAGCGATCATGGCCTTTCAAAGAGACGATTTGGATTCTGAAAAGGTGTCTTTACTGTGGAAGTAATCCGGTTTGTCGTGCAGAGAGCAGAGAAGGCATCAAAGCAGAAAAGCAGAAGCAACCGGTTCTGCGCCGTAGTGACGATCGAGGTCAAAAACGCTTTTAACAGCGCTAGCTGGGAGGCTGCTCAAAATGCGTGTACCTGGTTACCTGCGCAGAATACTACGGAGTTACTTCCAAGACAGAGTCCTGGTATACGAAACAGAGTTTGGGCAGGTGGGTCACGGTGGGGGTTCCACAAGGCTCGATTCTCGGCCCAACGCTGTTGAACGCGATTTACGATGGAGTGTTAACCACGAAGCTGCCTAATGGAGTTGAGATCGTTGGATTTGCAGATGATGTCGTCCTAACGATAACGGGCGAGCTCTGAAAAAGGTAGGGATGCTGATGGCGGCGGCGATGGATACCATTGAAACATGGATGACTGGAGCAATACTGTAGCTGGCTCATAATAAGACGAAGGTAGTGCTGGTTAGCAACCGGAAAGCAGTTCAGCGGGTTGACATGAACCTGGGGGACATGCAATTCCGTCAAAGCGTGCATTAAAGTACCTGGGAGTGATGGTTGATGACCGCTTGAATTTCAATGCGCACGTCGACTACGTCTGCGAAAAGGCGGCAAAAACGGTTAATGCGGTAGCGAGTGCAGTAAAAGGCAACTTCTGACAAGTGTGTCAACTTCAATTCGGAAGTATGGAGCCCCAACTAGGGTCGTGGCGTTGAAAACTGAGCGTAATAGTGGGAAGCTGAACAGGGTGTTCCAACTCATGGCCATGCAAGTCACGACCGCGTTCAGAACAATTTAGTCGGAGGCAGTATGCGTTATCGCTGGCATGATGCCCATTGGTATCACCCTGGTCGAAGACGTCAAATACTATTTGCGAAGGGATATCAGAAATGCGAGAAGCATCGTCAGAACGGACTCGTTGGCTAAGTGGCAGCAAGGGTGGGACAATGCGGTAAAGGAAGGTGGACCCACCTGGCTCATCTCAAATGCGTCAGTTTGGGTAAATAGGAAGCATGGACAAGTGAACTTCTATCGGACGCAGTTTCTCTTTGGATACGGCTGCTTCCGGAAGTATCTGCATAGGTTTGGTCACGCGTCTTCACCTTTTTGCGCAGAATTCGCGAACCTGGAGGAGACACCAGAGCCACGTCGAATGCCTTAGGTTCGAAGAAGTGCGCAGGGATATGCGCGGAGTGACAGTCGACAATTTTTTCGAAAAGATGTGCCACGAAGAAGACACATGGAACGCTGTAGATAGAGCAGTATCAAGGATACTGTCCGAGCTGCAGAGAAAATTGTGAAGTGACCAACGATCCAGCGTCACTGGCTAAAGCCACTGCAAGACTGATTGGTTCTGGAGGAATTCCTGCGTCGGGGATCTCCCTGCGGGAGTTGGCTAGTTCCACCACCGGGGACTAGTTAAGTAGCACGCGTCGTATCACCGGTTTCGGATCGTGGGTGTGCCAGCGAACCAGCAACAGCAGAAAAATCGGTTTCGGGGGAAGTTCGGCCGCCGTGGAATCCTCCGTCGGAGTAGGGTAGACCTATCGTCGGGGGCTACTCGAATCGATTGCGTCGGGATGTGGGAGCTAAATGGCTCAGGAAGTGGAAGCTAAATGGGTCAGGAAGTGGGTGCCAAATGGCTCGACCAAAGTAGGTGAGAGCTAAACGGCTCACGAGAAGAGGTCCTACAACGCTGATGCATAATTTAAATAAAATAAGAGAGTCCCACGATGGTGACCGTGAGGGAGAGCACGTTATGACGGTCGGTTACTCCACATCGGTACACGTCTCGATGAGAACATGAAATAGCCTCCTGGAAGAGCTGGGGAAATAAGAGAAGTGCAGGATCCGTTATTTCGAGATGCGTCGATCAATCGAGAGAAACTTTCCACAAATTTCTTTGTGAAAGAAACATCAACAAATGCCTGTCAAATGTTTTTTGTTTCAACCACCAAAGGCACGGTGGTGTATTAAACCGTGCGTCCAGATTTTCTTTGAATCAAGCTTTATTTACTTACTGTTAGCAATGGGGAGTTGGCATTCCTATTCTCTCCATCCAGAGTGCTCCAAACGAGTGCTCTGATGGTCCCTTCTATTCTCACGAAGTATTCATATGATAGTGTGTATATTAATGTAAATGAAAATTACTAGGAGCATAAGTATGTATTATATATGATCTTCATCCGAATGATCCTGAAATGCAAGAACTTTTGTAAAGTGTTAAAGTGCAGAGTTCTGTGGTTCCACGCTCAAGCACGTTTTCGTTCGTTCTCAGCGATAGCAGAAATTCACCAAAATCTTGTTTTACAACTTTACAAAATTAACATTTGTACAATTTAATATACTGTTGCCATGGTCACTATTTGCACTATAAGCAATCCGCTCTTATTTTTGCTGTCCATCGAAGATTGAATTAAGAGGGAGATAAAGACAAATGGACACACAAAACAATAAGGAATGTTCAAATCATCGATGAAGTTAAATCAATAAAAAAATAATATCAATCATAATGATATTGTGAGTTATGATAAAGTAATGACAAAGATTGAACTGTAAATTCAGACACTAGCCAAATGGCACACAGCTTCAGCATGACAAGCCAGCCACAGTTCTGTGCAAGGGATCTACTTATCCAATTTTTACAAACTTAAAACTAACGTGTAAGATCACGGATGATTTAGTGAGGAGATCTGGTACAAGACTCTCTAAACCTAGCCAGGGTTCACGTTCTCCGTTCTTCTAACTCCTGAAGACCAGCTAGGCGATGAATTTCAGAGTTACTGGTCCTCGTGGGGCGCTTCAAAATAATTGTCAGGAGATTATTCTGAATGATCTGTAGCCTTGTATGGTGGGACTTGGCGCGTGACTCCCAGACTGGAAAAGCGTATTCAATCATCGGAAGGATAATTTGCATGTAGATAGCAAAGCCTATTTTTGGAATTACAAAAGCGAATTATCAAGTAGCATGGGAAACAAAAACGAAACGATACAGTTCATGCCCTATTCCAAAAAGTGCATACGCAGTTCCCTCTTAACAAATAATAACAGCGGTAGTGCTTATTGGTAGTAGTGGAGCTGTATTAGTGTCTTGTATTGTCCAGATGGTGATAGCACAATACGTTTCACAATCGTATACAGCATTTGGTACAACTGAACGTACGGTTGGGTAGTATACCTCAACACATTGAGGATGTATGTTAGTCCCAAACATCATCTGTTGGTTCTTAGTGTAAATAGGACTGATCTGGCTATAACGGAATAACATCTGTGGGTCCTCCCTCAGCTCAGTCGGTAAAGGCACGCAAAGCAACAGTATGCTGGAGGTGGCTGGGTTCGATTCCTGTTCTGGTCTAGGAAGTTTTCGTTAAGGAAAACTTCCCGACCCCTTGGGAATAGGGTATCAATGAACTTACCGCAAAATCATACTGGTACATGGCATCGAAAGCTCTCAATTAAAGGTCGAACACGAAATTATTGCGACACCGAAAATGTCATGCCAATTTTCTTATAATGTTTAGAATCAAACTAAAATTTTAGCGTAGTTTTATACATATATTTACTTCAAAAATCAAAAGAAAAGTTAATCGATGGAGCCTTGAGTGTAAAATTGAACGCATTTTCGCTTGATGCCCTCCATCAAAGTCTTTACAGTGTCATCCGGTACCAGTTTCTCAGTTTTTTTTTCTCATTTTCTTATCATGTCCTTCTCGTCTTTGACTGTCTTCTTGCTCTTCCGAAGTTCCCGCTTCATCATTGCCCAGTACCGGGCACAGCTCCACCGGGCGCAGCTCCGGACAGTTTGGCGGATTCATGTCCTTTGGAACAAAATGGACAGAATTTGCCTCATACCACTCCGGGACACTTTTAGAATAGTGGCATGATGCCAAATCTGGCCAAAATAGCGAAGCTTTGACGTGCTGCTGCAAGAACGGCAAAAGGCGCTTCTCGAGGCACTCAGATTTGTAGATCTCGCCATTTACTGTGCCCTTTGTCACGAAAGGCTCACTCCTCAGTCCGCAAGAGCAGATGGTCTGCCAAATGAGATATTTGGAGGTGAACTTCGACATTTTCTTCTTCTTAAATTTGTCGTCCACATAGAACTTGCTCTTGCCGGTGAAAAACTCCAACCCCGAAATTTGCTTAAAATCGGCTTTTATATATCACATCACACAGCAGCCATATTTTGTCAGCATTTTCTCGTAGAGCTTCCGTGCCCGAGTTTTAGCCGTCGATTGTTGCCGCTCATCGCGGTTTGGGAAGTTTTTTAACTTGCATGTATGTAGTCCAGCTCTCTTCTTTGCATTCTGGACGTGGCTCTGCGACATGCCGATCTTTTTAGCCAAATCACGGCTTGAGACGTTGGGATTTGCTTTAATCATCCGCTTCACCTATCCCTCCGTCTTTTTGTTCTCCGGTCCCGGGTTTCTTCCAGCTCCTTTGCCGTGGTCCAACGTCAACCGCTCCTGGAACCGCTTCAACACTCTGGAGACGGTTGAATGGTGAATGTTCAACATTTTTCCCAACTGCCGGTGTGACAGGTCAGGAAATTCCAGGTGTTTGGAAAGAATTTGTTCTCTCGACTCGCGTTGGTTCACCTCCATTTTCGTTGAATCGAAAAACACGACTTCGAGTTTGACAGCATGTAAACAATACACATCAATGAGAAAGTGTGCAAAATTTGGTTGATTTTTACCCAATGGTAAAAAAGTTATGCCCTGTTGAATGTGTCACAATAATTTCGTGTTCGCCCTTTAATAACTTTGGAAGTGAATTTAGAACACTAAGTTGAGAGCAAGCAATAAGCAAATTGTGAAAGCAGTAAGCTTGAAACGCTTAGAAGAAGAAAGAATCCGTGGGCGGGAAGTTATGCTCATGCTCATGCTAAATAAAAAATCACCAATATGGTAAACATGCATTTCTCTCTTCAGTTGCACGAAGGTTCTTTTTTACACTTTTTTTTTCTGAGGCCCCAACCTGGTGAACTTATCCCCATTTAATTGGATCCGTCACAATGAGTCCCATTTAATGACCAAAGAATCACCTTTCACAGGAGCCATCACCTACATGTGTTACTAGCGATGCACGTGCGCGCCTCGCACGGCAACGCTTTCTGTCATAATCCCACGTGTAAAGTCGAATTAAAACACTGCTTAATGGCGGGGAAAAACTCTGCAGGCAATTACGCGCTGCAATGGTAGCAAAATTACGTAAACTCTCGCGCACGAGCACCGCCGACGACACCGACGGTCAATAGAGCACGGGATTTTTTCATCATTCCCTAGGGTTGTCCGGGTTCCGGACAGGAAGTGCTCCATGATGTTTCTTCGTATGTACTAAGCCAGCGCCAACTGGTCGATTCTAAATTTAAAAGACCGAGAATCTAAATTATCTACATGACTCCGCACGCTGATGTCGCTGATGGTTATCCCAGTCACGCAAGCCGGCAGAGGAGCGCAAGCAGCGGTTGCTAAATCAGCATGACGGTACAGTTTTCCGTTTATTTGGCACCAATTTGTGGCGTGCTGACGCTTTTTTTTGGGGAGCTTAATGGTCACCTGGGCGACTAAAGGATGATTCGCAATCCAGCGTGGGCGTGCCTATGCATTGTGATGTCGATGCTTTCGTATTTCGACAGGCCAACGAGCGAACGTGGATGGATGTCACGTACTGCGTCCGCTTGGTAGGTGCGTACAGTCGGCTGAAAGGGCAGCTCGCCATGAACGAGTTACCTGAGCATGACGGAGAATGAGGCTCCGGCCCAGCCACTGGCAGGTTAACTTTGCGCTCTTTCAGCTGATTCGAAAACAGTGAATTATGGAAGGGTGGGTAAAGCTTTGTTATAAAGTCTGCTTCTACGTAGGAAGTTCGTTTCTGCACAAATTGGTGGTTCTTCCGAGGTGGAAGTAACCTACACTGATAATTTATTTTCGTTGATCAGCTTTCACTCATTTCGTAAGCATTGATTATGTACATAGAACAAATGTCTCGTGTATTATATGAAAGATTCATATTGCTTTGCAATACTGGTAAAATGCTGTCATTATGTACCTTCGGTAAAATGGATCAGCCATGATTTCAGTCGAGACCAGCCAATCGCTGCCTTCTCTTTTATCTTGCTCACATGCATGATGGTGTTGCTGCTGGGTTTTGGTGGAATAATTCATTTATCGTAAAATAAAAATTAAAGCGCTGTCGAGGGCTATTAATCCAGTATTTTCTCACGAGTAATCATGGCCCAATGCACAGTGGTCCAGAATGTAACAATGAATGAAGCTGGAGAGATACATCTTCAGCCTCAAGTTTGAAGTTTTGGAGCTAAAATTGTGCTTTTACAAGGTTGTTTGGCTAACAACAGGCGCTTCTTTACTGGGTGCGAAAATTCAAACTAGGGTGGTTCCATATGTGCAGAGAAACGAAAATCTAACTTTATTATGTACAGAAATAAAGGCATTACACTATTGAAAAAGCTGTAGAATAACTTATTTCAAGCAACTTTGATGGTATAATTTTTTCTGTATCTTTTGATATGACCGGGAATAAGAGCATTTTTTCAAGCGTTGCGGCGCCGAACACTGCACTTTGATATGGCTGCGTTTTTAAGGTGTTTGTTTAACACACCGTGTTGGCCTGCATCATATCACTGACCATCACATTTCCGCATACATTGATCAACTCAATCGTTGAGCTTTTCAGTTGGTTTATCGCTGCGTCTTGTTTTTTAATTTAGTCTCGGTATTACTTTCACTGACGAAAGTAATCCTTGCGAAAGTCGGAGTCAGAAAAATAAATCGCAAAGTAGTCGGTTGTCATGATTGGACGATCTCGACGTATTACATGTATATCTATTGAAATAACCACCCACACTTGAGAAGTTGGCCCAACAGCATCCTTACTGTTGTCCTTGCTCGTACGGCGAATAAATCGGGAAGATGCACGCATGTTGCTCCGATTTTTGGTTATTTAGAACGGTACCTCGAAGATCTAGCTGAATGGGTCCGGCTTAAGGTTTCGGAACTCATCGCGTCTCTACCGGCAATGCCAATGGATTGCCAGGCCGTAGGCTCCACCTTTTCAATGGATTCGCCATTGAACCCGACTATCTTCACCCCGTTCGGGAACTCAAGCCGTAGTACCTCATCGTACATCGTGTTCTATAGCACTGGACCCAGGATCAGTAAACCAGTACGCGGTTCTGGAAATAACTTTCCAGAATCGCGGCCTGGTACCCAAGAACCTGAAAGGCATAGGAGTGGGTCGGCGATAGCCGCCCAACTGGCGCCTGATCGGAATGCGTTTCTCACGTCAAGGGTGACCACCGCACAGTATCGTACTCCTCGCCTCTTGCGCAGGATTGCCACTTCAGTCGTCTTGGTGACGGACAGGGGTGAGCATCCACCGTCGACTTCCCGTGCGGGAAGCCAAGCTGGGTTATGAGACCGACCTGCCTACCACCTCCGCATGCATGTTGTCTGGTCCGTTGAGGCTCTTGTCGAGCACAGACATAGCAGGTCCCGGCTGCGACGTGGACCTGGCGGCTGGCCACCTGTCACGGTGGCCTACTAGGGCCTGAAATGTTAGGCAGGTGTCCAGGTAGGCGCCGCGCATCCTGACGCGCCCGGCATTCACACCTGAACCGTCCGGGATCCAGCCCAGATAGCCGTCGTGGTGGCCAGGCCCGGGACTACCATCAGGTCCCGGCGCTTTGTTCTGCCTTTGGCGACGCTATCGCTGTAGCAATGAGTTCCTCCGTTCGTCATCGTCATCTCGTCGCTGGCCCCGATTGTGCGCCTTGTCCGTGTCCACGTGGTCACGGCTGTTCGGCTGAGTACCGTCCACTCCCTTCCGTCGCCATGACAGCGTTAAGGTCTGGAATACTGGAACGCTGGTCAGTGGACCAAATCTGACGGCGGCGGAAGTGATGGAATCGGGTCGAGGCTCGGAAAGAGTCCCCCAACGATCACCTGCAGCAGCTCTGATGAACGCTCGTTTGAGCCGCCGTTTCTCTGGTTTTGGCCATTACTACCCGGTAGGCGTCACTCCACGGGTTCACATTGGCCTTCTGACACAGACCCTCGAAGCAGGCTCGCTTGCTGGCCTCATATCTCCCTCTTTGGTGCGGCCTTCGCGGTGACTAGGCGCCCTCTACGCTCGATTCTCTCGGCGTGTGACCGCGCTCCTTGAACCTCCGTCTTGCGTGGAGGCATGTTCTTAGAGAAGTCGGCGATCGACTCTGTCCACCAATACACCGGCGATCTTCTGGTCCTCGGTTTGACTTCCTCAGCATGGTCGCATGGCACGCTCGTGTAAGTGTCATACTGAGTCATTCACCGCGGCGATCCTAGGTTTCGCGTAAGTCTCGTTCCCTATCAAGCGCCTCTTTCAATGTCTCTACATCAAAGTAGGACGTCCTCCATCTGCACGCAGCCTCTGTATTTTGACGATACCATAACGAACCGCTAAGTGGTTGTCTATGGGTGCTGCCATCATCCACCTCCATTCCGATGAGAGCCCAGGATTGCTGAATGTTATATCATGATCGATTCCCTCCGTACTCCTGGTACCCACGTTGGCTAGGTTCATATTGAGCCTAGCCAAGGCCTCAGAAGAATCTGCCTGCCTGGGGTTGGTGTGGGCGGCTCCACATCGAGCGCTCGCACCGAAGTCCTCTGCCCTATTACCAGCGGGTTCAGGCCAGTTAGCTCAGTTGTCATCCGATCGAGCATATTGAAGAGTTGTACGATCTACCATCCTGGCGGTGCGTAGCAGCTGCAGAAGAACACTCCATTTACTTTTACAACCGTGGTAGACACAACCTCCTGAAACGGGTACTTGCCCGTCGTCCATAATTCTGCTATATTGGACCGGTCCGCAAACCAGTTCCCATTGCCAGATGGGATCCTGTATGGGTCGGAAATAATGGCGATATCCGATGCCGACTCGCTAACTGTCTGACACAGCAGTTGCTGGGCGGCCTCACAATGGTTCAGGTTTAGTTGGGTTACCTGCATTACGGTTGGCTTGTTAGTATACCCTAGACCCCCCCCCCCCCATGACGTGCTTATCGTCCGGTTTCCCGGCGCACATCAAGCATTTGTGGGGACCTTTGCAATCTTCTACACATGTTGCTCCTATCTGGGCCTTTACACTCCTAGGACATGTGCCCGCTCTCTAGGCATCTGAAGCATGCCTTCGGTGGCTGGTGTAGGCTTAGTGGGTATATGGACCATCCCACCTTCACCTTCGCCACTTTCACGTCACGTCCACGTCCACTGCCGCTACCCTCAGTGGTTGCCATCTGGTCCCGGTGAACAGTACTCAGATATGTCTGCGGCAGCAACCTCGACCTTGCACAGTTCCTTTAGTGAAGTGGAGATCTCGTCTGCCTAGGTGATGTCATCCAGGTTTTTACACTGGATCGTCACCTGCGAGACGAGGGCGCGTACCCCTACACCCTCACCTAAGGCTTGTCTTGCCAGGTCTCTGTACGCCGGGCTCTTTAGCGCTGTTGCCTTCTTTAGCTCTAGGAGCATCTCGCCAGTGCGGGTACGGCGTATATTCCACACATTGGCGCCTAGGGCTGCCAATGTAGCGTCCCCGCGCAACGCTTTCAAGACCTCCGAGTGCTTTGATGCGTCGGTCTTGGCGATGAAGGCCTCTCCGTGGTTACGCTTGCGGGCCACATGTCCACATCCTTTTCTTTTTTCATCTTATTCCTCTTTTTTGGACCATATTCCAGTGGGTTTTCAAGCCAAGCCTGGGGTCATCACTCATCTCCCTCCTGTCACTAGCGTCTGCTTCTGTGCTAGTTACGGTTGTTATGGCTGTTGTCGATGAGGACCTGCCGCTCGGATCCCCTTCGGCGCTTGAGACAACAGGCGAGCTGGATTTCGCGCTATTAGCGCTGGGCCGCGCCACGTTCGCGTAGGTTCGCTTCCCTACTGGGGCTTCTGACACTATCCGCTCATAAGCGCCAAGTGCCGTTTCACCCGGAGACTGTCTAGTCCGCTTGGAGATCCCTGCCCCCATGGGTAGGGTGGACTCTCCAACCGAGACGGATGCTTTCGTCTGGGTCTGCTTCGAGGCTATATCCGTCACCCTTTCGGTGACTGCTAGTCGTGCCAACTCTTTGGCACTTTGCTCAGCAAGGAGCTTGGCCTCCAGCTCTTCCCTCTCCTCGTATGCAGCCTGCACTGTCATGCGTAGCCTAAGTTAAGTTGCTCAATTTGAGGTCCTTTGCAATATTGTTACGCGACGACGTGAAGTCGATAATCGCGTCCAATTGCTCAGACACCTCCATCACCTTAGGAAGGGTTTCCAGCATCCTATCCATGGCCCGGATGAATCCTGGCCATCCATGGCCACACCTAACTTAGTAACACCTGCCTCCGATGCCGTAGCACTACCGCACGTGTCGCTCACGCCCGATTCCACCGTTTTACGCGGTGGGGACTTCACTAGGCCGCCTTTAGCAAACGGATTTGCTTTCTCCTGGGTTTTGTTGTTGGGTCCCCCTCCAGCCGCTATCCAAGCCCACGTGAAGTACTCGCTATTGTGATCCCATGGTTGTCTATGCAAGCAGGGAGGCCATGCCAGGGTTGGCATGGCCCTTCATGGGGAACCGTGTTCAGTGCCGGATCAGCGTAAGACAGGTATAAGATCATCTGAGCCTACTCCCGCCCGACTGGCGAGGACGGGCGGTGGAGAATGGAACGTACTGGAGGCCTGCCAGAGTTTTAATGGGACGGAGACGACCTGTGCCGGGGGAACCTCGCCATTTCCTGCTCCGTGTCACCCGGCAGTACTGAGGGAGACGACACAGGCGCCAGCCCGAATACAACGGTACCACCTTATTCCTTTCGCAGCCAGTTGCCATAATTGGGATTTTACTGGCATCCGTCCCAATGCGTCGTAGGACGCTCCCTCCGTAGTTAGTTTAGCCGTTAAGGGGAGCTTAACGTTTCCAAGGTGCACCGCGGGGAGGCGAACTACATTCACACCTCTCGGCTAACGGCTTGACCTGGTACATTTGTACACGTGATCGCGTTTGCAGTTGAAAAAATGGAAAACATAGTGATTTCGCATGCAATTCCCTCGTGTATCCGAAAATTGGTGGTTCGTAATATGCAAAACGGTGAATCGCACCAGGCTGTCCCAAGGAAGTACAGTATTAGTAATGCAGCGGTTGGGAATATTCTACTGAAACAAAAAACGTTCGGATCAATGGTGTATCCCAGACTCGAATAACATTTTAAAAAGTCTATAATTCATGAAAAAAAAAAATGGTGGATCGCCCAGACAGGGGTAGGAAACGCAAAACGGATGCAAGAACGGACACCAAGATCATGCGAGAAGTCAAGAAAAACCCAAAAGTAACTGTCCGTGAGATCCAAGAAACCCTTCAGCTATCAGTTTCTGGTCGAACTGTTCGAATGCTGCCAAGAAGACCAAGTATTTCTTTCGGTCTTGACGGATCAAACCGCTGGAATGGCCTCCACAAAACTCGGCCCTCAACCAAATCGAGAATTTGTGGGCAATTCTAGATGCTAGTCAACATATGCATTCCCTACTTTACCTGCATTCGTATGAGGCCGGGGTCGGTATTGTCTTAGTTAGGGATCACCAGTTTTTACACATTGAGGATGTATGCTAGTGCCAAGGATAATCGTTGGGTTATCCGTGTAGTAACGGCTGATCTGGCAATAAGAGAGTGGTAACCTCGGGCGGTCAATTTTGCTAGTTATCTACACTTTTTTCAGCATTTCAGCCCGGAGAAGCTGATTGGCGTAGTCTGGGCAATGTTGTCAACTTGCCAATAGGGAAGTTAGTGGCTGCAACTGAAGATCGTGTTTAAACAGGGTATATTTTCCATTCTAATTTAATTAACAATTTCAGTATCTCAGTGCTTTGTGATACCTTTGCATTTCGGAACATAGAACAGCAGAAAATTTATTGCTTGCAATGCTCAATTTGTTTGTCTTCCCAACATCATGGGATTCCAGTAGTGAACAGCAATTCTTGGTGAAATCAAAGATGTGAAGAGAAAGTATCGATGGGTCCGATAGAGCTCGGCAGGTTATGAAATTGAATAGAAGTTGTTTTTTATTCATAATATTAATACACATCCAATTTCGATTTTGCAGTAACAATCCAGTGGCAGTCAGCATTATTTTGTCAATACATAAATTATATTCTACGTAAATCACATACATACATTTTAAAGGGTAAGGCATGTAGGGTGCCACACGAAGTGAAGGCTGGATGAGGAACTCGTGGTTATCTGGCCCAAGTCATGGATGACAATTGTGCCTTCCTTGTTGAAAATCGCCAGATCGAGATCAGCGAAATTCTAATTTTCTTCCGACTGTCTATAGTGAGTTTGCTAACCTTTTTTTACTGACAAACCATCAGACGGAAGTCCTGATGTGTATTGTCTAGTGTTCATTTCCGGTAATAAGAGCGTTTCGTTGGAAGGAGATTCTTTATACTTTCCGTGGGTTTCGTCTAAGCGCTTCTGCTTACGGGTCCACACCCCCATTTTTGGCCCTTCATACTACGTAATAGAGAGGATTACAGGTATGTACAGTTTGAACTTGCCTTTAGGAGGAACTGTGCGCCATAGCAAGTCCTGCACTGTTTGGGAGCTGTCGATAGAAAGTTCAATAGGCTCTGATTGAAATAAGCTGTGGAAATTTTACTGTCTTTCTGATAGTGTTTCTAATATCATCTGTTTGGCCATACATTTATAATCCCAAATAAGCGTCGTTATCATGGTGGACCCTCTGAAGCGAATCAATCAAGACAACGTCTCTTTGTGGAATCTACGCGACTCGTCCATTACTCCGCCACAAAAGCATCACGTAAGCAAATCTGATTCAGACAGCCCCAAAGCACTATGCTACAGAACATCAAAAAAGCACTGAGGATGCCAGGATCAAAATAAAAAAAAAGGAACGTGAAGGAATTCTGTCTGTGTTCGTGCCTTGCCAAACACCTTATAGGGAACGGGACAATCGTCGTTCTGTTATTTATTCTTTCCGCATACCTATCAGTCCCACTGACGGACGGACGGACGGCGGCTCCGAGCGTGGGAAAGGCAAGCCAGCCACATCCCATATATAGAGAAAGTGTCATTTTTGATAAGAATGTTTACGATTATGGTCCTCCTCCTCTTTGGTGTGCCACCCGAGAAAGCATCAACCGAACGCAGAGAGCGCCCAGATTGAGAAGGAGCAGGGATTGTGGTGCGGTTAAAATGAGTGAGCACTTTTCCGGTGAAGGACTTGAGCGCTCGTTCATGACCGGAATGCACACAATCATCAAACGGTGGACCATCATCAGCCAGACGGCTTTCATGTTCGTGAGAGTGTTGGAAGTGGGTGTTTTTTTTCCTTCGCTCGCTACAATCAAATGCTTTTGTGTGGGGAAGTGGTGTAAAAAGCGCTTGACTGTTACTAGATCGTATTGACAGGATAACCGATATGAAACTGTACGGGAAATTCTCAATGCGAAGATCGAAACAAGTGCCTTGATGATGAATACATCGTATTCATACATCGTGAATTTTTAAGATTATATTTGAACCAAAATGACATATCTCGAGTACTTTTTCAAACAGACGTATCTGATTTTGTAAACAAAGAGGGGAAGTAAGATTCAAACGTTAAATTCTTCAAACCCTAAGCACTTTTACACAAACTAGGACCACCAACACAAGGAATAACATTTCCCTAACATGATGGTGATGCTACTTTCCGTGTGGATGCTGATAATTTAGAGAAATTTACATTTGAATCTTACTTCCCCTCTTTGTTTACAAAGTCAGATACGTCTGTTTGAATAAGTACTCGAGAATATTTTGCTCATATCAACAAGGCAACTGAAATTTGAAATGCGTCCTTTCCCAATAGATAGGTTTTACTCTACGTTCCCCTACCGATGCTGTTACATTTCCAAGCTAGCGCTTTTGGAGTGCGTCGTTTTGTCACATTGTGGGTGATTCTAGAGGCATCCGAACGAAGAGGTTCAGGAGGTTGCCGGTGTTCCCACATACACGTACGGGCACATTGTTGGTGCTCATTATGACAAAGCATTTAGCGCTTGATGGCCTTCGGAATGGATTTAATGTTTTGTTTTGCTCCTTCCTAATGATGATTGTCGGTAATGGTATGTCTGAAGTGGAAAATTGCAATTTTCGAGGAAAACCTATCGTAGCTTTTGATTTGTAAAAGTTACGTTTTGTTGAAAATGATGCCCAGTAAAGCTGGTGTTTAGGACGGAGTTGAATCAAACGAAATATCGCTCACAAGACACCAATGGATATTGTACCTTGTTTACAAAGCTGTATTAAAGCTTAATCACTGCTCGACGAATTTCAAATGTTGTGATATCTTCAGCATCCGTTGGTCCTAAGATTAGGTTGATATTAAAAATATTCGAAATAGGGTCGTCTTCTATCATTAACTACGAATATTTTATTATATGTGTTCTTTAGTTTTCTAGATTGAATTTAATCTATAATTTTTCATATGAAGTAGCATCCCTAGTAGCACACTTGTTGCCATTCAGTTGAGATAACATAAATATGACTTGCTAAGTCATAATCAAGTTACTACAACAAATTATGATCGTAGTGTGCTACTTGGGATGGTTGCTTCTTAACCCAGTCAGTCTGGTTTTAATTCCATTCGGTGCAGTTGGGATTTTCCGAGGTGAAAAATCTTTGACCACGTCTCCCTTTGGAAGGTAAGTCAATTGATGGAATTCATATCTAGGGTCCATGTCCCTGACGTGACGAACCAGTCTTCTAAAGGTAGTCTTTATTTGAGGTCATCTAATTACGAAATAAAAAGTTAAAATATATATTATTAATTATTATTTACATATCTAATAATCATGCACCCAGTAGTCAATGCGATGATGCTCCAGAAGATTCTGAGCATCCGCACAAGTAAGCATTGTAAGGCAACGGTTCTCTGTGTTTCTTTTTCTTCTAATTTCTGTGTATGATCTGTGAAATAGACACGGACTAAGAAAGCCATTGCACAATCCCTGTGAAGATCCTGAACATTCGTAAAGACGACAGATCTGGAACGAGCCGGGACCTTAAAGTCTTACTTTACTGTTGCTGGTCTGATGTCCCTATAGGACCTCATTTGCGTCACAATGTTTCGCCAAGAAACTCAGTTTAGGGCTGCTCGTCTTCAGTTTCTCGGATGACCTACACTTTCCAGGTCTTGCTTCATTTGGTCTAACCACCTTAGTTGCTGCAATACCCTGCTTCATGTACCGGCCAGATTCAAGGCAAACACCATTTTGATTGTAGTGTAAGTTTTAATAGATAACTTCTGAAATCACTCATCGGTTGTCGCAGTCGTCGATTTATGACCAAACTACGAGTAATCGGATCAATAGAGGTGCTTTTACTACAAAAGCCATAGTTAATAATGACTCATCAAAACTCTCCAGATTTTAATTTGAATGAAAATACCATCCAGTGTTCTTCAAAGCATTCACGCTCGGATTTGAAATTTGATGGTTCACGGATAGGATTTGCTTCACTAGATCTTAATTTCTACACATTTCTCATTTTCTTCATTTTTATTGTCTTCTCTCTCAACTTTTCTTCTTCCACTTCACTGCTTCAGTTTCTCTTCCTTAGCTACTCATTTTCAGCTTCTCTTCGTGAGTTTTCTTTCTTCCGTTATTCTTGTTCAGTCGTCTTCTTACGCTTTGCCTTTTCTGTTTCTCTTTTTTTTCGCTCTACTGCTTCTGTTTCTTTTCTACCTTCTCTTCTCTTCCAAAAGTTGACTTTTAATTTTCTTATTCCGTTTAGCTTCTCTCACTTTTATTCCTTCACTTTTCTTGCACAGCTTCTCTTGTTTCTTTTTCTTCTTCCTTTTCTTACTTTTCGCCTCATTTGTCTTCTTCTCCTTTTTCTTCTACATCGTCGTATCATGTTTCTTCTTATTATTATTTCTAATACTTATCTTCTTTTTCTTATTCTTCTTCTTCTTCTTCGTTCTTATAATTTTCTTCTTCGCCTTCTTCTTATTAATTTTATTATTCTCTTTTTTCTCTTTTTTCGCTTTTCTTCCTCCGTATCTATTATTTCATATCTATCTTCTTCCGCTTCTTCTTCTCCATTTCTTTCTTTCTACTGTTTCTTCAGTTTCTGATATTCCTTTTCTCTTCTTCTGCTTTTCTTTATTCACTTCTTTTTTCCATTTGTCTTTTTCCGCGTTTCTTCTTCTGCTTCTATTCTTCCGGTTCACTACTTTCGTTTTATGTTTGTTTTCTTCCGCTAATCTGCTTCCACTTCTCTTCGAACGCTTCTTTTCTTCCGCTTCTCTTCAGCTTCTCTTTGTCAGCTACCCTTTTTAGTTTTTTATGAGCTGTCATACTTCCGCTATTCCTGTTCGCTTGTTTTCTTCAGTTTTGCCTTTTCTGCTTATCTGTGTTTGGTTTCCTGCTTCCGTTTATTTGTTTCTTCTTTCCTCTTAAAAAAAACGGTCTTTCGCTTTGCTTATTTCGTTTCTTTTCTTCCGTTGATCTTCTTCCACTTCTATTCTTCCACTTCTCTCCTCCGTTTTTCTCTTCCTTTTTTCTTCTAAAGCTTGTCCGTTTCCGCTTTTATTTTTCCGCGTCTCTTTTCTCGCACATATTCTTACGTTTCGTATGTTTCGTTTCCCGTCTTCTGCTCTTCCTCATTCGCATTTTTTCTTGCACATATCTTCTTGCGCTTCTCTTTTTCTGTTTTTATTCTTCCTGTTCAAAACTTCCGTATTTTTCGTATTATTTTTGTTTTCTTCCACCAATCGGTTGCCAATTCTGTTCTACCGCTTCCTTTCTGCCGCTTTTTTCTTCCGCTTCTCATGAGCTACTCTTTTTCAGCTATCCTTTTTTCAATTTTTCTTCGTGAGTTCTCTAACTGCCGCGATTCTTGTTCTCTCGTGTCCTTCTGTTTTGCCTTTTCTGCTTATCTATGTATGTTTTTCAGCATCCGTTTGTTTTCTTTTTCCTCTGCTCTTAAGAATAAATGGTCTTTTGTTTTTCTTATTTTGTTTCTTTTCTTCTGTTTATCTTCTTCCACTTCCATTCTTTTGCTTTTCTCTTCCGTTTTTCTCTTTCATTTCTCTGCTACTGCTTGTCTGTTTCCGCTTTTATTTTTTTGCATCGATTCTCTCCTTCTTTTGCTTTTCTTCATTCGCTTCTTTTCTTGCATTTCTCTTCTTCCGCTTTTTTTTCTGTTTCTATTCTTCCTGTTCACTACTGCCGCTTTTTAGTTTCTTTTGTTTTCTTCCGCTAATCTGACCGCTTCTTTTCTGCCACTTTTTTCTTCCGTTTCTCTTTAGTTACTCTATTTCAGTTATCTTTTTTTCAATTTTTCTTTGTTAGTTTTCTAACTTTTCTGCATCCGTTTCTTTTCTTCCTTCTTTCCTCTTTCGAATAAATGGTCTTTCGTTTTTCTTATTTCGTTTTTTTCTACCGTTTATCTTCTTCTACTTCTATTTTTACGATTATCTTGTTTTGTTTATCTCTCCCAAATGTCTCTTCTACTGTTTCTCTGTTTCCGCTCCTCTTCTTCCGCATCTACTCTTCCATTTCTCATCTTCCGTTTATTTTCTTCTGCTTAACGTCATTCACTTCTATTCTTCCATTTCTCCGCTTCCTTTTCTCTTCTTGTGCTTCTATTCTTACCGTCCATTACTTCAGTTCACTAATCCACGTTTGCTTCTTATCTACCGCTTACTTTCTTCCGCTCTTTTCTTCCACTTATCATTTTCCACTGTTCTCCCATCACTTCAATTCTTCCAGTTCATTTCATTCGGTTCTCATCTTCCACCTCTCTCCCTTCGCTTCTCTTTTCCACTTCTCTTCGTCCGCTTTTTTCTTCTTCCGCTTACCTTCTTCTGGACAATTTATTCCACATCTCTTCTTTCGTTTTCCTTCTTCCGCTTTTCTGATTCTTCTAAAGCAATGAAGTTTTCTCTCATTAATTTTTATTCTCTTATCATATTCTTTCCAACATTCCAATTGATGATTTTACTTCTTTGTCATCTTGCTTACGTTATGTTTCTGCATAACATCCTTAGGCTTTATTTCCATTAACTTTAGCTTAGCTTAGCTTAACTGACTGTACGTTCTATGGTTGCTACTCCGTGATTGATCAGAATCAATAAAATTGCACAATTTCTTTTATAGTCAAAAACAGAGCTGGCCACGCCATTCCAATCAGATATTTACCTCTTCATCCCCACAAAGGTCACAGAAAAGTTGTTTATTTATTATAAATAGGGTTTGGAACGATGAATCAGGATTCACCTTGATAAGTGATGTGATCAAATTTATGATTCATAATCGTTGGTAAAGTCATGCTGCCGAACAATAGATAACCGTAACAGAACGAAACGTACCATGCCCGATAGAAAAATAGTGCACAATGAAGCATCGACAAAACCGTTCACAGCCAATGCTCGAAGCAAACTCTTTTTTCGTAAAACTTCAATTTTTACAATCGCACTCCACAAAACACTTCACCACTGCCACTAATCAAATAAGTAGAACATTCTAAAAGACAATCCACGCTAATCTATGCAAAGCTATCATTTAGGGACCTGGTAAAATTAAGAGTCCGTAGATGCATTTCGTTTCTTTCTGGCTTCTATTGATGTGCAAGCTTACCGGTGTAGCACCAAACGGGGAAGACTTGGTCCTTTATCCAATAATTTCATTGTCTCAAATCTCCTCAATCAATCGCAATGTTTTGTGATATAGTGGACGGTGTTGCCGTCACCTGTCAAGCAAGCACCACCGCGAAGGGTGACTGATTGAATTTCTTTTGACAGCGGAGTAACAGTCACGAATTTCGGAATGTACCTCAAAAATTACAATTGCATTCAGTTGGTTTGTATCGTCTCAACGAAAACTGTTGCTTAGTCTTAAACACCTTGTCCTTTTCAGGTTTCAGACTAGCTTCCTCTCACATTGAAATTATAAATAAAATAATAAGTAGTAGTCTTGCTAGAATTTAAAATATATGCATGCACACTTATAAATTATTCAAATTGTAAAACTAAGAACATAGATTGTTAGTTCATACTACACGAAAACCACACAGAAGAAAATGCACTGTTTAAACTGGATCTTTCGGCATTGACGAGAGGCTATTCAATGTAACACCTCAGCAGAGAAGCATCTCAGCACATTTTTTCAGTGCGTTTTGGTGAAGAAGGGAGGACCTAAACTGTAATTGGACAACGCTTTATCGCGAAAGTCCATCGCCTTACCGAGAACCTATTCGTTCGTCAGCTTAAGTGAAGCTGTAAGTTCATTGTGTAGTATATACCAGCCATCTGCCTAGACCACTCGTGCCACTACATTGTGATGTTAGACTAAGTGTACCGGAAACTACTCCACCGTCCAACAGTTCAGCTATTAGCTTGACCTCGAAGGACCCGAAGGAGAATTGTGATGCCCGTGCACGAACTATACCGTCCCGCTGAACACGTCGAAACACCGTCGAAGCCCTCATTCCGGAATATAAACCCCCGTCCCACGTGTACGCTGGTCAACGAGGTTAGATCAACTGTTCTGCCGCCATTGTGCAGGACTACAAGTCATCGTAAGTAGCCGATCGGGACGTTAACCGTTCGCATGACCAGCCCTAGATTCCCGGACAGTTTTCGAAGCTCTTCAGAAGCAGCATCAGTAGTCGGCCGGCTCACAATTACCTTTACACCCAACCACAACCCTTGTAAGTTAAAGAATAATAATGTGTTTAAGAGTAGTTTCTGTTGTATAGCTTTTTATAAGATGACTGGACTATCCATTAATTGCCAACCCTTTCATTTTGCCAACCCGGAGAACAGAGGCCTTAAGCTTGCGCTCACCGGTAAAAAACCAAAAGAGGCCTTGAGAGCCCACTCTCAATGATCCCCGTGGCTTTGACCAGGGATCGAGAGCATTGTTGGAGGGTCCGTCTGAACCCCAAATAACAGCAGCAACTTCGGCCTTTCCCCGTTCCAGATAAGATTCCTTTCAGATTTGGAGGAGAAGAAGCTAGAAGCTCTTTCAGCCCTGTCGATACAATCTTCCTTGTAATCGAATACAAGTCTACTCCTCATTCGAATATGATCTTTTAACAGGCTCCATGCTAATTCCTCTCGGACTCAGAGGATTAGACACTTGAGGAATTATTAAGAATATTGGAGATATCAGGAGACAATTTGGGTAGATGTTTTCGGAGTGACTGAACCGATGAACGAGTCAGTGATAACTGAGTAATTCAGGAAAAAATTCTACTATGTATATACACAAGTTCTTAATCTTAAAATTATTTACCTAAAACAGTTTGTCATTTTAACTACAGGGCTGCAAAATGGTGAGTCGACAACTGTGATGGAGCGTGCGTCCCCGCAACATAGCTCTGGTCCTCACAAGTTCCTACCTCATGCTTCCACGGGTCAGCAGATGACAAAGACCGCCAGCTAAGGGTTGCGTACTTAGCTGGTAGTGCAGCCTGGGCACTGTTGTCCTTCTGACTTCAGCTAGATTGAGGAGGTGCGTGCCGAGCCTCTGTCCACCAAGGAGGTGCGGCTCAAACAGCGGCTGAGTAAGAAACGCTGTATCTCGTCAGCTATACCTTAGGAGGCAGTCTCACCAACGCAATGTAGGCAGCGCGGTAAGATAGCATGCTGAAGTCTTACCCTACCACGAAAAATGTAAGTATTCTTTATTTCTTTATACGGTATATAATTTTGAATCATCCATGGAATCAGAATCTGCATGAGATATTACACATGTTATTCTCATTTTATATTATAACATCCCTTCACAATATTTTTTATGCTATTTTTAGCTTCGCATTTATCCATCATCGTAAGTTTTAGTCCACTTACCCCCCATGGAGCGAGATAAGGCGCTATAACCTTGGTAATTATTGCCACGCTTTTGGTTCAAATGCCAAAAGTTCACCTACAGGCAAAAGGAGCATAAACTAATCTTTCTAGCATATATGCTCCCAACGATAAGGTACAAATTATCACACTGTATAACTCAATATGGAAGCGTTTGGTACGGGAGTTCCACGCTTTCTTCCTTCCCTTGATTCAGAGTAGTAAAGCGATTTTAGATCTTTCTGGAATCGCTCTATTTCTTGGAATCCTCTCTGCGGCACATACTACGCAGTTGGCCTGGCCGATGACAAGAAAAATTATGTATTCAAGAAAACATCATTTTCCAGGATGTTTTCAAGAATTGGCTGCGTTAGTATGAGATTAGATTAGATTAAATAAAACAGTTTGTCATTTTAACTACAAGAAAAAGTAAAACAGATCATAGGAAAGCCAACTTCTGTTTTTTCTCAAGTAATCAGACCTTTCTTAACTACAATAATAGATGCATTTTTTTGCCTTCCGTTTGCCTGCAGGGCCAGCCGTTTCAACTCAGTGTTGAGTAATTTTTGACTCACTTCCGTCAAAAGTGGAGTCACTCAAATTTGAGTAAATGTTACTGGCATTGAAAAGTCGACAAATTAAAAACATCGACTCAAATCAGATGGATGTTTTTGATTTGTCGACTTGTCAATCCCGGTTATATTTACTCAAATTTGGGTGACTCCACTTTTGATGAAAATGAGTCAAAAACGACTCAAAATTGAGTTCAAATGGCTGGCCGTGTGTATCATTCAGAATCTACCTCGACTCTGTTATGCATTCTTCTTTGTTGCTGCCTATCCTACATCCAGTCCTGTCTGGATTAATTTATTACTGTGCGTTCGTAACAAACGGCACATTATATTTTTAAATAACTCAATGCAGACGTCTTCCAAATTTGATAGATCAACAGGCAATTGATGAAGACCCACCTGATACCTCAAAGCTAGATGCTTAGATGTGGACTGGAAGTTTTGATGAGCTACCTTCCCCCTTCAGCCCTAAATCCGTAGACCGCGGGTAAACGGTTAATGAGTTACTAACATTGGTCTTAGTCTCCGTGTAATAATATATCATTTTGGAATCCTTCTTCTGTAAACCTTCACATCGCCATGCATTTGTCTCGGTACATTATAATGTGGCAGAATTGCAAGCCACAGTAAGTCTATAAAATTAAGAACTAGCACGAAATAAATTAGTCTTCCGACTCACGTTCAGTTGAGTCTATAGACATCCATCTGATTTCTGATGATTTTTAATTATACCCCCAAAACTAGCATATTAGCAGTACAACTAATTAGTATATGTAGATAGGTAGCGGCGCTTGCGTAGTTTTATGGTTCATCTAGGATGCTGTATACCAGTTCGAAACAATAAATTAAACTCTATTGCTAAAAAGGCACAACAGGCATACTACATCTGAGAAAGTTGACTAAATTAAATCATTACCATACATTTTAAAACCTGTTTAGCTTCTAATGGATTAGTGCCAATGAAAACTCTCAATGTATGCAAGGTCATAGACCACTTCATGATTCGTTTCTCGAAAACAACGTTAATAACAACTGAACATTTATCATCTCCCCAAGTTCAGCCTAATTATCGGAACCTCGAAATATCACTTTTTTCCGCTTGATTTGTGTGAGAATAAACATTCCTTATGTCATGTGAGTCATCATCATCATCATCCTTCTTCTAGCAGTCGAGACCTGGAACCAATGAAGTTTGCTTGGTGTTTTGTTTAATGTGCAGAGTGCAGCTAATTAAAATTAATCAACATTATTTTGCCAAGTGCAGTCAACAGTGAGCCCATCCATGGAGCTGAACTTGACACGACATGCGTGTTACAGTTCTTACAAAGAATAGTGTTGTGATCGCTTGAAAATTTTACTTTAGATCCAAGGGTAGGTGGATAATATATCATAAACCATTTCACTCAGCCCGATGAGTACTTAACATGTTTCTGTTTCCCTCTCTGTGCTTTTGGGTACGCGTGTGCGTTGTTTTATTGATAGTACACAGATAAAAAAAAACATTGAATTTTCAGCTTATTCAGCTTTTAATCAACTTTAATTGTTTGTTGGGTAGCCCTTATAAACAGTGAACCGATTACTGCGGGGGAGCTGTGCTCATGCGTTTGTCTCCAGCTCTCAGCTATAGCTGGCTTTGATCGCAAAAACCCTTCTACTGCGAAAAGCCGTTTTGTGAATCCATTACGACGTGTACCGATATGGAATAGCTGACAGTTATAACATGCTCTCTTCACAGCCACCCTTGTGGAACACTTGCTCCTGATCTATGAGCCGGCTTTATTGGACTCCTGGTCTTTTTTTCATTTGCGCTGCAGCTCTGTCTCTTTGCTCCTACTCGTTTCCTGAACCATTTAGCCCCCAACTCGAGTAGTTCCCAACAGTGAATCTACCCTTCGCCGATGAAGAATTCCCCGACTGAAAATTCTTCCGATACTGGACCACGGTAGGTTATCCAACTCCATGTCAATCCCAGTTACATTGACTCAAACTTGACTTACTCCACTTTAAACGAACACTCAAAACCGAGTTAAAAAGGCTGACCGTGTACATAAGAATCCAAAAACTACTCAATTGGCGCTCAAATCAAGTGTTACCGGAACTCTCCATGATGAGGCCTTTGACCGAAAACCATGTCATAAATTAAACTTCGTAAGAAATGTGAGATCTCACCCTAGGTGGATGAACTCCGGTTATCTCTGCTTCATTCCCTTCTGGAGCGGAACCAGTTGTGGGGAACATTCATAAGTGTAAGGTAATTATGGCAGCTCTCTACTAGTATGTGCGTGGAAGCAAACATTCTACTGTTTGATTAGTTAGAAAAGTAAACTTTCGTGAGAGCCTGACGCAGTCTCTTGAGCGCAAGGAATACAGGATTGTTGATGCAAGTAAAGTGGCGGTGGCAAACAAATTGTTATTAGTTTATGATTAGTTCCACATGCGCATAACAATGTTAATGTTTTGCTGCTAGATGCGGTTTGCGTAGTTGTCATTCTTGCTTATTCGAAATCTAAAAGAAATGTTTTTAAAACAAATAGCATTTCTCAATCCTGAACAGGGTGAGATCGAAGTAGACCGCTCTACTATTAAAATTGAAGTGTTCTGCAATTTTGCTCTATAATTTTTTCGCGAAGTAAACTTTACAATCCAAGTGAGAAACTGTAAAACAATGAACTAGGATTTTCGGTGATTTTGGTGACGGTCATCAGAGTGGATTGCATTCTACTCTTTCTACGGACTGTTTTGACATCATGCTCTACACTGGATGTCCAGAAGATGTCCTGAACAATTGCATGGACACTCAGCTAAGTTTATGTTTAAGAACTTAATTAATTCAAATAATTCTTATATAATTCTCATTAATTAATATATTTAATAGCTGGCTCTGAGTACAACAAATGGTTATAGACGGGGATTCTGGCATCATTCTTGTGTGGCTTGTGACGGGTGGGACGAGTTGAGAGGTTGTTTGTCATCTTAAAGAACCAGCCGTGAATTACACCACGAATTGTTTTGTCGTTTATAAGAGTGTGGTGGGTAAAAAAAATGCATTTCTGGTGTGGGTTTTGGTTGACATGATGCAGTGTACGTTAGTGTTTGACAAGATTATGGTGTCAGCTCCGAGTAACTTTTCGGCTTGCTTTCGGTTTTTATAGCAGCTGTGAGGGGGCTCATGTTGATCGGTGAAATCATAATTTGGAGTTTGTACTGGAGGGACTATTAAGAGTCTCCGGCGGACACACAGTAACCTCAAAAGGTAGGTAACAGTTGCTTTCTATTGGGAATTTAAACTGAGATGAAATATCCCCGAGATTGCAAAGTGCGGAGAATTGTTAAGTGCAAACCACCTGGAGGTCAGATGGATGGTTCATTGTTAAATTTTTCTAGAAGCATAACACTGGAATGACTGCGCTGCATAACACTGGAATGACAGAGCTTGAACCGTTGTGACATGTGTTGTTTTCGTGGCGATTTGTTTGTTTTTTGTGTGTGTCAAATCTCTCGTGTAAGTAGGTGCTTTAGTTTTCTGAAGAGCTCGGGAAGTTAGCTGTTAAGTCTTTTGATAAAGTCCATTGGGAGCGGTTTGTAGTTAGCCACGATTTAGCCTAAGAAAATTGTTTGCTGTTGTACCTTCTCCTGGGTCAAATTTTCCACCTTGTCGACGGTTAGAGGGCTTATCTCATGCTATAAACATGCATGTAAGACCAAGAATTTGACAAGTAGTGAAAGTATGACATTTTTTAGTCATTTTTTCACTGCCACGTCGTAGAACGTTTATATAAAGGCACTAACATCAGGTGTTATACTGGCAGCAACTCACTCTTAAATTTCTTAGTTTCAATCTTTGGGAGACGACTAAAAGTACACTCTTAATTTTCATGGCAACTTATGTTGTTGTTTATCCATATGTTTAGCAACGAAAATACCTGGTTTGACAATGGTATAATAAGTCAATGTAATTGCAACATCTTCAAAAAGGCTGAATGTTTTGATCGGGGTAATTATGTGACAGTTTGAAGTGAAGAACATAGTCATAGCAAAGTGTTACTTAAGACGGACGATTATATTAGAAATAGGACGCAGAGGGCCCGCTTAGGATACAGCATTTGAAGCAGTAGAATAAACCTTTCCATGTGATGTAGAAGGAGATGTTCGCTCATCACCATGAGGCACCTAGAGTGAATATTGATGTTTTTGGCTAGAATGAGAGATATGAAGAGACAGTTTTGATAGTTCCGTCAGTGTGCGGCAGGCTTGGAAATATAACAGATGTTTTAGGAAATTGAGCGAAAAGGGCATGTGTACAGTGGTACTCGAACCAACGACATTTTTGCCTAACATCCCACCGCGGAGTAGGTCGAAGCACGGACTCAGTCCGCCACTTCAACAGGCAAAAATGTCCTGTTGGAAGACTCTCATGTACCACTGTGGCTTGTATAGTTATTCTAGCGATGTGGTTTCCATGTGGTTTAATTCAGTACCAGTGATTTGTGAGTCATACACAATATCCTAGGGTTATCGTTTTCTAGTTACCTCCTTGTTTGCATAGTTCAAAGATTTTTCAAACACGGCACATTAAACCAGCCGCTCTAATTTGAAGTGTGTGTGTGTGAATTATTGTTTGGTTATTTACACCTTTTTGAAATCTAGTTACTACTGCATACGGCCTGGAGATAACTTCAGCACTGGGGGCTTAATTGGAGCTTCCATTTTACGACTGCATAACAAAACTTCATCGCAAGAGGATTGAAACAGACATTTTGAAAAATACTACGGTCTTAAATACTTCAACTAGTGCTCAAGCGGCCAACATAGGCTAGTGCTTCTAAGGTATTAGTCGTAGTAGAGGTGACATTGGGAAAGGGTCTAGTCTTGACAATCAAGCTGTCATGCAGCTCCAGCTAGAAACCTTCAAAAAAAAAAAAAAGAAACTTGTATGCTGTTGGGAGGTTCTTTCGAGGCTAACTACAAATCGATCAAGGCTTAGGTTTTGGTGCATTTAAGAGAAAAACCAATGAATAAAACTGCAGACCCATCATCCAGCTCATACGCGTATTCGCGTATATTCCACTTGCTGCTACAGCAAGATTCCGTCCATCAGCCAGCCCAATATTTCCAGTCACGTTTAGATGAGAACTGATTTGATAATCCTCCACCGGTTGTTAGAGCATACATCTCATTTCGGTTCTTGCTCCCATCTACATACGTTCCCATTGCTTATGACAGGTCGCTTTCTAATGGCATAACATTTCGGTTCACGGTTACTTTCACTGCCGATGTATTTTCATCACATCCGGACGGTGGAACTAGTATTTAACACAGTAATGAGCTAAGTATTCCTGAACAATAAACTTGAACGTCTGTTTTTAATTTTCGGGGGAGTTCAAATGCAAATCAAAACAAGAATAAGGTTGCTGTACATAAGATTAAATAAGAGATGTGGAGGCCAAGGCTCAGTACCAAGACCTTAACCCCCCCCCCCTCCCCCTCCCCAACACACACACTTTTTTTATTATGTTGTATAAGAGTATTGTTTTATCAATCAAATATTTTGGTGAAGAATTATTTGACAACCAAACTTCCCCCTCCCCCCATAAAAACTTACCTGGAAATATTTTGTTCAGGACAAATTAATCATTCAAAGTCTAGTCGAAAGGATTATTTTTGTATAGATTTCCATTATTTTTACTGGACACATATCAACATCTTTGACTCTATTTTTTTATACTGCAGGGATGAATATATTACAAAATAAAACATAATTTCCATTGAAAAATTGTCATAATAAATTTTATTTAGATAATAGTTTTTAGGAAAATAAATATACCTGAGTATAGTTGGTAGAAATTGTAAAATGGCACATGAATAGAGAATTTCTTTTAGAATATATAAACAAGCTCATCGTGAAAACATTGAAAACTTTTAGTCCAATTGGGTAGATACAGTTTCTATATGGAATGATAATTTTTGGGCTGTTTTTACCCATTTTTAACAAAAACAATAATTAAGTGTGTAACATTCTTTAGACTGAATTTGACATTTAACAGTTCCACCTTTCAAGCAGTGTTTAATTTGTACATTTGTTTTTGGTTTCATAGTCGATAATCGTAATTAACAAAAACAAAATATAAAAATATATGACGATTCTTGTTCCGCAGATAGTATTTACCCCAAACTAAACTGTGGTGGTGGTCTCTTGAGACTGATCAGCCCTGCTCGTTAGATATAGTCCAACTTAGTCAAAAAAACATATTTTAAAATAATTGCTCATTTCTACCAGTTTCAATTAATTGTTTAATCTCAACAACATAATCATTTTAAATTTCAGACAATTACTTTTTCAACGGTGTTTTAAATTCCAAAATTGGACCATTATTCGCTAAGAAAATTGCATTTGCTTAAAATGCATTTTTTCTACCATTTTCACAATTTTCCTAAGTCTGATGTCTGTGGCGCAATGAGTTTTTATCACAGAGGGCTGAAATTTTGGGAATCTTGGTTTGAACTATCTGGCTATCAAGTGGTATATAAGACACGTCATTCGAAGCAAGTCAATTTTTCGATTTTTGACCACCACTTTCCCCATAGTGCCATCACTCCGTACTGGTTCATCTCCAACAGAAGCAATATAGTGGCACAAGTAGTTTCGTCACCTTCCCAAGTAACGTTGGCAAAACCATCCAGCTTTATTAAGTTTTATTAAAGTTTTATGAACTCCACTGGAAATCTGGTTTTATTATGGTACCAAGAGATGCCAATAGGTTTTATATTATAGTCAGGTTTATGAGAACCTACAAAGCTTCTTGAAAACGATCTTGAAACTTTGTCTTCTAAAATTCCTTTTACTCCTATCAAAGGTTTTATTTTGACATTATGAACTCGTAATATACTGTTTTGAAATGCCGTTTTAGGACTCATTCATATTATCTTTTAATGGTCAGTTGAAAATGCCTTTTCAAACCATTTCGCCTCCAATGAATGCAACAAACGGATAATTGGCATTGAGGGAAGTCACCAAATGACCAAATAGTTCAATGGTAGCCATTGCGAAGAAAAATAGGCATTTTGACAAAACTGTGATTTCTTTAAATCGCCATATTGATATATAAGAAATCATTGATATGTTGAAAAATACATACACCAAATATTAAATGCAATGCATATGAATTGTAGATCGGAGACCAGTTTTGGCATTCTTTTAGATAACCTGATTCCATCAATTTTCCACCAGCTTTTACCGTGCCAATATTCAAAATAAAATTTAATGCGCATTTGATTTGGAGCATGATTTAATTCAATTTGTATTGGATATTTCTCTATCAAGCAAAAAGTTCGCAACACTAGAACTTTTTTCTTAGAGATTATTTACTGTGACATGAATTAGAAAAGCAGTGAAACGAACAAAGCAGAACAACAGAATTAGAGGTGGGTTGTATCAGGGATGTAACCGCGAGATTCTCGTAGGACCGCGTTGGTGTATAGTAATAATGGTATTATTCAAAAAATAAATTTAAGTTTTTTGGGTACATACACACTTAGAAAATTTCACAGTATTCGGTAATTTTTTACCGAACTTTCAACAGCTGATTTTGGTAATCCGATTTACCGGATTTCGGTGAAATTTCACACGAATACTGTAACATTTTCTAAGTGTGTATGAAGTTGTATAATCTATAAACTCAAACTCTTTGCAATAATTATGTTTTTTGTTGTAGTTTCTCAATAGCCTCGCGCTTCCACTTGCGAGACTCTGCAACGTACTTCGATTGTCTTTTCTAAGACATTTTTTTAGAATTTAGTAGTCAAACTGGACAATGCACTATGGTCCAGAATACGACTTTACGAGGAAACATGCTCCCAGCGCCTAAACTTGAAACTTTACAGCAAAGTGATGTTCTACAACATGGTTTGTATTACTAAGACGCATTTTGTGATGTTGATTAAAATTAGAGTGGTCCCCATTTTGACGCAATTACAAAAAATAACTTATTTATTTGCAGAAATAGACGTTTACATTCTTGCGCAAAGTTGTAGCGCAGAAAATTTCATGGAATTTTCATATATAAATTTTGTTGTGGCTTGAAAATTGACCGATTTAGAGCAATTTTCCCTCATCAACTTAGGGTGTACCAGAAAAAATGGTTTTTTGCCCTAACTTTTTTATTTAAATTCCCGCCGTAAAGTTGTGATGGGACGAGTTTTATTACTTTTAAAGACGCGTACTTTGGAATACAAATTTTGCCACTAGTTTTAACCAATCAATAGTTATTGAAGTTTTTCTACATAAAATACGCCCTTTTCAAATGTTGATTTATATGATTGGGGCATACACTAAAAAAAATCAAAGACGTTGTTTGAAAGAAAAATTTATATTGTTTAACATATGTGAAAACTAGAGATATGTTATCTCTATATCTTGAAAAAATTACATTTGAATCTGGGATGGTTTTAAAAGAAGAACTTCAATAACTATTGAGTGGTTAAAGCTAGCGGCAAAATTAATAAATCAAAATACTCGCCTTTAATAGCTCTACATTTCGTCGTAACAAAATTTTACAATGGAAATTGAAATAAAAAAGCTAGGGCAAAAAAACATTTTTTATGGTACACCCTAAGTTGACGAGGGAAAAGTTGCTCTAAATCGGTCAATTTTTAAGCTACAAAAAAAATTATACATACAAATTCCATGAAATTTTCTGCGCTACAACTTTTGTCAATAATGTAAACGTCTATTTCAGCAAATAAAAAAGTTTGTTTTTGTATTTCCCTGAAAATGAGGACCACCCTAATTTTAATCAACATAAAAAAATGGGCCTTCGTTTTAATTCCAAGTTTCACCACCATATTTTTTTAAGGTTAAAAATTGATCACTTTAGAGCAATTTTTCCCTCGTCAACTTAGGGTGTACCATAAAAAATATTTTTTTTGCCGTAGCTTTTTTATTTCAATTTCCATTGTAAAATTTTGTTACGACGAAATGTACAACTATTAAAGGCGCGTATTTTGATTTATTAATTTTGCCGCTAGCTTTAACCAACCAATAGTTATTGAAGTTTTTCGTCTTAAACCATCCCAGATTCAAATGTAATTTTTTCAAGATATAGAGATAACATATCTCTAGTTTTCACATATGTTAAACAATATAAATTTTTCTTACAAACAACGTCTTTGATTTTTTTTAGTGTTTGCCCCAATCATATAAATCAACATTTGAAAAGGGCGTATTTTATGTAGAAAAAATTCAATAACTATTGATTGGTTAAAACTAGTGGCAAAATTTGTATTCCAAAGTACGCGTCTTTAAAAGTAATAAAACTCGTCCCATCACAACTTTACGGCGGGAATTTAAATAAAAAAGTTAGGGCAAAAAAACCATTTTTTTCTGGTACACCCTAAGTTGATGAGGGAAAATTGCTCTAAATCGGTCAATTTTCAAGCTACAAAAAAATTCATATATGAAAATTCCATGAAATTTTTTGCGCTACAACTTTGCGCAAGAATGTAAACGTCTATTTCTGCAAATAAATAAGTTATTTTTTGTAATTGCGTCAAAATGGGGACCACCCTAATTTTAATCAACATCACAAAATGCGTCTTAGTAATACAAACCATGTTGTAGAACATCACTTTGCTGTAAAGTTTCAAGTTTAGGCGCTGGGAGCATGTTTCCTCGTAAATTCGTATTCTGGACCATAGTGCAATGGAACTTATCACTCTCTTGTTTGATGCCCACAGACAATCAAAAAATTAGAAAAGTAAGAAAATCCAATGAAACAATTCAGCGTCAATATTTGATTAGGGCGTATCTACTCGTGTAAACAAACACTTTGTTTGCTAATTTATCGGAAGTACAATTTCTCCAAATTGAATATATCAGCGGATAGAGATAAAGCCCCTCTTCCTTAAAGAGAGCTTAATTTGTATTTGTGACCTCTTGTTCAAGAGAAAATAACTACGAAAGCCATTGTTTAAAAAAAGAAGATTCGCCCTTATCAAATGTTGCCACTGAAATATTATTTCACTTAAACCTGTCCGCTCTTGTACATTTTGCTTCATATTCTATTTTCTTGACGCCCTTATTTCTGGGTTATGCTATTCACTAGTTGCATAGGTAAAGTTATGGAAATTTTACTCAGACAAATACTCTTTTACTGTTAAAGTCAATTAATCTTCCTGAAAAGGACGGCGATAACAGAAGGAGTTGGAAAATAATTCTAGGGTTTTTTTCTTCATTAGGGCGAGTCTAACATTGAGAGAATTTCTCTTTCATTCATATTCCAATCACCTTTACGCTTTTCATTCTACTATTTGTAGTGTATTCAAGCCAGCAATGTTGTGTTTCGATCTCGCTGTAATAAATGAAATAGAGCGAGACCGGAGAGAATCTCTCAATGTTAGATTATCCGTTAAATATCCGGCATTGCTTTGTCTCCCATACAGGGTTGCCATTAGTTTTTGATAAATATCTGGCAGTTCACAAATAAATAATCTGGCAATACACGGAAATGTGAATCTCGACTAACAATTGAAAAGAGGGTCAAAGAGGTTTACAAATGTTGATAGACCCTTTACAAATGTTGTCCCAAAATAATTTTTATTTTGACTCGTATACTCGCATTCTTTAGTAACAGTCAAGCGTGGAATTACACTATTTGACCAATGCCAAACATTTGACGGATTACCTATTCGCAGTAAATAGCTACAAATCGTTTTCAGTGGACGAGAACTGCAGTCACGCAAATCACTTAACGCTTTTGTGGAGTAAGATTGAACGACGCTTTTTTTTAATCTGTTCTAATTTCAAAAAGTCTGGCCAAAGTGGGCCACTTTGTACACATTTTGGCTAGAAAGATGCATAGAAGAGGTGATGGTGAATAAAATAGTTTTGAATGTAGTCTTATCAACAAAGCCGGGAGGATTGCTATACGGCTGGAATAAAACTAAAATAGTTACTTGGGCTTCTGACCAGCTGCCGAAACCGGTGGATACAGTTCACTATGTATTGTATACACTCTGTGAGTTGATTTCATCAGGTTCACAAAAGTTTTCAAAATGGTGGGCGACGAAAGAACAGTGCGTGCGCGAAAATGTTTCTGGATCTGTCGCTATTGCAAAAAAAAAGTTGGCAATCGCAAATTCCACGGTGTCTGGTATCATAGAACGGTTCGAAGAACGTCTGATTGTTGATCGGAAGCGAAGATCCGAAAAAAGCCATCAGGTTAACGATAAAGATCACAAACGCGTGGTTGGGGCCTTTAAACGGAAACCGAACGCCTCAGTTCGAGATGTGGCTGAAAAGTTGCATGTGAGCAAGGCCTTCAAGGTGAATACTGAAACTCGAGCTGGACTACGTACGTTTAAGATTCAGAAGTCCCCAAACCGTGGCGAGAAATGTATGTCGCCACCTGTATGTTACTGCCAAGGATAAGTGTGATGTTCCCAAGAACCTCCGGACACAGAAGATGTCGAAGTTCGTCAAGAAGTTCTGAATTTGGCAAGCGATTTGTATTTACGGAAAGCGAGGTATACCCTTCGTTATTGTAAGAACTTTGAATGGACAGGTGTATATGGAAGAGTGCCTCCAAAAGCGGCTTCTTCCTCTCCCGACGGATCACGACGGTCCGACGATCTTCTGGCCGGATTTGGCATCATGTTACTACACGAAGGATATGATATAGAAGGGCTCATCACCATGAGCACCAAGAGTGGACAGCAGTGTATTTTGCTAGTGTTGCGAACGCCCCTCGTCGATGAGCGCACCTTTAAATCATCCCTGCAATACCAACTTAACGGTCGATAATTGACAATGGCAGAGAGATAATAGAAAGTACATTAGTGTTACACGAGATGTGGAGAAAGCTTTTCAATTTCCTAGCTCTATTTTATATCTGCCTTTTATATATTAACACCTTAGAGTCGAAACTTAAATTAATTGATCTAATCAAGCAGTGAGTATTAATTGATGTGAATTTGTAATTGATTTGAATTCGTGATCCTAAAAAAATTTATTATAGGTTAAAATTTATTCAAGAAGTTAGATTCTAATTCGGGTTAAAAAAGAACACTACAAAGCTACCAAACGTGAGTAAAAATGAAAAACAATGTTATTTAAACCCTTCCCTAAAACCTGAATATTACAGGAAAGTTTAACGCAATAAATTAATATTCGTTAGAAACTTCGGAACTGCCTTTATACGTTGTATATGCAACAGCTAGAATGAAAGATATGAAGAGAAAGTGTTGAAAGTTGCGCATCAAAACAGAGTGTACACAATATATCGCCAGAATAACTATCACAAAGCCATCAGTGGTACATGAGGGTTTACAAACGTCCTCTTTTGTCTGTTGAGGTGGCGGATTCGTCCGTGCCTCGACCTAATCCGCAGTAGGATGTTAGGGAAAATATGACGTCCTTGGTTCGTGTACCACTGTACCCATGCCCTTTCACTCAATTTTCAAACATCATACCGTACATTGACGGAGCTTTCAACACTCTCTCTTTCATACCTCTCATTCTAGCAAAAAATTTTACTATCCACTCTTGGTGCCTCATAGTGATGAGCGAACATCTCCTTCTACATCAATTTTAATTTTTTATATTTTTCTCCTTGAAAATTTAACGAAAACCGAATGAAAACTGAATGAATTTTGAGAATAAGTTTTGTGTGTGTGTATTTTAATCGGTACACCCCTTAGATGTGAAAATTGAACGCTTCTATGTTTACTGCTTCTGTGATGTTTGGACACGTAAAACATGACACTCAATAAAACACATAATTCCAGCTTCGCCATAACCTCCGTTAGTTGGGAAACTTACCTTTCCATTCTCAATACTTTTCATTATATCTTCACCATCTATTCCTATCATCATCTGGTTGGTTATTGAAATTTTATGATAAATGTTTTCCTATTGAATTCGATTCCAGTCGTGCCACCACCCACTTTCCATTATCATAAACAAAGCTCTTCTCTTCTCCAAACCTCCACACTCTATCACAACCACAACCATCGATGCACAAGAAACTCGAACACAAAAACGAAACTGAGCATCAACCAAAAGTCCAAAAGCATAAAAAAGTAAAACTTTCACTCAAGACTATAAGACCATTCCCATCCGCCACGCTGGAATAAGGATCCCGGATCCCAAAAGTTGAGGTTTCCGTTTTGTATGATGATGTGTTTCTTACTCACCCCCATCGAGCCTCACCTCACCTAGGATGGGAACCAAGCCGCAGCTACCGAATCAATTTCCGTTCCGATCGAAGCATGGGGCTGGTTGGGAAAAAGTTGATGTCGTGTTTCCGAACGTGCCACTCACCGATGGACAAAATGAGAAAATAAGGATATCAGCCTGACAATGATGGAGTAAAACTTTTCCCACATTCGATGGCAGAAACGACGGCAACGACGGTGACGACGACGCAGAGATGGCAATCGGTCTCATATTTCAGGTTTGCATATTCATCAACGATATGGGGAGATTATTGTTTTCCTCCATATCAAGTGGGTTCGGTTCTGTCGGTGTTCTTTTTTACCCAGAGGAAGTTTAGATTGGGAGCTTGGCTAGATTAAGAAAGTTCTGATGTGGACTCCATTCAAGAACTGGACGTGAAGTAGCAAGACACACATTTAAAGTTTACAAACAAAGGGCACCCATCAGTTTCGAGAGCATCGAATCAATAATTCCAAAACTAATAAACGGAATTCTACTGGAAATATTTTTCTACTCATGGAACTTCTTCCAAACGGTACAAAATGCCCTTCCGAGTGCTCTTCCGGTTTCGTATCATAGACGACAGTGACGACGACGACGGCGACGACGAAGAGGAAGCGCCGGTGATAAAGGTAAAACCAAACAAAATGATAGCTATTTGCTAAACGTTTTCATCGCCCTAGGTGCTTCTCCTAACCTGCTGATGGCATTTCAAGATTCCAGAAAAATAGAAGGAAAAAAAATGCTCCATGAAAAAAAGAGAGGAAATAGATCACAAATCCCCATCTCATCGTGCACATCTCGGGACGGCTTCCTATTTACACTAGAAATGCTTCCGTTAAGCCACTTTCCCTCTTCCCCCATTTTGTCCCCTTCCCGGTGGACCCGAACCGCTCTGGTTAGTGCGTTAACGAGAAAATGGCAAAACCTGATTTTCCAGAGCACGATTCCAATTCAGACAGCTTTGCTGTCCTTCTTGGAGCTCTCACAACTCAAGTACTGCAGGGACACGTTTCGATTGCGTTTTCCGACCACCATCCGATCCAGTTATCTTAGGAGAAGGAATCAGAAGCAGCAGCAGCAGCAACAACAAGAATCAGAGGGAGATCCATAATCCACCTGTTTGAGTTATCACCAGTTGAAATTGGATTCCAACCCGGAGGCCGTACTTTCTCGCACTGTCTGATCCTATGGGCGGTCGGTGGCTTACCTGAACAGCAGATGACGCTACGTGTTCGGAAATAGCCGTCAAACTATCGGCACCGCACGCGAAGGTTGCTGGGATTAATGCAGTTATATCGATGCTTTCGGTTCACCAAGATCTCAACTGACTGAATGACTGGCTGGTTGGTCGGCCGGTTGGCTGCTTGGTTGCTTGGTTGGTTGGTTGGAGAAAGAGAATATTGGTTTGGAATGTTATTTGGTGGCCGCACACCGTGAGTGGAGTGCGTTGGAATATTTCGTTGGAAGTCTTCGTAGGGGACATCATTGAATGTAAAAGCTAAATCAAGCATGTTGTTTGTCAACAAAGGTTTTCCAAGAAATTTAGAAACATATCATGTACTTGATTTTGACCTAACCGGTGGTTGACCCGTGGTACTAGCAAAGTCTGAGATTATTTGAAAACGAAATTGGACGTTGAATTTGAATAATCTATGATAAAAATTAAATACTGACAATAATGAAAAATGAAGTTGTTTTCAAATCATGAGAATATTATTTTCTAAGTTATGTAAATTTTACCTCATTATTGAGTGATTCATGAGAAATGAATGCATCAATATTCGAGAACTAAATAGAGAAGTGATTCACCAGCGCACTGTGGGGGATTTTCATAAAAGCAGGCGGACAAAAAAATTTTCATATTTTTTTAGAGATTTTATTAAATTTTTAGTAGCTGGTTTGATCGAAACATATTGTTAGTGCACATTTCTAAACTCTGTTGATTTCAAATAACCTTTCATATCTAGAAAGTTTCAATATTTGTTTTTGTAGTTGTTTTTACGTTTTCTGCAGTTTTGTTGTTGTTCATCAAATCATGTTGTCAATAGAATCTAACACACATTTCAATATCAGTTCTTGAGTGGGGCTAAGCTCATTCATTTAAAATACCTGTTAATATTTTGGAATCTTGCAGGATTTTTTAAGACTTTTACAGTATTTTAATGTTGGCACAGAGATACTTTTTAATGATAATTTTTTGACATTTTATTGTGCTTACCTTACCAATCAGACCAAGGCCGGTGTGGCCTCTACTGTACACCGAAGTTGGCTACACCTGGCCAACCTCGCTGATTGCGAGTCCTCAGGTCACCTTCTACCTGATCAATCCACCTTGTTCATTGCGCACCTCTTCTTCTTGTACCCGTCAGGGCTGTCGTCCGACATTCTTACAACATGCCCAGCCCATAGTAGTCGACGGATTTTAGCGATGTGTACGATGGGAGGTTCTCCCAGCAACTGATGCAATTCGTGGTTCATTCGCCTCCTTTACCTTCCGTCTTCCATTTACATTCCACCGTAGATCGTATGCAGTTCCTTCCGGTCAAAAAAACCAAAGGTGCGTTGGTCCTCTACTAGCAATGTACGTGCTTCATGGCAGTAGAGAACTACCGGTCTAATTAATGCCTTGTAAATGGTCAACTTGGTTCCTCCTTATCTCAGTCAGCAAAGGTGCGGCTACAAAGCAACATCATGATGGAGGTGGTTGGGTTCGATTCCCGGTCTGGACAAGGAATTTTTCGTTATGGAAAATTTCTCGACTTTCTGGGCAAATGGTATGATTGTACTTGCCACACAATTATACTAATACAAAAATGGTACCTGGCATCGAAAGCTCTTAACTAATAATTGTGGAAGTGCAATAAAAACACTAAGTTAAGAGCATGCACACAGCTAGTTGCGAAAGCAATAAGCTTGAAACGATAAGAAAGAAGATGGTCAACTTAGCGTCCTTCGGAGTCCAAAGTAGGCACAATTTCCAGCCATAATGCGCCTTTGTATCTCTCTGCTGGTGTCGTTATCGGCAGTCACCAATGAGCCCAGATAGACGAATACGTCTAGTACCTCGATTGCAACACCGTCGATCTCAACTCGTGTCAGGATGCTAACATTATCTTCTCGTGAGCCTCTTCCCTTCATGTATTTTGTTCTCGACGCATTAATCACAAGCTTAATCCTACCATCTTCAGCTTTAAGTCGGATGTACGTATCTGCCATCGTCTCAAAGGTACGTGCTACGATATCAACGTCGTCGGCGAAGCCAAATAGTTGGACAGACTTTCTGAAGATCGTGCCACTCGTGTCTATCCCAGCTCTTTGAATCACACTCTCCAATGCAATGTTAAACAACAAGCACGACAATCCATCATTTTGCCGTAGCCCTCTCCGTGATTCGAAGGGACTCGACAGTGTCTCTGAAACTCGAACGACACATGTCATTCGATCCATCGTTGCTGTGACCAACCACGTCAGTTTTTCCGGAAATCCATATTCGTGCATAATCTGCCATAGCTGGTCTCGATCGGTTATATCATAAGCTGATTTGAAATCGATGAAAAAATGATGTGTGGGCACGTTATATTCGCGACATTGCTGCAGAACTTGGGGAACCGCGAATATCTGGTCCGTAGTAGCTCGGGTATCATTGAATCCTGCTTGGTTTTGCCCCACAAACTCCTTTGCAATTGGTGACAAGCGGTTGCGTAAAATTTGGGAGAGCAGCTTGTAGGCAGCGCTCATTAGCGTAATCGCACGATAATTGCAGCAATCCAGCTTGTCGCCCTTTTTATAGATGGGACATACTGTTCCCTCCATCCAATCATCCGGTAAACATTCCTCCTCCCAAATCTTTATAATTACCCAGTGCAGCGCTATGGCCAGTGCTTCACCACCGTATTTCAATAGTTCGCTTGGGAGTTGGTCAACACCAGCGGCTTTGTTGTGTTTCAACTAACCAATTTCCTCCTCAACTTCCTGAAGGTTTGGAGTCGTCTTCTTTGCGTGTTCCTAGATTAATTACAGTGCCACTTTCGTTCGCTGTATCATTGCCGTTCAGATGCTCGTCGAAGTACTGCTTTCACCTCACACTCTCCTGTACGAATATTGCCATCCAGGTCTCTGCACATATTGGCTTGTGGTACGTAGCTTTTGCGCAAGTTGTTCTCGTAGAATTTGCGTGCGTCGTTAGCACGGAACAGCGCTTCCATTGCTTTGCGGTCTTGAATTTTGTCTGTTCCATGCCTGTTTATACCGTTCCACATTCGGTTTTTTTTAAAGCGGTTGTTGAGCCTTCACCAACCCCCTGCCTTGCTGGAGGACCATCGTGCACAGTACTGTTTAGAGTCCAACGCTGGCACGAGGACGATGATCAGACGCTCCTAATATGGAGAACAGTCGCTGTTTTGAGCCGCCACTGACATGGAGAACAGACACTCAGATAGACTGCATCCTTTGAGGATGGCAGCTCCCCTTCCCTGTCATAATATGAGTAAGGTCCCACCGGGGTTGGTTACTCGTTCTTTCCAATGGTAACTCATACCCCAGTCGGCGCCACGGGTAGGGAGGGATAGGAGCTAATGGACAAGAGGCTAAGGATCGCAGTAGGACCTATTTTATACCTACAGGTACGCGAAGTACCAAAGGAACGCATTGTCCAATCATTTACCGACCAGACATTTCATGGTCTGGTATTGAGAAAGGTTTTACTTATTCTTGATACATTAATTGTTATGTTATATATTCTCCGTGCGAGGAGGAACGATTATGATGTAGAAGGAGATGTTCGCTCATCACCATGAGGCACCAAGAGTGAACAACAATGTTTTTGGCTAGAATGAAAGATATGAAGAGAAAGTTTTGATACCGGGTGGTGGTAACCATTAATTATACTGGTGGGGACCAGTATCGCATCGCTTCACGGTGTTTTTCTCCGAGGTCTCTACGTTGGAGACGACGAGAAAAACTTTAGTGATCGTCAGTCGGTGCGAATCAAAACAAACCCAAAAAAGGAGAGAGTTCCTCTCCCATGTGCGCATCAGTAAACAGAGTGCACACAATAGATCGCTAGAACAACTATACAAGCCACAGTGGTACATGAGCGTCTTCCAACCGGACATTTTTTGCCTGTTGAAGTGGCGGACTTAGTCCGTGCTTTAACCTACCCCGCAGTGGGATGTTAGGCAAAAATGTCGTTGGTTCGAGTACCACTGTACACATGCCCTTTTCGCTCAATTTTCCTAAAACATCTGCTATGTTTCCAAGCCTGCCGCACACTAGCGGAATTATCAAAACTTTCTCTTCATATCTTTCATTCTAGCCAAAAACATTGTTGTTCACTCTTGGTGCCTCATGGTGATGAGCGAACATCTCCTTCTACATTATTCTTGATATAAAATCATTGTTTTAGTTAAAGACTTTTTCAAAAATATAAGAAGCTGAAGATCATTTAAGTTTTATAACAAAGATAATACTATTTGGTTGGACAGGGCATTTTCCAAGAGTATGATGAATGACAGTGATAATGTGTAGCGTGAACTTCGCGAATGATGCTTAAGGGAAATGTGGGTAAGCCCGTCACCCCAGCAGCTTTACTAGAAACCCATTTTGCAGTTTTTTTTGACTATAACTATTATTAGTATTTATCATTTTAACCATTTCGAGAAACATCATACCCACTGGGAACTGTCAAACTCGAAGAAAATAAACAAAATAAACGTCATCGCGTCATCGTCATCGTAGCAATACCGGATGTAATTTTTCGATGGTAGATTTTAACGTCTTGACAAACAATTACGTACAAAAATTCAAATCCACCGATCGCATACTTTCATTTACACTGTATCTTAGTGCTGAGATTCATTGAAAGGTAAGTTTAATCAATTATCCAAGATTTACGGTGTAATTAGGAAAAAAGGTGCCTTTCGGGTAAGCCCGTCACTCATCGGTGCGGGTAACACCGTCATGCTCTTTGGATCAGCGGATGTTTGTGAAACTACCTAACCATTTTTATCAGATGCCACGCAACTACAAATGGAACACCCACTGCGGAAATTGGACCGATCAGCAGTTGATCCAGGCAAAGGACGCAGTGGATTGCGGAATTTCCGTGAATCGTGCTGCTAAGGCGTTTGGAATTCCAAGAACTATGTTGGCACACCATGTTACGGGAGAGGTAGTGAAGTCGAAACTAGGATCACGAGAAACGGTTTTCATGCCGGAACAGGAAGCAGAACTTTTGCAGCACCTGCTTGATCTGGAAAGTCGTTTTTACGGCATTAGAAAGAACGATGTCCGTGAGCTGGCTTTCGAGCTGGTTTTAAAAAAATAAGATTGCCCATCCGTTCAGTAAAAATGGTGCGAATGGAAATTTCAAATCAAACCCACATCAAAAGTCTTTTGAAAATTTCCCTGATTGATAATAAATGACTTCTGGCAATATTGGACATGTTTCAAACCTGGAGATTTTAGAGACTCCGGAATCTGTTCCATATAAAGGGCTGTCCATATATTACGTGATAATCAATCAGAAAGAAAGATAAAAACAGATTTCACACAAAATTTTACCACATGGGTATGTATGAATCTGAAACACTCTAAAATATGTCCATGTGGTATATGGATGACCCCTTGTGAAATAGTCAATGGAGATGGTTGATAAACCATCACAAGAGATCAAAAATATCTACATGTTCAAAAATAAATTTCGTTTGCAGAAATCTTCAAAACTATTTTAATAAAAATGAATGCCGGTCTTACCCTATTGGGTGACGGACTTAGCCCATGGGAGTGACGGTCTTACCCGCACTGATTGAAAAGCTTCAATATTTACCATGTTTGTTTTGCGTATGTTGTTTGACCGAAAACACATATTTTTACACTTCCAACGCACAAATCGTATAAAGTAATACTCCATCAAAGACTATGCTAGGGGTACCTGTCATTTGAAGTATTACATTAATTATAAAAACGACGGGGTTACCCCTTCCTCCCCTACTTGTGCAAAGGTTCATTTATGCGCGCATTCAATTGTTGTAAGTGTTTGTTGCACGGTGAGTCTTTCGCTGATATATGTAGGTGAAAACTAGTCGTGATTTTTATGCTGACAACCAAATTTATTTTTGTATTTTTCCGTCTCTAATGCCGGTATTTCCGGTACTCAAAATTGACCGGTAATACCGGTTCTACCGGTTTCGGCACTACTGGTTGGACCACCCTAATTGAAGCCCTTCTTCTAATTTTTCCATACTATTCATTGCATTTGGTGTTGCGCCACATATTGGAAAAGTCTGCGTTACATAAAGTTACATAAGTAAAGAGTTTTTTCAATAACAATAACAAACCGAGTAAACTAAAAAGTTCAATTTTCACATCCGTTAACTCAGTCATCTCCTTCTCTATCTCTTTTTCTGTAGCAAGGTTGATCTTTTTACTCTCTTTTATGAATTCAAGATCATTAAATTGTGTAAAGTATAAGTCCGGACTGTTTCCAAACTTGTAAACAAACAATTCATTCACCAAATTCTCACTAATAATGGCTCTCTACCTAAATGGTATACTAGTTTTCAATATGATAAAACTGTAATACACGCGAAATCATCAATTTAAGTGTTTGCTTACGCACAAACACATTTTTAAGACAGTGTTCTTCTATTTTTCACAATTTCTTTGCAGTGTGTTTGTTTAAAAAATAGCCCTTTTCAAAGTTGATTGTGATGTATTTAAGTACATTTACAAGCAACATTCTAGGGATATAGGGTAGGAAACGGCTTAAGCACCCCCAGACCCTCTTCCAAGCACGGGGTAAACGTTAACCTACAACGCTTATTTTTTGCAGTATGGTGCTTCACTACATGGAGCACCATACTGCAAAAAATGAGCGTTGTAGGTTAACGTTAACCCCGTGCTTGGAATAGGGTCTGGGGGTGCTTAAGCCGTTTCCTACCATATAAATTACAACAACCTGCTCATAAGGCTCAAATGAAAGAAAAACAAAGGAATACACTTTTGACCTTGAAATTTTCCACAGTATCCAAAAAAATTAAAAAAAAAACAACAGCAGGTGTTGGAAGCAAATCGATATAAAATTTGTCAGTGTAGACATAGCACTTTAGCTGGAACCAGTTTTTAGCCTTGGACTACGCAAGACAAGAAAGGTGCATGTGAACACAATTTGATTTAACATCTAAATTATTTTACAACACCTAATGACCTGGAAGACCTGAAATACATCATGTAAAAGACAGTATGTCCCAAATATCCATAACCTCAAACCAATATATACGCATTAATATACAATCATATCATAACAACAAAAAAGATAAAAAATGTATTGTGTCTCTATTTCCCATAATGAAGGACCATGTTATTAAGATGGATCTAACGCAAGGATGATCCCAAAGCGCGCTGCAACTACGAACTCAATGTGATCTCTTGGCACACGATCCTCTGTAGCTGGTGGAAAACTACTTATGTCGTTTTCGGTTTTAAACCCAGGTCAGGTCTGACTCTGACTCGCTATTACCGAACGAAAACAGATCCAGAGTCGAGCCGTATAATGATGGTATTAGTGCCAAACTTAAACATAAGCAAAAAGAAACCTTTCATTTTGACAGTTCATGTTTGTGTATTGGTGAATCCAGTTTGGACCTCGAAAAAAGATGAGATTCGATGTTGGGTCGGATCCAAAGCAGATCCAGAGCGGATCTAGATCCGCTTTGTGTGTGTGTGTGTGTGTGTGTGTGTGTGTGTGTGTGTGTGTGTGTGTGTGTGTGTGTGTGTGTGTGTGTCGATACACTCCAACGCCCTCTGTACGGTTTAATGTTTGCAGTTAAACGAACTGTTGTCGACTCGACCAACATTTTTAGCCCGGATGTAGGAAGGTGATAGCTCTGTTGGATTTCAGAATGCCTGGTTACTGACGTCCATTCCGAGGTCACTTTAACTTACAACCAGCCCCGCATAAACACAGTACAAACATCAAATGGATTTAGGTACAGCGCATACGCTTACATCAACAAATCTTATTGTTTTGAGGATGGCACGTCTCTAGCAATATCGTTAAAGTTTATTTATAATCAGAGAGATCTCACCGGAAGTTGTTGCTGATGTACAGTCCTTATTTGGACGGCTTCTCTGTGATACAAAAGGGTGCATTAAGGTCGCTACAGAAGGAACACTCAACAATTAGGCAAATATTTTTACATTGTCCTTTTCCAATGGAACAGCCCGAATGCAATAGATCATTGCACGATGGCGTCATCAATGCGGTTTTGACAGTTCAGGGAGCTTGTTTACGTGGACTTAGAATATTTTCGGTAAGATCGGTTGAGATTTTGTGCTCTAAATTTATTACGATTGAAGTAGAATTGCCGGAAAATAGACACCATAGCTTATTATCACATCATTGCTTGGATGTAAAAGTACAGAATCCGGAAAACTCCAATAAAAAATTTCGTTTGAGCGGTCCAAATTCTAACACCTTGTAAACAAGCTCCCTGAACTGTCAAAAAAGTGAGGTTAATACATTCCGTGCAATGATCTATTAGTACTTCGCGCACAAATGCAAAACAATGAAAATCACTGGTGGAAACCACTTCCGAGAAAAAAATTAACTTGAATAATTTAGAAATTTGACAGAATTTGATACTAGGCCAAAAATGGAGGATGCACGCTAATAGAAGGCGCAAACAAATATTTTTCTTAATTTTGTATGTTTTTATAACAAAAACCATGGCTTCTGGAGAAAAATACAGTTCTTATTTTATTTCCATAATTTCCATAATTCCAGCAGTTTGATTCAATTGTTGAAAGAACTAGTCAAAGACGTACGCTATTGAAAACGCCACGAGAAATTGGCAGGCTGCAGCAACAAGGTCTGAAGATTAAGTATGTATCTCGTTGACCACTGATATGTGGGCTTCAAATGGTCGGTTGACAACTTCGAAGGAGGGTGTGACCAACCTCTGGTCCTCTCACAAGTTCCTACTTCACGCCTCTACGAGTTATATGATCACGAAAGACTGCCAGCTGAAACATGGAGACGCTGGTTGGCGTAACCTGGGCAATGTTGCCATCGTTTACCTATAAATCAAGTTGTATACGCGAGCAGGAGAAAATAACATATAAATACCTAATTTTGATCGTGATAACTGGCCTTGGTATTAAAGAGCTCAGATTAAGAGGTGAAATACCTAAGCAAAATACCTAAGAATTGCAAGTAAAATGTCTCTCGAATAACTTGTTATTTCGAATACCTGGGAATACCTGAGAGGTACTGTTTTGGTATTGTCTAACCTCAATTTGGTATTCGCATTACATTGTGGGAACAATGTCATGGTATTATTCTCAGGTATTTTACCTCTTAATCTGAGCTTTTAAATACCAAGGTCAGTTATCAAGCTATTTGGTCCTGCTGGGGTATCCATACCTGTAAATCGTATCATATTATATTCCATTCTCATTTAATTTATAATTTCAACACGCTTTGAAATCATCTTTGCATTCCAAACCCATTTAAGAGCCTGGAGCAACAAGACAAGCATCAAAGGATCGATTTATTTTTCAGGATTTCAACGTAACATTCAATTTAATTTTCACTTCAGAACTTCAACTATCATATTCATAAAAGACTGGCATGTGTTCATTAGCAGTGTAAGATTATTTTAAAATGTTTTGTTTAGTGGAATTATGGTAAGAAAAGCCATTTATTTCAGAAATCATCAAACCGGGCTCTTCAATCACCTCCATGCGAAACGCTAGGAGTGGACGGTAATTTATTGCTAGAACGAATAGACATGAAGAGAAAGTGTATTGATAGTTCCGTATAGGGTAACGGCAGGCTTTGAAATTGAAAGATACAAGTTTAAAAACGAGCGGAGGGCATTTGAACGGTAGTATCCAAATCAGGTACATAACCTTTTACCATACTACCACATGCAGGGTAGGCAAATCCCCTTGACTGGTAAAAAGTTATGCAACCGATCGGGCTCCTATAATACCTATTGCTTTTTTCTGGTTCTAGCGATTTGTCCCTCTCCCAATGCTGCCTAACACGTCTTTTTACCAGTCAAGGGGATTGGCTACCCTGCATGTGGTAGTATGGTAAAGGGTTATGTGTTTGATCGGATACTACCGTTCAATGCCCTCCGCTCATTTTCAAACTTGTATCTTTCAATTTCAAAGCCTGCCGTTACCCTATACGGAACTATCAATACACTTTCTCTTCATGTCTATTCGTTCTAGAAATAAATTACCGTCCACTCCAAGCGCTTTGCATGGCGATGAGAAATTATCTGCATCTGGCAAACTTCATCAAAGATCGTTACTTCCGCGCATGGGAGAATACAAAAAACAACAATCAATGTGTCTTCAATCACTCCAATTGCTATCTTGGAAATGTAACTAGAACTGTACAAAGAAGATTTTAACAACATGTCTTAAGAAATATTATCTTTCATTCAAATTTTACCTATGGAAATTGGAATGATCTTTTCAGTTTTCAGCTTGTCCAGGACTAGTAGGATACCACACACCATAATTTGAAACAACTTTTCAAAAAAGCAGTATCAGAATATTCGGATGACAACCCTGGATAGAGGCATCTATTTATATCCGTACAATAATAAAGTTTTGCTGGCTAAACAAGATGCTTATCCTGATGGTAAATTATTAAGTTTTACATTAGAATAATACATTGAAATGTATTAATTAGTAACTGTCATAGTTACTGAAACACCTTTTAGGATGTTTTTCGTAACTTGTCCGGATTTTTAAACTCGTGAGTTTGGCGTGAGATTTATGGATGTTAACTACAAAAGTACATCGTCAAATGTTTGTAATGTATTTCAATAAAAAAAATTTATTATCGAAGATATAAACAGGTTGTTTGCCGAAGGGATAGTAATGGTAAAGACTGATTCGATAAAATTTGGACACACAAAATTTTCCTTGAGCCCGATTCTTTTCAAACTTTCTGGAAATAAAGTACTACTAAATGGTTAAGTTTTGACATCATTGGTTTATTGAACCTCTTCTCCCAACCCAAATGCCCGCACCTTTGCCTTGACCCCTTTCATCAAATTTTGAGCTATGATAAGACTGACTTGAAATTAGAAGAAGAATTAGTATCTTCCATTTAATTCCAACTACCTTTGCTTATCTTTGATAGATACGCGTAGTTCTTCTACAATGTGCAGACTTCTTCAGTGTCTCGTACTAATAACTCGACTTGAGTTATTAGTACGAGACACTGAAGAAGTCTGCACATTGTAGACGAAATACGCGTATCTGTCGAAGATAAGCAAAGGTAGTTGGAATTAAATGGAAGATACTAATTCTTCTTCTAATTTCTAGTTACAGGTATTCCACTAAACAGCTCAAACCCTCTAGGATTCAAGACTGACTTGCTTACTTACTTTTAACCACACTTTCTTTAGTTCAAGTTCATTTTCTATCAGTTTTGGAGTTTTAACTACATTGTTATCTTTGTACCAGTCTAAGACGGGCCGGGCATAGTGGCAAGATGCCAAATCCGGCCAAAACAGTGTCGGGCCATCGTGAGATCTCAAGAAGGGCAGAAGTCGTTTTTGGAGGCATTCGTCCTTGTAGATTTGTCCGTTGACGGTCCCAGAGGCGATGAAGGGCTGACTCATTTTGCCACATCCGCAGATCGTTTGCCAGACAAGGATTTTTTTGGCGAATTTCGACAGTTTCTTTTTCCGTACACTCTCCGGAACGGCCAACTTAGAGGTGGCGACGTAGTGTTCCTGTCCTGGCATTTGTTTGGTGTCGGCTTTAATGTAGGTCTCATCGTCCATCACAATGCAGAACGGTTTTGTGAGCCACTCCCTGTACAGTTTTCTTGCACGAGTTTTGGCCACCAAGTTCTGTTTATCGCTCCGGCTCGGTGCCATCTGGACCTTGTACACATGTTATTCAGAACGTTTCATTGTTTTCTGCACAAAACAAACTGAAACTTTCGCCTTTTTCGCAACATCCCTGATCGAAATGTTGGGATAACGCTTAAATTGGTTCAATACCATCCTGGCCTTCTCCGGATTTGATGTGCCAAGTTTTTTGCCACCATTTTTTCGCTTGGTTGTCTTACGGTCCTTGAACATTTTGATCCCATGAGATACGGTTGAATGTGCGATTCCGAGCTGTTTTCCGATCCATCGATGAGAAGCGTTTGGGTTTTCGAAGTGAGTGCCCAAAATTTGTTGGCGCACTATTTCTTCATTCGAAGCCATCACTCAAACCACTCAACCGATTTTCACGAAACTCATTACACAATTGACACAACACAATGAAATACATTCAGTTAAAATTTAAATAATTTTTACCCACACACTAAAAAGTTACGAACAATTGCGTGTGTCCAAATTTCATCCAACACAGTCTTTAAACTGAAAGAATATACTGATTCCCATATTGTAACAACTTCCTTGGTTCATATCCGAGTCATTCTACGGCAGATTGGAGACGAAAACGAAGAAGTGATTTTGAATAATGAGCTACCAACTTCTTTTTTGCTTTGCCGTTCAACCAAACTGATATTCTGTAAAAATAATAAGCAGCTGGCAAAAGAAGAGGCAAGCAAAATGGAGGAAAATGTTCAAAAATTGATGCCAACTGATGAATTATCTCAGTAGTTCAAAGCCTACAAAAAAAAGTTCTATAATGTTTTATGATAAGCTCTAAAACCACAAAAACCATTGAAATCCTCCTGTCCGCCTAAAGAAGCATACTGGACGATTGTGCAATGCCGATTGTTTTCATAAGTAATTTTGCGTAAATGAACAACAACGACAAAAGTCACAAGTCTCAAAGAGAAAACTATGATTGGGTCACCGTCACTCATCTAATAACCTCCTCATCCAACAGGTTTCAAAACTGTCAAAGTTCGAAGTTAAATGAGCTGATAATTTAGATAGGAACCTCACTACTGCACTAGCTATCATACGTGTTTATAGAAACTTTTTTGACAGGCAAAATATCATCTAGAACCTCTTGAACGTAAATTACCATCCCAATAGAGAGGACACAACTTTTCCCATCAGCCATCGGTGGCGCAGGATATATGTGACATGTGTGTGGGTGAACGCATCAACGCTGTATGCAGAAAAAAATCCTTTACCATCATGCAAGTTCTACTGTACTCCGCATCGCATCATTCTTCCCCAGCTTGGAGTATCCGGATCATCACCCACCATCCCGACCTAATGTTCGGGGGTCAGACTTTATTGATATTTCCGGCTTCCGGGATTCGGCCTAGGGTTCGGAACCACCGGACTCAACAGTTGTAACAAACATCCTCCAACTTTCTTTTCTGACTGAGCTCTTAGGGAAGTTTCTTACCGAATTGGATCATCCTCGGCGCCATACGGTTTCGAGCTCTGGTTTCAACTTGTGAGCCAAGATGTGCTCAAGTGTGTATTTATATGCAAATTATGAAGACGATGGTGCTGATGATGCTGATGGTGGTGCTGATGGTGATGGCGTCGGCGAAGACGACGATATAACCGTGATATGGAAACCAGATGCTGCAACGCCATAAGATGAACTACTTGCCACCGTACTGACGAGGACGGGGAGGGCAAATCGGGTGACGCCGTATGTTATGGTCCTGGGCGGCGGCGGCGGCCGGCGGGGTGTGAATGTGAAGTACTTGTTATTCATTTTTCGCTGCACATCCCTTGACGATGACGCCCGAGATGGGAGAATGGAGAACGATGCTCGAGTGGAGTTTTAATTTACTCTCAAGGATGCTAATGAATGTATGGGTGCAATTTTCAATTTGTTTGCCGTCTTGGGCTGCATTGTGTGGGTTCAACGGGAGAGATATGAAAGCTTAATGAGATGCTATGTGCCGACTGCAGATGACTAGTTTTCCTTAATAATGGATTTAATTGCTTGCGTAATGTGGGCTTACTCGATTGACTACCAGATGTGGATGCAGGGCAGAAGTAAAGGATGTATTGATGTAGGTCAATGTTTGCTATTTTCACCCCAGTTATTCTCAGAGTGAGGCGTTTTGAAATTGTAAGGTCTGTGTCTTCATCGGTGCTGTAGATAGTCAATTCGATTCATTTAGTAATTTTTTTAACGTAGACCTTGCGTCTCTCATTTCTATTCCTGTATAGGGGCGTCGCATCAAAGCTGAATCCTTGTTGCTAACTTTTTTTAATTCCCGTTGATTTGGAGTTTTTAATGTTAATCTTGAAATGGTCTCAATGGCTGCAAAAAGGGTAAAACGTTCGTTTGTTCCAGGCCCTGATGGTCTGCCTGCAGTTGTAATCCGTCCTTGTACTGTCGTTTTAGCACAACCCATTGTGTGATATTTTCAATCGAGAAACAAAGTTTCCCCGCATCTGGAAGAAATCGTTTATGACACCTGATTTTAAACGCCAAGATCGCTATGATGTTATTAACTATCAAGTAATAACAAGTTTTTCCGCCATTTCAAAGTTGTTTGAGATAATAGTTGGTGGAATTGTTCTTGATGCAACAATAAGCTACATAACTATCGATCAACACGGATTTATGCCTGGACGATCAGTTACCACCAATTTGTTGAGTTCACGTCTTGGAGTTTCTACGCAATTGGTAAGTTGGTTAGAATCCTATTTATCACAGCCGTTTTCTAATAAGTCTGGTGTGCCACAAGGTAGCAATCTTGGACCGCTATTGTTTATCTTGTTTTTCAATGATGCCGCTCTGATTTTGGGCAAAGGTTTTAAAGTGCAGATGATTTGAAGTTGTACATCGTGGTGCGCATGCAAGAAGACTGCTTACTTTTGCAAAATTCGTTGAGTTCATTTTCTGAGAGGTGTCAGAGATGAGCATTTCTCTGCCAAATGAGCAAATGACTGAACTCGACCCTCTCCGATTTGGATGAAACTTTGCACATGTCTTCGGAATTGGTGATGATGGATTTTCCGCCGGTTAAGGGAATTTTTTGACTCAAGACAAATTTTTCAAAAGGGCGTATGTGTTTTGTCATGTGTATTTTTCAAAAAATCATAACTCGAAAACCGTTGGTTGTAAGTAAATTGCGTCTGAGAAGAACTGGTAGTTAGTTAATTTGACTTTATGAAAAAAATATGCACACTGTAAAAAAATATTTTTCCTTCAAAAAAATCAAAAATTAAACTTAAAAATCAATTAGCAAATCTGTCAAACGTACGATTTTTATAAAAAAAAAATCAAAAAGGCTTTGAGTCATAGGAAGAAGAATAGAAGTTGTTTTACGATGGAGCAACTTAAGATAAAAAAGTTCTTAGAAGTAAGAAAAATTCAATTTTTTTCTAATTTGTTGTTTTTGCATAAATAAGCATATTTTAATAATATAATACGATTTTTCTAATGATTTTAAACAAAAATGCTCTTGGTGAGCAACATTCTAAATGTATCCGTTTTCGAGATAATTTGAAATTAATGTCGAAAAAATGGCTTTTTCCATGAAAATATCCCTTTTTCAAATGTTAGTCATGATTGTCCATCTGCAAAAGTATTCTTTTCAAATTGTACATAAAATTTTCTACAATATACTTTTGATTACCGAGAATACTAGACAAACTGATTCCTGATATTTACTGTAGGTAACACGACAAAATTTGCCGCTTTTACTTACAGTATATTATGAAAACCTAACCCGAAACAAAAATAATTAGTATTCATGTTAGTGTACAAGCGTATTTTGTTCAGGTAGAAACATAATGTATTTAATTTGTTAAACTGGTTATACCAGTAAGAATACAATTCTTACGCCCATTTATACCTATTCATTCATTCCATTTGGTGTTGACAGAAAATATAATATAAATGCATACCCCTGCACATACCAATATTTCAAAAAAGTACCTAAAGTGCGTACCTAGTACGTATAAAAAGGATTACATTACAAAGTCATGACATCAGTTTGACAGTGTCTTTCATAAGTAGCGTAAAGTGTAAAACGATTTGAAATGGAACTCGAAACAAAGCATTGTTGTAAACCTTTTCGTGAAATCGAGAGACGGTGTTCGCCTAAACATAGAAATTTAAATGACAAGTTAATTGAAAAACTTTTATCCATGCAGTGTACGGTCCATTTGGACACGTCATTAAGAATTTGTGATTAATGTCGGTTATATTTGTATCGTCGTAATCCTGTCGAAAGAGTGGAGCAACCAGAAAACGGTGGACATGACGAAGCACCAACCACATCACGGAACGATTTGGAGGAAATACCATCGGCAGCTTCAATTACCTCGGCATCTTCTCAGGACAGTGATCTACCGGATTGTTCCAGGATACACAACATTGAGTTATTCAATAATTAAATTGCAGGCATAAATGTGTCTCCGATATCCATTAGAGAATTTAAAAACGATAAATACCGTCGGCAAAAATTTGCCGAAATTGTAGCAGGTATTAGAAACTATCTATTCAGCTTACCACCACAAGAAGAAGTCGAAGAGTTAGCTACATTGAAAACAAAGGTTGTGGAATATGATGAAATTATTTCCAAATTGAAAGAAAAATTCATAGAACCAGATTGTTCGAGAATAGATAAAATACGTATATTAACAGTTTTGCCTAATTCGTGGACGATTCAGCAGATAACGAGCAAATTTGAAACAAACAAATACCTTGCATTACATGCAAAAGAATCGGCAGCCGAAAATGGAGTATTGGCTACCCCCAACGACAGATCGGGGAATCGTTTGAATCCGGATATAAAGAATCAAGTGATACAATTTTTTGACGAGGACGACATCAGCAGAGCCATGCCCGGACAAAGAGATTATGTCTCTGTAAACACTAATGGTAAGCATCAACAAATTCAAAAACGGTTATTACTTTCATCACTTAGAGAAACTTTCACTCGATTTAAAGAAGTCAGTGAACATAAAATTGGATTTAGTACTTTTGCAGCATTACGACCAAAACATTGTAAATTGCTAAATGCTTCAGGTTCTCACAACGTTTGTGTTTGAGCAATTCACGAAAATATTGATTTAATGCTTCACAGTTTAAAAAAATATTCATTCAACACTGATTGTAATCAACATTTTGAGAAGTTATTGTGTAATTCATCATCAAGATCAAAATATTGTTACCTCCGTGAATGCGAAAATTGTCCCACGCTGTCAGAATTTGAGATAAGATTTTTAAAAGAACTTGAGAAACATAACTTGTCTGAGATATCGTTCGAACAATGGATTACAACTGATAGATGTAATTTAGAAACGCTATTAAAACCTGTCGATGAATTTGTCGAATATTTTAGCGAGAAATTAGAAACAACTATTAACCCATGATTATATAAAAACAAAGCAATCTTAATTTTAAAAGATACAAAGTCTTCATTAAAAGAAGGATAAGTAGTTATTATTTGCGATTTTGCAAAGAATTATTCATTTGTACTTCAGGATGCTGTTGAAAGTCATCATTGGAACAATGATCAGGCTACAATTCATCCGTTTGCTATTTATTAAATGGAGTCAGGAATGCTTAAAAATCTAAGTTTTGTTGTCATATCAGAAGTTCTAAGACATGATACAATTGCGGTACAAGTATTTATTTCTAAATTACTAACGTATATAAATCAACTAATGAATATAAAAAAGGCCATTTTTATGTCTGATGGGGCTGGTTCCGAATACAAAAATAGAAAAAAAATTGCAAGCCTCTGCAAGTTTAAAGAGAAATACAACATTGATTCTGAGTGGCATTTTTTCGCAACTTCACATGGTAAGGGACCATGTGATGCAATTGGCGGCACATTAAAACGAATGGCAACAAGAGCAAGCTTGGCCAAACAACATGAACATCCAATAACAAGTGCGAAAACTTTGTATGATTGGGCTATTAAGAGAAATCAAGAAAATTTTACAAAAATATCATTTTGCTATGTTTTACAAGAAGAATATGAAGAGGGAGCTGCAGAATGGGGTGGTAGTTATCAGCAAACAAAAATGATTCCTGGTACACAGAAATATCACTCCTTCATTCCAGTTGCAGATAACAAAATCGCTGCGAAAATATTTTCAACTGACGAAATACTGAGTTTTCATAATATTTATAGGAATGTTAGGAAATAGTGTTTGTAAAAATGTAAACACAATTTTTTTTTAAATTAGTAGAAAAAACAAATAAATCATGTATGAACAAAAAAACACTCAAAATTTTTATTTGGTAATTGAGATTCGTTAATTTCGTTAATTAAGAAAATGTTCAATCTTCTTGGTGTCAAAAGGATAGTTGTTGAAAATTTTATGTAAAATTTGAAAAAAAAAAATACTTTTGAAGATGGAAAACTACGACTAACTTTTGAAAAAGGGATATTTTCATGGAAAAAGCCTTTTTTCGACATTACTTTCAAATTATCTCGAAAACGGGTACATACAGAATGTTGCTCACCAAGAGCATTTCTGTTTAAAATCATTAGAAAAATTGTATTATATTTTTAAAATATGCTTATTTATGCAAAAACAACAAATTGGAAAAAAACTTGAATTTATCTTACTTCTAAGAACTTTTTTATCTTAAGTTGCTCCATCGTTGAACAACTTCTATTCTTCTTCCTATGACTCAAAGCATTATTGAGATTTTTTATAAAAATCGTACGTTGGACAGATTTGCTAATTGATTTTTAAGTTTAATTTTTAATTTTACTGAAGAAAAAAAATTTTTTTTACAGTGTACATATTTTTTTCATAAAGTCAAATTAACTAACTACAACTTCTTCTCAGACGCAATTTTATTACAACCAACGGTTTTCGAGTTATGATTTTTTTTAAAATACGCATGACAAAACACATACGCCCTTTTGAAAAAAATGTCTTGAGTCAAAAAATTCCCTTAACCCGCGGAAAATCCATCATCACCAATTCCGAAGACATGTGCAAAGTTTCATCCAAATCGGAGAGGGTCGTGCAAGATTTTGACTTTTTCCGGCTGATTTCATCTGGAAACGCTCAGATACAAACTGATACTTAGCGTGGATAAATGTCAGGTTATCACGTTTCACCGTATGGAATATCCAATTCTGTTTGATTACTACGTTGATGGTAATACTCTTAGTAGAGTGACCAGTGTGACTGATCTGGGTGTTCAACTAGATTCAAAAATGACTTTCTAGCTACACCATTCTGCGATCATATCCAAAGCAACTCGACAGTTGGGCTTTATTTCCAAGGTGGCGAAGGGCTTTACGGACCCACATTGCTGGAAGTCTTTGTACTGTGCACTTGTCCGTCCAATTTTGGGAAACGCGTCGGTGGTATGGCAGCCTTACCAGGTCACGTGGTGCCTCAGAATCGAACGAGTTCAGAAGCGGTTTATTTGATTGGCTCTGAAAAACTTGCCGTGGCCCTGATAACTTGCCACCGTATCCTGATAGATGCCGACTCCTTGGTTTGGACACGCTCGAATGACGTTTATTGCTAAACTGTTGAATGGTGAAGCTGATGCCCCCGAACTACGTTCTTTGTTGAACTTTCGTGTACCGAACAGAACCCTACGGGACTCTACGTTGCTGCAACACATCAATGTATGTGGTGGTAAGATTTTCGTGTTGGCTGTCAAAATCAAGATGGGTTTCAAGGTAAGTGTAGCAGAGGTGCGTTTGTTAGGTGAGTATACATGTTTTTGTGTTTATTTCTTTTCAGGATTCCAGTAAGCAAATGGTAAGTATCCGCAACATACAGGGCCCCGTTGAAGCGTAGCCTTCAAGAAGATGTAGTAGGATCACTTGTGGTAGTCTTCGGTGATTGTTCGTTGACTTCGCTGTGAAGAAGGCAAAGCTCGGACGATGCTCGGCGGCAGATACCAAGTTGTGTGCGTACGTCCACTACGCGTACGACGTTGTCACTACCTGGATAGGTGGCCACAACTCTTCCGAGTGGCCATTGTTTCGGTGGAATTCCGTCCTTTTTGACCAAGACCATGGTACCGACGTGGAACTCCGTTGCTGCCTCTCTCCACTCGGATGGCCGTTGATGTAGCAGCCCTATGTATTCCTTAGACCAACGTTTCCACAGATCGGTGACGGAACTTTGAGTGGCCTGGAAATGGTTGAGACGATTAGTCGGCACCTGGGAAAGATCGGGCTCGGGCAAATGATGAGTAGACTCTCCTAGAAGGAAGTGGCCAGGAGTCAGGACGGAGAGGTCCTGTGGATCGTTGGAAAGAGGCGTTAGTGGCCTGGAGTTCATGCTGCATGATGCGCGACTACTGTGCGCATGTTGTCCTATGGTATTCAGGAAAAGCCGCTTGAAGGATTTGACTGCAGCCGCCCATAAACCACCAAAATGCGGTGCACGTGGTGGAATGAATCGGAAATTAATGCCTCTCTCCAAACACTCTGTACTCCAGGCTGTCCCTTTCAGCTGCTGAGCCAACACTTGTCGCATCTCCTTAACTCCTTAACTTTCACTGCGACCCAGACTTTAACCGACGCGCCCTTGCCAGCCAATGGTCGAACCAAAAACGGACCGCAGTAGTCCAGCCCCGTTGTTTCAAACACCTTTGCTGTGGTAATACGGTTTGTAGGAAGTGGAGCCATGAACTGCTTGCTAGCGGGAGGGCAAAAACGAACACATGTCACGCATTTGCGGACAGTCCTACGAGCAAGATCTCTGCCACGAATTGGCCAGAAGCGCTGTCGGATGGTTGCCAATAATTGTGTTGGTCCCGCATGTAAGGTTTGGTGGTGGATGGAATTGGCTATTGGAAGATGGTGGTCGGCTGGTAGTAGGATCGGAAATCGACCGTCGAAAGGGCCACGTGATTGCACTAGTCGTCCGTTAAGTTGGATTAAACCAGTGTTGTCGACCCATACATTGAGATCTTTAAGTGAATGAGCCAGCGGCTCATAATTGTTATTTTTCTGAATACGCAATTCTTGCTGGAAGTTTTTGCCTTGGGCAGCTCGGATAAGAGCTTTCATGGTGTCATCGTACTCTGCTTCTGTAATTGATCCCCCTATACGTGCATGCTTTGCCAGTTGGCAGTTCTTTATGAAACGTAGACAGTGCGAAGCTACCTTGAGTAGATGTGAAAGCTTCGATTGATTATGGATAAGCGAATCATCGTTTGCGATGCACACGAGTGTAACTGTTTGCCGCTGCTCCGTAAGCTGCTGTTAAATAGCATCAGATGATAGTGGGATTATCGAATCTGGCCAATAATCTGAATCTTTCAACAAGTATGATGGTCCGTGCCACCATAACACATCGTCCTTGATGTTTTCAGGTTGTACTCCGTGAGATATGCGATCGGCAGGATTCTCTTGGGTAGGAACGTGTCGCCACTGAGAGCCAGCGGAGAGTCTCTGAACTTCAGCTACGCGGTTGGAGACGAATATCTTCCAGGACGACGGAGGAGAACTGATCCAGTGCAATACAATGGAAGAATCTGACCAAAAAGTTATATTGGACTGGAATGTTGTTGTTTGGCGGATATTATCAGCCAGTTGACTTTCCAAAACGGCTGCACAGAGTTCTAACCGTGGGATAGAGTAGCCACTCACTGGAGCGACACGTGACTTTGCTATTAACAAATTGCTTCGACGAATCGTGCAAAGTCCATCACATACGACGTAGATGCAAGCACCATACCCTTTGGCGGAGACGTCGACAAAGCAATGCAACTCGAGCTGTGTTGCGTTTTCTCCGATGCACCAGCAAGGAACTCGAATATCTCTAATAATGCTCGTTGAAACTCGAAACGATAGCCACCATGACCGCAGTGTTACGGGTAGTTCTTCGTCCCAAGTTAACTGCTCTTGCCACAATTGCTGCACGGACATTTTTGCGCTGGCTACCACTGGACCAACGAGACCCAAGAGATCGAATAACTGTGACATCTCTGATAACACGATCCGTTTGGTAACGTGGTGCAAATTTGGCAGATTCGGAACCTTGAATCTGAATTCGTCTTCTTTCGAAAACCACAGGAGACCAAGTGTCTTTATCGAAGCAGAGCGATCGATTTCTAGTGCAGACTGTTCCTCTTTAAACTCATTCGGAAAATGTGCCAGGATACTAGAATGATTTGCACTCCACTTGCGGAGGGAAAAGCCACCTCGCTTCAGAAGTCCATCCAATTGTTTGCTGACTTCAACTTCAGTGAGACCGTCATCAACATAGAAGTCCTTTTTCACGATAAATCCGGCCAATGGAAAGTCATGCCCTTCATCGTCCGCCAACTGGTTTAGAACTCGTGTTGATAGGTAAGGCGCACGAGAAGTGCCATATGTGACGGTGTTCAGGCGATATACCTTCAAAGGCTCAAATTCTTCCTTTCGCCAAGCAATTTTCAGTATGTTACGGTCATTCGGATGAACTAGAATTTGGCGGAACATTTTTTCCACGTCTGCCTTCAAGACAAATTGATGAAAACGAAAGTTGATCACGGTACTCAGCATAGGTGCCTGAACTGTCGGACCAGTAAGTAAAAGGTCGTTCAAAGAGAGATGATTCGTGCTCTTGGACGAACCGTCAAATACCACTCTAATTTTCGTTGTGGTTGAATCTGAACGAAGAACGGCGTGATGAGGCAGGAAGCACTGGGGCGATGCGTCGCGAGTCCTCACCTCCTCCATGTGACCAAGACGTTCGTATTCCTCCATAAAGTCTGCATACTGCTTGTGTAGGTTTTGATCCGAGCGAAAACGCCTTTCAACGGCGGAGAATCGTCGTGCTGCAATGCTCCAGGTATCTCCAATGGAATGAAGTATGTCTGTCCTGATTGGTAAGCGTACTACATACCGACCTTCACTGCTGCGAGTGTGCGTAGCTGCAAAATGTGTTTCACATTGTTGTTCTTCGACGGTGAGACATTTGCCAACGTCGAAATTTTCTACTTCCCAGAACCGCTTGACTTGTGCATCCAAACTGTCGAAGGTAGAGATCAGGCAGGTTACTGGGACCGCTGGTGATGTAGCAACTTTCCCTGAGAAAACATATCCGAAGCTGGTCTTCTGAGGCGGTGGTAGATGTTCGTCGAACAGGATTTGTTCCGGTTGCAGGATGAACGGGAAGAGCTCGGCACCGATAATTAAATCGACGCCGTGACACTGGTTGAACTGTGGGTTGGATAGCGGTAGGTGTTTAGGGATGTTCCAAGATCGTATATCAACAGTCTTCGTTGGAAGATTCACCGTCAGTTTAGGTAACACCAAACAATCCATCTGAAAATCTTGGCTGCTGAAGCGAGAAGTAATGTTCACTGAAACAACGTAGCGTACATTGACCACGGCTTGTCCGATGGATTAGTAATGATTAATTAGATTAATAATGATGCCAACTGTACAGGTGTATTTGACGTCTAATCGATGACAATAAGAGAATAAACAGCAATGAAAAGATTGCCAAGCTAATGAAAACTGCACTTTGAGTCGTTGCCCTTAATTATTATTATAAGGTATTTGAAGTTTGTTACTAGCTTCGTCTAAGAGTGAATTGCAGTGCCTTGAAGTAAACGTACTACGACGTGGCAATATAAAGAAATCAGATTGTGATACTATCACTACTGATCATGTTCTTGGTCTCCCATGCGGCCTTTTGCATGAGATTAGCCCTCTCACCTACGACAAGGTGACAACCATGATCTTCGAGAGGGTAAAACACACTTAAATCGAAGTAAGGTCTGTATCCGCAATAATCCGGACACCTCAAAACATGAATAAAACATATATATCGCATTATATTTCCGTCGTAGTTGTTTATTACAGATTTATAGGATGTGTTTTAACAATTCGTGAAGACAAAACATTGTTATTCGGTATTTGTATAAAATTTTCGAGCTTTGTGCTTAACTCCGGCCATTAGGGTTTGTACAGACTCTTCAGAAATCGTAGAAGCCGTCTTTGTCCAAATTTGCTGGAAGTGTTTGATGTCTTTGGTTTCTTGCTTCTTTCCAAAAAGCTTCCGCTTCATCAGAGCCCAATATCTCTCGATTGGCCGTAGCTCTGGACAATTTGGCGGGTTTGAGGTTTTTGGTACAATGTTCACTCGATTTGCTTGGTACCACTCCATCACAGTTTTAGCATAGTGGCATGATGCCAAATCCGGCCAGAACAAAGGTTTGTCTGACTGTGACTTTCGCTGAAAGGTAGCAATCGCTACTGCAGACACTCTTTCTGATAGATCTCCTTGTTGATTGTGCCTGTAGTGACGAAAGATTTACTCTTTTTGCCACACGTGCAAATTGCTTGCCACACAGGTAGTTTGTGGGAAATTTCGATGCCTTCTTCGTTCTGATATGCTCAGCTGTAGCATTTCTGTCCATAGCAGAATTAAATGCCAGCCCTGGAAGCTGTTTGAAATCCTCCAGAACATAAGTTTCATCGTCCATAACAATGCATGAAAACTTCGTCAAACATTCGCATTACCAACGTCGATCCCTTGATTTTGCTGCCAAGTTCTGTTTGTCGTTGCGATTTGAAACTGTGTTCACTTTATACGACTTAAGTCCCAAACGTTGTTTTGATTTTTGGACAAAACCAGGCGACATCCCTATTTTACGAGCCACCGTTCGAATGGAGAGATTTGGGTTTCTCGTTAATATCCTTTTCACCTTTCGGTCCATGATAGGATCAGCGCGTGCAATATTTTTGTCACTTCTCGGTTTCCGAAAATGATTTGAGCACATCGTGAACAGTAGATTTAGGCAAATCCAATATTTTTGCAAGGTCCCGTATTGACAAGTCAGGATTTGCCGTACGCCCGTACAAAATTCGCTCGCGCACTTGTTATTCTTTCGTCGCTATCTTGAATACTAAACATGAAATGTAAACATCAATCATAGTCTTTTTCTTCATAGACTCTCAGCTATACCACAGTGTTTTTTTTCATTCCTACGTGCAATATTTCAAAAGTAACAATGATTTGAAGGTGTCCGGATTGATGCGGATACAGACGCTATCCGTTGGGGTGGCTAAACTGTTATTGCTTAATTTTTTTTCCTTTCATAATTCATCACATAAAATCTAAGAAAAAATATAAACACCGTATTTTCAATGGTTATGTAATAAATAAACAAAAATCGATAAATTGAGGAAAATTAGAGTGTTTCGTTTGGCATGTCATACCTTATGTCATACGTTGATATCTTCATTCATTCCGAACGAAATTCTATGATAAAAACATCATTAGTCAAATAATTGATTCTAAATTAATGTTTATCGCTAGCTTGGGACGAAAACTTGTTCAAAACTGTTTGGAATGAAAACTTTTATCATAATGAAAATCTGTAAATCCTAGGCTTGCAATTGATCGGTGGGAAATTTATTCATAAATTCATATTAATTCATTATTTTATACTTCGTTCATTTGTAAATTGAATACTACCAAGCCAACATATTTCGACGTTGATCGCACCCTTTATTTGACTTCCAGCAGAATCAACTGCCGTCGGGTAATTTTGTCGGTCTTTTTTTTCATACAATCAACTTCAGCTTTGATGGTCCATCAACATCTGCCGGCAAAAAATAATTTAATCTTTTCCCAGGTATTTCACTCCATGATCCTGATAAGATTAAACTGTTGCTCGATAGCATCAATTTGAGTACTATTTGATGCCCGATTATCCGATTAGTCAAAATCATTTCAGCTAAACTATCGGTAGCTTTTAACAAGAGCTATAACATACATCACCATTAAATCGGTAGAAGCACCAGTTGATGTTACCTTACCCGTATAATCAACATCATGTTGGCTGGATTGCCGGTGATTGTTACACTAATAATTTAAAATAATCACCTTGGCTTTGAGATCCGATACAGCTGATGAAAGGGAATACCTTGCTATCAGCACCCCCCAGTCCATCCTCACCAAGCCACCTGCTGCCCTTGTTTGCATCGAAAAGCGAGAGCAAAAGATGCAACATTTTTTAATCAGACTGCACTGACTCAAAACTTACCTACCTTCATCCCAGTCCATTCGAATACTCAAAGCTTCCAGCAGCAGCCACAGCCACAGCAGGAGCAGCATAAAAGTCAAAGGGTAGCACAGACACACGATGGTTGCTGCATGATGCTGGTAGATAAACGTGAAAAAGAAGCGAGATGCTCAACTTGGTTAAGTTTACTATATTACACGGGAAAAGTGATACCTCTTCGCCATACTGGTATTTTGCCAATCTGGATGTGATATCATTCCCTAGCTATTGGATGCATTTGATGGGGAATAGAAAAAGACGAAGAAGGTGGCTGCTGAGGAAAAAAAACTTCACCGTTTGACGATGCTGATTTTATACAACCATTTGAAAATTCTGTTTGATGACAGCTAGTCAGTTTCAGGTAGATACGTAAACTGTCCTTGCCATCGTCGTCATTGGTGGAAGATGAAAATCATACGAAGCACCTTCATCGTCATCACGTCGGCAGTCAACATGCTGCTGTGTGTTTCTTTGCAACACCTTTTTCAGCGCAACACTCGACGATAGAACCAAGCTGGTCGGATAAACTCGAATTTGAGAGAGTAATGAGATCCCGAAAGGTGGATGGAGGGTGTTTAAACCTGAACCGTGTTGCCAGCATGTGTTACGGGGTTTTGAGTTGAAGCGATAAGTTAGCAGCAGCTACATTACTTTTGCTTTCCACATTCCACTACATTGAGTCAATGTCGGAGGGATTTACTTCAATAGCACAGACAATAGCTTACCAACTTAAGTTTAACAAGGCACGAACTTGAATGTATGTACTTTATTAACTTGTATAGCTTCAGCTTATGAGTTCACTCTGAAATTCTTGAACACAGTAGTTGTTCTTGTTTTAGAAAATATGACATCACGAATGATCTCATAATCATCACGCAAAAAAAATGACGTTGAACCGTAGTTTGTTTACGTTGCCTTTTTAAATTTTTTGTTATCAGTTCGTTTATTTGTTAGGCTCAGGCGCGTGCAACATTTTACGGAGCCCATATTCAATATTGTTGATAACCAATTGTGTGCCAATTACTCGTGGCTGGCTCAAGGTTAATGGGTTACGTTATCGTTTGGAAGACTAGCCAGGTAACTTATTTAAGGTATTATTTGCTACTAATGGATGCGACGTCTACCAAATCCTCGATCCCTGTTGCTTCTTTCAGGAGCTTGGCGCAGTTAGTTGACTAATAGCTTGCTGTGCAGGTACAAGTAGTACGGAAACAAAAGGACTGAGACACAATGGCAGGGGATTTACTAAAGTGGAAGGAAGGGAGTGATGGCATAACACTCTTAGATCAGGCAAAAAAAAAAAAAAGGAATTCGTTAATAGCTTGCATGTAGAGAAGATCATCCATTCCCAAAAAACGTTTCGCGGAAGGGTTGTCTACCTCGGGCCTTTTGGGTATCCAATACTCCTGCTTTGTAGGCACCACTATTCGCGCAACAATAAACTGCGTGATCGATGTCATCATAATCGGTTCCGTACCTCCCTATATTGCTATTGACGAAGTTTATTCTATAGAGATGTGCGTCTAGCGAGTAAAGACTGTATTCGATGAAATTTGAACACACGCAATTTTTCGTAACTTTTTAGCGTGTGGGTAAAAATTATTTAAAAATTTTAACTGAATGTATTTTATTGTGTTGTGTCAATTGTGTAATGAGTTTCGTAAAAATCGGTCGAGTGATTTCAGTGATGACTTCGAATGAAGAAATAGTGCCCCAACAAATTTTGGGCACTCACTTCGAAAATCCCAACGCTTCTCATCGATGGATCGGAAAACAGCTCGGAATCGCACATTAAACCGTATCTCATGTGATCAAAACGTTCAAGAACCGTAAGACAACCAAGTGGAAAAATGGTAGTGGAAAAAAACGTGGCACATCAATCCGGAGAAGGCCAGGATGGTATTGAACCAATTTAAGCGTTATTCCAACATTTCGATCAGGGATGTTGCGAAAAAGGCGAAAGTTTCAGTTTGTTTTGTGCAGAAAACAATGAAACGTTCTGGGTTACATGTTTACAAGGTCCAGAAGGCACCGAACCGGAGCGATAAACAGAACTCGGTGGCCAAAACTCGTACAAAAAAACTGTACAGGAAGTGGCTCACAAAACCGTTCTGCATTGTGATGGACGATGAGACCTACATTAAAACCGACACCAAACAAATGCCAGGACAGGAACACTACGTCGCCACTTCTAAGTTGGCCGTTTTGGAGAGTGCACGGAAGAAGAAACTGTCGAAATTCGCCAAAAATTCCTTGCCTGGCAAGCGATCTGCGGATGTGGCAAAATGAGTCAGCCCTTCATCGCCTCTGGGACCGTCAACGGACAAATCTACAAGGACGAATGCCACCAAAAACGACTTCTGCCCTTCTAGAGATCTTACGATGGCCGGACACTGTTTTGGCCGGATTTGGCATCTTGCCACTATGCCCGGCCCGTCTTAGACTGGTACAAAGCTAATAATGTAGTTATTGTACCAAAAGACATCAACCCTCCAAACACTCCGGAACTTCGCCCAATTGAAAAATGTTGGGCAATCATGAAGGCAAAGGTCGTTAAAACTCCAAAACTGATAGAAAATGAACTTGAACTAAAGAAAGTGTGGTTAAAAGTAAGTAAGCAGGTCGGTCCTATCATTGCCCAAAATTTGATGAAAGGGGTCAAGGCAAAGGTGTGGGCATTTGAGTTGGGAGAAGAGTTTATTTCCAGAAAGTTTGAAAAGAATCGGGCTCAAGGAAAATTTTTGGTGACCTACTTTGTGTGTCCAAATTTCATCGAATACAGTCTTTAGTGGTTGAACATAAGTTTTGACATCACATGTATGAAACCCCGGCTTACATTCAGACCTTTGAGTCACTATCTCGAAAAAACAATTACTTGTCCAATCGATTAACTTTGAAGAGAACTCTGACGTACCAGTAGGAAACATTTGACGTATCAGTAGGAAACATTCATCATGTGTATTTCTTCGTTCAAAAATCTTGCCTCCTTGTGCGCCTACCTTTGCAAGAGAGTCCGCCTTCTCATTGCCTGGAAATGTGTTATTTGAGAGGATCCGTATAAATTTTGAGACATTCAAGTTATCATCACTCAAGAATTAAACAACATATACGGTTGATCCAAACGTCAAACAAAAGGGTATTTATTCAGCTCAAACGATATATAACACGTTATTACATTTCACCGTTTCGAACGAACTGTAGCACTTTACTTGTGATCGATGCAATCATGATCTGCACAGTCGCTGGTGACACTTTACCTGCGATTTAATTCCACTTTAAACGCAATTCTTGTGCATTTGTCACTTTTTTACCGCATCCTCAAAGTTTTCGCTTGACAATTGCCCAATATTTTTCGATCGGTATAAACTCAGGGCAATTCGGAGGAATAAGCTCTTTGGCGACGAAATTAACATTGTTTGCAGCATACCATTCTAGTACCTCTTTAGAGCAGTGGCAGCTGGCTAGATCCGGCCAAAACATAACGTTGGTCTTGTGTGGCCGAAAGCAGGGTAAAATCCGCTTTTCCAGGAACTCATTAATGTAAACCTTCGACGTCATTGCGTGAGATGGGATGAAAACCTTGGTTTTAAGGCCGCAACTGCTGATTCCTTGCCAAATCATTAGTTTCCGAGCAAACTTATCAGCAAAAAAAAGTTATACCTGGAAGGGATATCGCCACGACCAGTTGCCCGGTAAAATTCTCATCCGGGGATTTGTTGATAATCCATTTTGACATATGTTTCGTCATACATTAAAATACAGCCATCAATTTTGGTCAAAACTCGTTCGTATGGTAACCGTGCTCGCTTTTTGGCCACTAAATTTGGTTTCAGGGAGCGATTCGGATGTTTACTGGCACAAAAAGGCTTTTATCCTTCTGTTGAAACGATGTTACGTACGGTGGAAAAGTTGGAATTGTATTTATTTGTCAAATCATATATGGAGACACCTGGGTTGCCTTTCCGGTACCTCAACATTTTTCTCATCAGCTATTTTTCCTAGTGCTATGTTTTCGTGTTTGATATTAAAGGGACTTTTCAGGCAACCTAGTACTCTGCTTCGGAAACTCCTTGAGCTGGTAAAGTTAGCTGTTAACTATGCTATTAAGTGCGACGAGACAGCGGACATTTCATGGAAGGAGCAGTTTTCATTTTGCTTCCATTTTGCCAGAAATCCTTTGGAAGCCGAGGAAATTTTCCTTGGTTTCTATGAAGTGGAATGTACAACCGCCACGCTTTATTTTGTCATCAAGGATATACTCATCCGGTTTGATTTGCCGCTGTAGAGGGCAGTGTTATGACGGAGCAAGGAATATGGCTGGTGGCAAAAATGGAGTGCAAGCTAAGATTCTTGGTGACGCAAGACAACATAAAGACGATTCCTATTTGCCAAGATACCTTAAACTAAGTGAAGGATCTGATCAATTTCGTCAGGGATTCACCAAAACAGCTCGCGATGTTCCAGTCTATTAAATCAGATGATTCCACCAAACTTCGACCTTTGTGCCCAATAAGATGGAATATTCAAATTCGTATCCTTGTCATCTGTTTAGTCAAACTATTCCGCTTTGGTTGAACTTTTCACGACTTTGTCTAAAAGTGATACTTGTAACGCTGGTGCAAAAGCTGCTGGGGTTTTGAAGAATGATGGAGAAATTCGACATGTACTTTACCTTAAATTATTAGGGTACATTGACACGGCGCTCTTAAGAAAATCGTTGCGTCTGGAGGAAGCATACCGAATGATCGAAACATTGAAGGCAAGTTTGAACTTTGTAAAAAGTAGTTTTCTGAGGTTTGAGTAAGAGTATCATCAGACAAACCAGCCGAGGTAGGATCTCCAAAGTTGCCACAAAAAAAGGAGGGTGCCAACACGATTCGATCCAGACGAACAATCACAGAGAAGAGAAACAATCGCAGGGTCGGTTGAAGATATACACGAATCCCAGTTTCAGGAAATCGACAAGATTATGGAATCACTTGATGTTCGACTTAAAACCTAATTGTTTGAGTTCCTTTTGGAAACTGAAAAGTTTTTGCTGGGAGACGACTCAAACAAAGCAAAAAATCTGAGTTTTTATGAGAGTGATGTCAATCCGGAATGCTTGCTGCTGCATCGGTAAATGTTTTTGCAAACGTTGATGGAAGCTGACAAGTGTGTTGAGAATATGTATCTCAGATATTGTTGACTACTTCAAGAAAGAACCGCATTTGAGTTTGTAAAATGTCTGAATATACTTGTCTAGGACAAAAGCGGCTGAATTTTGTGGCCATATTGCGCTTCCACAAGGACATGACGAAATATCTGGATATGGATAAAGTTTTGGATGAGATTATGAACAAGAGAAAAATACTTTTAATATGTAACAAATGGAGTGTTTGAAGCATGAACGTTTTTGTAGAAAGAAATCGTAATAATACACAAATGTATGGTTTGCATTAAAAAAATGGACTTTTTGGTGATAAAATTGCTGAGACAGACAAATGCTTTTGATAAATTTCCCATGAAAGGTAATTATTTAAGCTTACTTGCAAAAAAATCTACGACCTTGCGAGCGGCCTTCCAGCAGTTAACCGGAACATTTGCTATGCCGGACAAAAACATGCGTGTAGGCATGTTTTTGAGTTCTTTCTTCGTTTTATTTATCAATACCTCCTCAGTTTTCGCAACAAAATTGTTGGAGTAGATCTTACGCTTCAGGTTGGCCCAGAAATTTTCGATGGGACGCAGCTGGGGGATTTTGGGCGGGTTCGACGGCTTGGGTACCTCATCGATATTCAGCTGCTCCATCTCCTCAAACGATCGCTTTGAGTAGTCGGTTGAGGCCATATCAGGCCAAAACACCGCGTCTTTGCCCTTATGATATTTTTTGATGAACGATGCAACTTCCAGCAGGTATTTCGTACTATACATTTCCCCGTTCACAGCCAGTCCGGAGCGAAAGAAGAGCGGTTTTGAAACGACCTCCCGGCCAAGCGTACGCAGCGATGTAGCCACTTTTCGCTCGGTCTTCCTCTTCAGCATCCCTTGGAGCTTCTTGTCGCTCAGGGTCGTCGGCCGTCCAATAGTGCCAAGATGTTTTAGATGCCGGAACGGGCGTATCCGGCGTCCACAAAGTGCCGCACGATGTCCGTTTTCGACGCGGTGGGGTGCCGTTCTTTGAACACGCTCACTTCTGAACGGAGTTACTTCACTTTCTTTTGCCGTCACAGTTAGAGTTCGACTGATAGATTTGTCAAATTTCGACTCATGGGTTACTTTGATTGGTGCTGCATGGGTAGTTTCGTCACTGCGGGTGAAGATAAACCCATGAAAAATCGGCAAATTTTGTCCATTTTTTTCTAACGCGAACTTTATACGGGATTCCAGACAGCGCAATCATTGTAGAGCCATGGGATTACTGTTCGGAAGCTGAATATTGTCGTTCTTCCAGAGCAATCTGAAAACGTAGTGCATATGATGAATTACGGGATTCAAGCAGCAAGAAGTCCCGCTGTCGAAGCATTCGTTCAGGAGCGTAAAGGTTGAGCTGACTTAATAGCTCCGGTGAGTCAATTCCACCTGTTAGTGTATTGGCAACGAAAACAGCTTGCACAATATTTCGCCTTTGGTCCAATGTCTGTAGTCCAAGCAATCTGCATCTATCTTCGTGGAAGGTTCAACGGGTCACGCCACGGTAGGCGACGTAGGGCATATCTCACGAATCTTCGTTGAATTGCTTCGATCCTAGCTGTCCATGTTGCCTGATATGGGCACCAAACAACAGAGTTGGATTCCAAAATCGATCGCACCAGAGCACAGTACAAAGACCGAAGGCAGAGAGGGTCTTTAAATTCACTAGATATTTTAAAAATAAAACCCAGCTGTCGATTCGCTTTGCTGATATTAACGGGTGGCAATTAAAATTTTGGAATTTTTTCGAGGCCTCTATGCTCAACAACAAACGAGCTCAGAGAGAAATAAGAGTGTGTATGCGTTAGCTCTTTCTCTCCTCTTTCTGCTAGTATTTTCTGTTTTGTTTATGCTTGCTCAGTTTTGCTCAAAATGCCGTCGAAACAAGAAGTATTTCGCGAGCGCGTTGTACAGTTCTACGAACTGCACAGAAATCTCGGCAAAACGTATACGGTACAACATTTTAAAAGCGAAAATGTTGCGACTTCGACTGTTTACCATATCCTAAGATCTCCAACAACTGCTCGCAAGAAAGGTAGTGGAAGACCAGCCAAAATTATGGACGCAAAAGGACTTCGTTCTCTTTCTCGTGCCTTCAACAACAAGAATTCACTGAGCCAACGGGATGCCGCAAAAAAGTTCAACTGTTCTCACCAGTACATCTGCAAAACATTGAAAAGAGTCGGAATAAAGTGCCGAAAGAAGACACGAGCCCCGGAATATACTGATGTACAAATTTCAACGCTGAAATCCCTATGCCGTTGGTTGATTAAAAATTATTCCGGAAAAAGTTTTGTTTTGGACGACGAAAGCTACTTCCCTCTTTCGAAGACGCAGATTCCCGGAAACGATCGATACTATTCAACGGATAGTTCTACTACACCTCCAAACATAAAATATAAGTTTAAACATAAGTTTGAACAGAAAGTGATGCTGTACATTGCCATTTCCGAGAAAGGCATTTCTAAGCCATGGTTCAAGCCCTCTGGTTTGGCAATCAATCAAGATGTGTACCAGAACGAATGTTTGAAGAAAATTTTGATCCCGTTTCTACAAAAACATCATGCTGATGGACAATACGTGTTTTGGCAGGATAAAGCGTCATCGCATTACGCCATAAAAACACAATCGTTCCTGAATACCCATTCGATCCCATTTGTACCCAAAAACCACAACCCGACAAATCTGCCTCAGTGTCGCCCAATCGAAGATTTCTTCAGGGTTTTGAGTTCCTTGGTGTACAAAAATAACTGGAGAGCCACGAATTGCAAACAGTTGATTGGTAGAATCAAGAGATGCATTCGCAAAGTTGACATGGAGGCCGTACAACGCTCCTGTTCCGACATCAAACGGAAGCTTCGCCGAACATCCGATTACGGACCGTTTTCAAATGTTCACTAATTTTTTTTCAACAATGGACAATGTATCTTTTATTTGAATAAATCAGATCTTCTTCAACTATGTTTGTCTTTTTTTGACAGCTTGAGAAAGAAATTCCAAAATTTTAGTTGCCACCCGTTATCATCGTAATGCAATCGATACGTTAGTGCCGAATCCAGAGTGACGCCAAGATCACGAACTTGATGAACGCGTTCGAGAGGCTGGCGTTCATTGCATAATTGTGCTTGATCGGATTGAGCTTGCGATGAAACGAAATGATGTTGCATTTGTGGATGCTTAACGTCAGCATGTTTCGGGTGCACCAACCAGCGAACCGATCTAACAACAGTTGCAGAGCATAGCAGTCCTGGATGGTTTTGATGACCATGAAGATTTGGACGTCATCAGCGTAAAACACACGGCAAACAGATGGTAGTACGGTAGAAAGCTCGTTAATGAAGAGTGTGAATAACAAAGGGCCAAGATTGCTCCGTTATGGTACGCCGGATGAATTTGAGAATACTTCCGAAGACTCAGGTCCTATTTTAACGGTGAGCCTACGTTTTTAAGGTATGATTCAAACCAGCTGACAAGGTCCGCAGAGATCCCAATTCTTCGTAGGCGTTGAAGTAATATCCCATGGTCAACTTGATCAAAAGCACATTTGAAATTAGTGTAAACAGTGTCGATCTGTGCACCAGCATCAATGTTGCGTATGCAAAACGAGGCAAACTGTATGAGATTTGTCGAGGTTGATCTCTTAGGAAAGAAACCATGCTGACTCGTAGAGGTGTAATTCTTACACGAGTTGAAAAGTACCTCGTTCATTATGATCTCGAAAACCTTTGAACAAGCACGCAACGAAGTTATGCCTCTGAAATTTTCGATGTTCTGTCGATCTCCTTTTTTAAACACAGGGAACATGACTGACGTCTTCCAACTTCCAGGAAATACATGCTGCCGTAATGAAATGTTGAACAGTTTCACGAGAGGGGAAAGTAACTCTCCGCTGCATTTTTTAAGGATACATGACGGTATGCCATCAGGACTGGATGCAGAGTCTTTCAATTTATTTATTGCAGCGTTTACTTGATGGGTCGTGATGTCAAAGCTATTTAGGAAGCACACGACCCTAGGTGTGTCTCTACAAGCGTCTGCAATTTGATATATAGACGAAGGAGAATCAGAAAAAGCACGTCTGAAGTGAGTTGCAAATAAATTGCACTTTTCCGATGCGGATGTGGCGACTTCGTTACCCAGAAACATCTCAACGGGCAATCCATTCTCCTTCCGTTTAGTGTTAACATACTTCCAAAAATGTCGTGGCTGTCGACGAAGATTTTCCTGAGTGCGTATACAGTAGCGCTTATAAAGGAAACGGTTATACGTGCGATAATTAGTACTTGCACGTGCTAAATGATGCTTGGTGAAAGAGCAACGAGACTGACAGTAGGTTCGTAGTGCTCTCGATCTTAGGCGTTTGAGACGTCTTAAATGTGCATTCCCCCAAGGTGGCTTAGGAGACGGCCTACACAGTGGCACAAAATCAACCAAGTAGGTCTTCAACACGTTAGTGAAGTATTCCACAGCAACATCAATGTCTTCCGTGGTTTCCAGGATGTGCCAGTCAGTTTCACGAAGCGCTTCTATCAATCCCTCAAAATCGGCACGACGGAAATCAAGCCCTCGGGCATCCGGAATGCTTCCGAATACAATTGGCTGTAAGAGAGTTGCCCTTACTACAAAAGCGGGATGATTCGAATCAAGAAGAGAAAGCGGTTTTACAGCTTCTTCAATCTGGCATGCAGCAAGCGTTTTTTCATTCACCAGAGCGAAATCCAGGATTCGAGCGTTCTGATTGTAAATGTGGTTAACTTGAAACCGACCATGCAGACTGAATCCATCGAGTAACGAAGCGCACGCAGCAGACATATTTGACTGCAATACGTCAACAGAAGGACGATCATTACTAGGTGTGTTCCAAACAAGACCCGATTGATTATAGTCGCCAAGCAAAATAGCATGATCGTCATTTCCCAGATTTGAATGAATTGCTTCAATGGACTCGATATGGTGATTTACGCTGAGTAAATCATTCTTGCGATCGGGTGGTAGATAAATAACACCAATACTGATAGAACAGCGATGCATCTTTAACATTACCCACAGCTGTTCCAATGAAACATTCACTGGGGTGGGATCGACATAGCCGTTGAAATTAGTTGAGATAGCAATTAACACTCCCCCTCCACGTGCATTACGACTATTTGAATGGTTGCGATCCGTTCTGTACACGGTTTATTACTCTCCAAAAAGCTGGGCTGAGAATATTCTATCATCAAGCCACGTTTCCGTAAGAACGATGACGTCATAGTGACATAGCTACGAAAACTTCATCAATTTTGATATATGGTGATTGAAGTGTCTGTGTGACGTCATAATCAACCGCCTCAAAAAGGGTGGGCGGGTCCTGGCGGGGTCTAAACCAGATTGTATTTGAAAGATTATCTTATGAAAAACTATTCCTGAAATTTTCAGCGTTGGGTACTGAAGGGTACCTAGTAAAACGTCAGTTTGAAATAGTACAGGGTATAAGCCAATTTATATTTCACATGTGACGTAATGTTCAACAAACTAAAAAAAAACATATGCGGGTCCTGGCGGGGTCCTAAATTAATTTATATTTGGAAGAGTATCTTATGAACTAGTAATACTGAAATTTTCAGCGTTGGGAACTAAAGGGTACCTAGTAAATCCTTATTTTGAAATGGTATGAATAGCAACAGTATGTGACGTAATGCTCAACAAACTTGAAGAAAGCTGGGCAGGTGCTGGCATGGTCTCAAACCGATGGTATTTGAAAGATTATCTAATAAACTAGTACTTCTGAAATTTTCAGCGTTGGATACTGAAGGTTAACCAGAAAAATCTTTGTACCAGTTTTAAGGTAGTGCTGAAAGAAAACCGTTTATATCTCTTTAACGTTAGGCTCTAGAAACTTAGTGTCTTCAGCAACTTTTCTTAAAATTACCTGTTCTACAACTTACAAAATTAGAATTCGAAAGTGTAGTTAAACCCTTATGAAAGGTTAGGCAAGTTTTTTCAAAAGATGCGGAAAAATATTTTGAGCAACTCTTCTGAAGACACCTACTGGAAAAAATGATGACAAAAGAGTGTAAATGTTTTTGACCGTCTTTTTCTGAATTGTGACACTGTGGACCAGGGGTAACGTGCGTTCGGCAAGTTGGAAATCCCTCTCACCACCGAACACAGGAATGGAACCGCTTGGAAGACTGGAACATACAGCAGAAGAGCAGCGGATCTCGACTGTGTCGACTGGCTTGGTGGCTTCCATCAAGCTGTGTGATGTGCGTTCCGTTGTCTGCATGTTTTGATGACCGGATGGGTGACGACTTGATACTTTCATTGATGAACCGCCGCTGGAAATGGGATGGAATTCAGGAAGCGAAGATGTGGAAATTTTATCGTACTTGCCTGAGAGTGGTTGTTGGGATACCCCTACACCAGACTCGACCGCAGGGCCAGAACGGCTCTGATGGCAGGAAACAGGGTGATGATGTTGATAGAAAGCAGCAAGCGCGACTGGGTCGAGTGGTTCGAGGTCCCCCATGAGGTGACAGGCAGTGCGTTCTGGCAAACTGGAGTGTGTTGCGGCGCTGATTACAGTATGACATTTGCTTTGGGGTTAATGGAGATCCATTTCGGATCTCTCATTAATTAAATGAGAATATAAAATACACCCTACTTGAACACGATCTTCAGTCGCAGACACTCACTTTCCTATTGTCAAGTTGACAACGTTAGCCATGCTACGCCAACCAGCTTCTCCATGCTGGAATGCTGAAAAATGTGAAGAAAACTACAGTAGAAAAAAAAAATTAGTGTGATATAACCACAATGAAACTGACTCTTAGCTTCGGGTCTTGACAGACAATCCCTACTGAGCCCTTGCGGCACGTCAAGTTCAGCGCAAGGGAATGTTACCCGAAACACCTTATTCGTCACAAAATGTTAACATTCAAGGAAGGTTAGAGGGCCACTACATCTATGGCTCTGGAGCACAGATTATTATCTAGTAAGCTAAGGGCAAGGATAGCATGCCAAATGATTTTTTTTTCTTGTTATATTTTTGGCATTTTTGCATAATATCTAACAATCAAATCAATCCACATATATCGTAATGTTATCTAACGTGTACATTTTATTTTATTTTCCAACATTTCAACTTAAGAAACAAGGACTAGGTTTCAAAATAATCGTCGGGCTGTTTGTAATCGACATTCCCCAGGGATGTCGTCATAAAAAAGGGTTTTCACAACACCATTAGCTATCACTTAGCTGGTGAGCAAACATATTTCCTGACACAGTGCCTGTTTTGGGACAGTCTATAACGTAATTTGTAAGTTTACTTTGCACCATGTTTAAAAAATAATAATTTGAAATGTTCCAAACGAAGAAAACGTACATCGTAACCGGTTTAAAATCAAATGCAATGGGACGAAACAATGAAAGACAATGCACACATGCAAAAATTGTTGCAGTTCAATTTGAACATGAAAATTGAAACCCTTCGAATAAGTTTTCATTTTGCAAAATTATATTCCTAGGAACTGTTGTTTGTGCCGCATTTTGTTTCTGACGTATTTTGTTGCTCTGTATAATGTGAGGCTAACATTTCACTCGTGAACGAAATCAACCACGCTTTCAATACGCATCTCGAGACCGCAATCCACCATCAGCAAATACTTGCTCTAAATTATGGGAATTTTTAATTGAACATATTCCCACCTTCAACGCAACGTAGAATCAAACTGTAAAATTCTTGCAAAGGAATTTCTCAAAAATACATCCTTTCAGTCCAAAAGAGCGAAGAATGCATGTTACTAAAACTGTCGTTCGGCAATATGTCATTCCCTTTATTCATCGCTGCTAGCCGGTTTAGAACACTCCACCATGCACCTGGCCAGAAGCTTCCTCCGTAGAGTATCGAAAAATCAATGACTGTCAATCGTCTGCGTTGAACTTTCCGCTCCAACACTCTGCGAATACTTCTCCGATATTCGAAACGATGCAATTTTGTAGCACATACCATGGCATGACAGAGCACACATAGCACCTCCTACTGATCCCTGCCATTGATGCCGCGCAAATACTTTCGATACATGACACATGAACTGGATGTGTTTGCCCTTCTCAAATCCCATCCGCCGTACTGCAGAATTGAGTGCACTCCAGCGCTCCAGAATGGCAGCTTAGATGGGGGAAGCCCTGGTTGAAAGCTACATGACAAGAAGCATGAATCGCTATCAAAATTTTAGTCATGAATTTTCACAGCGTTCCGATCGGTTTGTTTTTGCAGATTTGAACTGTTGAGTAACAGCAGCACCCATTGATGTGATGGCAGAAGAGATCTGAATGGAGGAGCTTTCACGATGCATGGGCTGTATTGATTAGTATTGTGCAGAATTTTGAGCTATCCGACATCGAATAAATGAGTCCCGAAGACAGGGTGAAAAAATGTTTTTCGCTTTGCTGTAATTTTCATTCATATCACAGTAGAAACACATCATCGGGGCTTTTTAGTCACGCTTCGAAAGACCGTTCTGGACCGTGTTTAGCACTCACTTCGACAGTCGTCATTGTACGAGGGCTCGTCTCTGGAAACACAAAACTTTTCCAGATGCACTTGCTGCAGCAAAACAGCTTCAAATTACACGAAGAATATTATTACTTTGTTGAAAAAGCTTCCCACAGTGTGCTGATTAAAAAAGAAACGTCAATTTAAGCCCAATTAAAAGTTTTATTCTGATAGATTACCCTTACCCTTCAGAGCTCTGATATCCGAGGGGCAAACATCAAGCAGGCACGCTTTCAAACAAGATGGGTTTTTTCCGAACTGCATCTTAACTTCGGCTTTCGAAACCTCATGGAAAACTTAATTAATTAAAAAATCTTAATTACCTCCAACATCACTTAGCTGCATAATTTTTTTTTCACTGAAAATAAATCGATCATCCTCTGACGCCACAACAGCATCGAAAATATGCATCCATCGTTGGAGCAGTAGGTAATCCTCGGCAAAGTTCTTCGCTCGGAACTTTCTGGTTAGCAGCTGGGCATACAACCGAGCGGAAAGAGTTACGAGAACCCACATCAAGGGAGTAAAAACTTTCACCATAATGCAGCAGTATGAGTGGTGTCAATTTGCCATTTTCCGATCATGCTATCGAATATGCATGCTGCTGACGTGGAAGACCAAGGGTCGGGCCAGGCGATTGGTCCCAACGCTGGATGTCACAACCTTTGAAGTAGTGCGGTATCTATGGGTATAGTCCGGAGAAATAATGACCATTTCAAGCAGTGCTTTCCGGAGCATTCTACATTGAAACCCATCTTGAATTTTTGATTGAAATTCAACCGAATTTTAATAATTTCTCTGGCATTGTTAGTCGGTATACGTGTTACCATTTATTGGTATGTTCAGTTGGCTATTTATGATCTTTCTTTCGGCCATTTTGATCTACAGTTGTAAAGCCTGTCAACGTTAATTTTCGGACACCAAAAAATATTTACACATAGTTTAACAAAACCGATTGTTTATTTCACAATAATAGAGTTATATCTCATTTAGAAACAATTAATTGAAATTTCAATTCTTCTTTCTGTTAAACTCTCAAACTTTCCGTGTACACCTGCCATCAGATTTCAAACGGTATCCTCAGATACACCCACTGTAACGATTCTCCATCTTCTCTTGAAATCATCGGAGGCTTTCTTCTTAGTTTCGAAGAGTTTACGCTTAACTAGAGCCCAGTACTTCTCTGTTTGGCGAAGATCTGGACCGTTTGGTGGATTGGCTGTTTTTTGCACGTATTCGACCTCTTGTACCTTATAAAGTGCAAGACATTCGGTAAATTAGTTTTTGATCGGGGTATATTTTTGTTCTATAGGTTGTAGAACTAAAGCACTTTCTTGGGCAGTACGCTCATCTCACCAACACACATAACATAACGGTATAAAGGCAGCAAACAAATGAACGTCACTTCTACCTAAGTCATACGATTAGCCGCAGTGCAAAAAAGAGAGTTTTACTTGTTGTTTACACCGTATTAACAAGAGATATTGAGAATTATCGGAAATATTGTCTCGTGGTTTTCATTTCGGAAGGCAAGTTGAAGCTATGTGTTGGTAAATGTTAATTTAACATTAAATTTGTGACCGTTTTTTAGAAATGGCGAAAGACAATCGATTTACGGAGAAGGAACTACGAATCATAAGGTTGTTTATGGAAAACGGGCTACTCAAATCGGCTGATCTCCAAAAAAATCAATCGATCCGAAAAAGTAATACGGTGTGAAACATCCTCTGACAAAAGCTAATGCAGAGCAACTTATTTCAAGTGGCATGAGTCCTATGCATCATTTTGACGTAGACTACGTCTTACGGCAAGGGTAGGGTGTCAAGTGAAAATCTAAAAAATTGCGACCGTCACGAAAAACCGTACGTTTTGTACGCGAATAACTCAAATAATCCACGATAGATTTACATGATTTCTTCTTCAATCGGTCGGAAATTTTACCGCACTCTAGTTCAATTGTCAAACATTATTCTCAAACAATAGTAAACTATTGAAAATAACGCAAATATAAGGTGATGTCTTATAATGTCATTTTGCAGAGTAAATTTACCAAATTTCCTATCACAGATTTCAAATCGAAGCAAGGAACGTCTTGTATAATCTTTTCCTTCTTTGTATTAGAGAGAGACTTTAACCAATCATGTCATTCGTCTCTTCATGTACGTCTCGCACGCAGCTGAGAACGGTGTAAAACGAACACTAAGGAATTTTTTTCCTCAGTCGTTTGGCAGCATTGAAGCTGTGCAGCGGGTCGCAGGCAGCTGGTCGCAGGTAGCTGGTCGCGGCTGCCTCATTCGTCCGGCAGTGGAGCTGGTCGCAGAGAGGCAGCTGGTGGTCGCGTAGCAGCTGGTGGGGGTAAGCACCAAGGCTTTCCCAAACAGCGATTGTCGCGATGAGGTTAAATGGCGGATTATGGGGGCGCACAATCGCGTCGGTTTGTGCAAGCCGCCATTTTACCTCATCGTGGCAATTGTTTCGCCGCGACTTCGAAAACGCTGCTGTTTGGGGGAAAGCGTCCTTGGTGGCGAGCAGCAGTAGGTGAAAATAATTTGTCCTTTTGAGGACAACTAATTAAAATAAAAGAGTTGTTTATTGAAGAACTAATTTTAGATTTAGTCGGTGCTCGATGGAGGGCGAGCCGTCGGTAAAAATTTTACCCAGCTGGTTGGCGCAATCCATAAATTGATAATCTGTCCTTTTGAGGACAACCAATTTAATTAAAAGAGTTGTTTATGCAAGAATTAAACTTTTCATTCGTTTGGTTTGTGGTGCCGATTCGTTCGCCGCAACTGCATGGAGGGCGAGCAGTCGGGAAAATTTTACCCAGCTAGTTGGCGCAACCCACTAATAAATAATTTGTCCTGTTGATGACAACCAATACAGTTCAGAGAGTTGTTTGTATAAGAATTTAATTAATATTTCGTTCGGTTTGTGCGCCATTTTGATTTAATCTAGTGCCGATTTGTTCGTCACGACTGCAAAAACGCTGCTGTTTGCTACTGTTTTCCTAGCTGGTTGGCGCAACCCGTGATGAATCAATAAATCAATTCAATTTCTTATTTAATAGAGTTATTTGAATAAGAGTTTATCTTACATTTCGGTCGATTGGCAGTCATATAGGATTTTGCCAAGACGTTACTAGGCAACAGTGTACTATACAGTGGATTCATAAAATCAGTAAAAATGAATCAAAGCCTGCCGGTTGCTTTGATTTATTTTCACCGAAAAATTCTACCAGATAAAAATCCATCTTTGCTATTTTTAATTTAATATTCTCACCTTAAGAGTTTGTTTGATTGGGATTTTCGTTTCAAATTGTTGATTGGCAGCCAGTGGTATTAGCAAAACTTACTTACAAAACTTAACTCATACCAACACCTATATAACTAAATGAATATAGTGAGAATTTTAATGTTTTGAAATGGAATGGCCGATTGATCACATCAGAAAGTCATTTAGATGTTATAAAGTAGCTTTATATTCCGTATAGTATACCGAATAAAGCCATTCCGGAGCGATAATACAAATAAATGCCCGGAGCGATGCAATAAACAAACTACTGAAATTCGTCCGAACAAGAATCCTTAATGATAATGTCTAATGTCCCATAAGAGCCGCACCCGTCATATTGTGACTTAAACTGCTTCTATCGGTAAGGGTAAGCAACCGGCACGAATAATTGAAACCTTTTTAACGCTAATAAAAACACACAGAATTTCCCGGACATTATAATGCATCACTTGGTTTAACGTAGTCTACGTCAACCGGTCGTGTCTTGCACACAACCCCACTGATTTTTTTTGTCATACTGTCGGTGCCTTGTTTGACGAAATGGACTTTAAACACGAACCGTAAGAGTGGCCACTATTCATCGAAGCTTGTCAGAAAGTTTAAAAGCTGTTCTGCTGCATAATGGAAATGAGCATCCCTCTATTCCAGAAATACATTCCAAATTGCTATAAGAAAATTATGACAGTACTAATCTTTAGCTGGATTACTTGTGTTATTCAAAATATTGTTGAGAAGGGCATGGGGATTTAGAAATGATCGCTTTTCCCCTGGGTCATGAAGGTAAGGAATGATAATTTTAAATGTTTTTCATATAAGGGTGTGCAAAATTTTGCTTTTGTTGCTTTTATGAATAGTTAATAGGTGCTGCAGTGAAACATGACATACACAAATCTTAACATTAAACGGATTTAAATGTTCCTCGTATATGAATATCAAATAACAGAAGAAAAATTAGTATTTTCCATTTAATTCCAACTACCTATGCTTATCTTGACAGATACGCGTATTTCGTCTACAATGTGCAGACTTCTTCTAATAACTCGACTTAAAAATACTAATTTTTCTTCTAATTTTAGTTATTCATCAAATAACATCCAAACCTGAAGTTCGCTAAAGTTCTCTGCAGCACTTCCCTTAAGTTCTCTGTAGAACTTCCATGAAATTGTTTGCAGAATTTCTCTGAAGTTCTCTGCAGAATTTCCCCGATGTTCTCTGCAGAACTTCTCTGGCGTTGTAAAATTTCCCCGAAGTTCTTTGCAAAACTTCCATGAATTTCTCTGCATAACTTCCATGAGGTTCTCTGGAGAATTTCGCCAATGTTCCCTGAAAAATTCCTCTAAAACTCTCTGCACAACTTCCTTGAATTTTCTGAAATGAAATTCTCTGCAGAACTTCCGTAGAGTTCTCTGAAGAACTTCCTTGAAGTTCTCTGAAGAACTTCCTTGAAGTTCTCTGTAGAACTTCCTTTAAGTTCTCTGCAGAATTTCTCATTTTTTTCAGTAATTCCCTGAAGTTCTCTGCAGAACCCTGAAGTTCTTTGCCGAGTTTTACTGATGTTCTCTGAAGAACTTCCCTGAAATTCTCTGCAGAACTTCCATAAACTTCTCTGTAGAATTTGCATAAGGTTGTCTGCAGAACCTGCATAAAATTCTCTTAAGAGCTTCCATAGAGCTCTCTGCGAAACTTCCCTGTAGTTTTCTACAGAATTTCACTGATGTTCTCTGCATAATTTCACCGAAGTTCTCTGCCTAACTTCAGTGATGTTCTCTGAAGAATTTTCCTTAAGTTCTCAGCAGAGCTTCCCTGAAGTTCTCTGCAGAATTTTCCTGATGTTCTGTGTCGAATTTCTCTGAAGTATTCTGCAGAATTTTCCTATTGTTTTCTGAAGAATTTCCCTGAAATTCTCTGCAGAACTTCCCTAAAGTTCTCTGCAGAATTTCCCTGAACTTCACTGCAGAATTTTTCTGATGTTCTCTGATGAATTTCGCTTAAGTTTTCTGCGGAAATTCCCCGATGTTCTCTGAACAACTTTCCTGAAGTTCCCTGAAAAATTTCCTTGAAGTTCTCTGCAGAATTTCGCTGATGCTCTCTGAGGAACATCCCTGAAGTTATCTGTGAATCTTCCCTAAAGTTTTTTGAAGAAATTTCCTTAAATTATCTGTAGAACTTCCATGAAATTTTCTACAGAATTTCATTGGTGTTCTCTGAAGAATTTATTTGAAGTTCTTTGAAAAATTTCCCTGAAGTTCTCAAAAAGAACTTTCCAGGAGTTCTCTGAAAAACATCCCTCAAGTTTTCTGAAAGACTTGCCTGAAGTTATTTGCAGGACATTCGTGAGGTTCCCTGACAAACTTCCATGTAGTTTTTTTTTAAAACTCCCCTGAAGTTCACTGAAGAGTTTCCATGAATTACTTTGAAGAATTTCCCTGAAGTTCTCTGAAAAAATTACCTGAAGTTCTCGTTCGGATTTCCCCAATGTTCTCTTAAAGAACTTTCCAGGAGTTCTCTGAAAAATACCCCTAAATTTCTCTGCAGAACTTCCCTGTAGTTCTTTGCAGAATATTCCTGAAATTCTCTGCACTACATTTCTGAAGCTCTGAAGAATTTCCCTAAAATTTTCAGCAGAACTTCCCTGAAGCTCTCTGAAGAACTTTCATGAAACTCTCTGAAGATTATCATGAAGTTCTGTGAAGAACTTCCATGAAGTTCTCTGTAGAACTTCCCCGAAGTTTTGTGATGGGTTTTTCTGAAAGAGTAACCCGAAGTTTTCAGAAAAACATATCAAAAATATCAATATTGAGGTAATTAGCCTCTCATGGGTACAAGCGATAAACATTCATCACAAAGTGCACAGGCAGACCAGTGCCACGCAGTGAAATAATTTTGAATGATGAGGTCGACCATCCCGAAACGATGAATCACACACTGGCGTCTGTCTGTCTGTCTGTCTGTCTCACCCTTAAAGACTCTGAAACTACTGAACCCCTCGGAGTGAAATTTGTATGCCGGCGTTTTTTGGGGCTGAGGAAGGTTCTTGTGATAGTTTGAAACCCCTCCTCTCTCTGGCAGAGGAAGGGGGTTTCACATACGGATAAAACCTACCTTTACCTTAACCGAGAACTAATCAAGCAAACAGAACTAAATTGGGCATGTGCATAAATAGCTCAAAATCTAAATCCAAATATCCATCCATATCTAAAAATCCAAATATCTAAAAATCTAAAAATCTAAAAATTTTAAAATCTTAACATCTAAAAATCTGAGAGTCTAAAAATCAAAAAAATCTACGAAACTTAAAAACTACAAATCTAAAAATCTAAAAATCTTAAAATCTAAAAATCTTAAAATCTAAAAATCTAAAAATCTAAAAATCTAAAAATCTTTAAATCTAAAAATCTTTAAATCTAAATATCTGAACATCTCAAAATTTAGAAACCTAAAAATCTAAACATCTTAAAATCTAAAAATTTTAAAATCTAAAATTCTAAAAATCTAAGAATCTAAAAATCGAAAAATTTCAAAATTTAGAAATCTAAATAACTAAAAATATAAGCATCTTAATATCTCAAAATTTAAAAATACAAAAATCTTAAAATCTAAAAATCGAAAAATCTAAACATCTAAAAATCCAAAAATCTAAAAATCTATGAATTTTAAAATTTCAAAATCGAAAAAACGAAAAATCTTAGTATTCAAGAAACTGAAGATCCAAAAAATTCAAGATTATATTTATAACTTAAAAATTCAAAAAATTGGGAGAAAATTTAAGAGTTTGACATATTAATTTTTTTTAAAGTTTTGAAATCTGTTAATACAAAATTCTTAGGCTAAAAGAAAAATATTGACACTCGGCCACAACATTCTGCTTTATACATTCTGTGAATCTTCTGGCAAAATACGAGCGCAATCGGTTTTAGATAACTTTAGATAAAATTCTTTGATGAGCTCAGAGATCAATAATTAAATCAGTTATAAAAAAGTCCAATTTAAGAGCAGTGAAATATACTGAAGTATCTTTATTTTTGCAACATTACTTCAATAACGAATAAAAAAGAATGCTATTTTGAACTGATGTACCGGTTAATTGATTGCAAAATTTGATTTTCAGAACCATACAATTTGAAAGCGGTGAGTTTTTTTGTTTTTGAAATATATCGAGGACTTTCGAGATTTACCTTGAACAGTCTGGGAAATTCCACTGAAATTCTCATACTGGGAGATCAAGAAATGATCCTACTTTGGCATGGGTTTCAAGAAATCAATATTTCAATTTTGTGGGCAATTATGGTATAGACGATGTTATTTTTCGATTTTCCTGAGCCCTAGAAACTTTTGTGTAAAAAATTTACCATTGCATAATTTTTCAGCTTGCTGAGATAATTTCCACCACAAGAATGTTTTCCTAAGACGTCGTGAATTAGTTATTTTACATCACAGTTAGCAAAATTGTAAAATATTTCATAAATTTGTTCATACCTCAAAAAAGAGAGGATATCCAATTTTGACATTTCCATACAGGCCTGGAATCAAAATTTCTTGTTGATAAAAAATTGATTGATTGTTTTTCGCAAAGGTTGGTGCTGTATTCAAGGTTTCCGACCGTTTCTCTCAACGTTGAAATTTTGTGTAACACTTAATCTAGATTATAATTATTATTGCCAAGAAAATTTCAAGCACTTTTCGATTCCTTAATTATACACTTTTTTAAAGTAACTGGCTCTTCCTGATCGCAATGCCCCCCCCCCCCCCCCCCGCATTCTAAAGCACTGTCCCATATTCTATAAAATCAAGGTTGCAAGATTTTGGATATTTTTATTACTTTAAAAATGGAATATGCAAACTGAAAAGTTTGTTCGCGAACGTATTTATTTTTAACAATGCTGTTGTTGCTATAAAATTTCCTACGATTGATCAGGTCAGACAGCGTCTTTTTCTGTATAGCCGAAAGCATGTCATTTCGCTCTCTAATCAGCAGACTGGAAATCTCGGAATTAATAATATTCAATTCTTTGGAAATTGCATCCTATTTAGGACATGTAAAATTAGTGGGAACTTTTTTGTTCGAATCCGGAGGAGCTTTTGAAGAACTGAAAGGCTGCGATGTCGGAGTTCCATCATCCGGTGGTACTTTTGGATCATTTTTAACCATCTCTCCATTCGCAAAAGAAGGTCTGCTGGCTTAAAAAAAACCTTCAATGCATCTTTCGGTTTCGAAGCTTCCGTTTTCAAGGTGCTGATTTTCGATTTGAAATGTTCTTCACAAGATTCGTTTATTTATATATCGCCAGTATTCAAACATCACGATTGGCTTGTTAATTGCGCAGCGGGTATGCACGACAAAATGCACCGACCAGCGTTTGAATTAAATCAACGCCACCAAAAATGGAACACAATAGGATTTTCAACGAAACCAAACTTTGACGAAGTTTCAGAATGAAGCACAGCTCGTGCGGTTCGTGCTCATTGACGATTAAAACATATATGACAACAATAAACCATTTTTTACACTCACACAGCTAAGTAAAGTGTGTGTTTTCATTAACCGTATACTCAAACTTTTCGACGCCTTTGTTTTCGTATTACCGCTGATAAATTTAGATTACCTAATGAAAAATTATTGAATGTCACATTTTTATAACCTCCCTCCCTCCCCTGTCACATATTGTCACAAATTTGAAAACCCCCCCTCCCCCTAAAGAGTGGACGTCATTTTTGAATGACCCCATACGCTTCAGCAATTGTTGAACGAACTAACATATGCTCGCGAGGCGTGTTCGATTGCAGTAACGACCTCTTTTTTTGCGAGAAAAGTAGGTACAACCAGGGAAGCGAGGGAAACAAATGTTTTAATTCTGACCATACCCTCACTCACATGTGATGGTAGATAAGAGTTTTTCAAAGTTTGTCCGAACGGAGGCAAATTCAGATTAAAAAAAAAAAATTTACGCTGTGGTAGAGATTACAATCTGTTTTTTTGTTTCGATAATATGTGAGTAACTGGTGGTGAACATTCTGGTGAATCCTGGTTTAATACGATTTTCATTGCTGTTATTTTGATCGGGTTTCTTTCAAATTAATTGGCATGTTTTCGGAGCATCGAAAAATATCCGATGGTTCCAAAAATGTTGAACTCATTCTGTGCCCAAGTTGAAAATAGAAAATTGATGTTAAACCAGCATTGAGTGTATTATAATTAATATGAGGATGGTTGAAAGCTTCCTGAAAGAGTTGAATATTTTTGATCGGCGAAGAATGACTCTTCACCATTTGACGGACGTGGTTTCGGTATTTGTCGTCAGAGGTCGAGAGGTAGCTTAATCCACTCTTCCTTCTTATGGGAACGAATTGTAGGGTTTTTCTTGTTTTTGTACTTTGCTTTCTCCAGAAATTGTTTGAACGAGTAACTATTTCTGAAGGAGTAAAGTGCACATACCCTCTTCCCCACACTTTTCTTATATCCCACTGTACCTTATAGGATAAAAATTCGGTACATATATCAAGAAAACCATAGTTAACGACCATTAGATCCATGAGAATTCCGATATATCAACATTACATCCATTTGCTAGAACCAAAGATGTGCAGAGAAAGTATCGATAGGTCATAAAGCGCTCGGCAGGTTATGTAATTGAATAGAATTAGTTTGAAATTAAGCATAGGGCTTTTGTTAAGCAGTATTTCGAAACAAGCGTGCTTGATCGTGCTCAAATACCGTCAAAGGCACATTATGGTTCTTGCGATGTGAAATCTCTGTTTTTACACTCCTAAAGACCACATGTGATGGAAACCAAATTCCAATTAGAGGTTTTTGAAAACACAACTTCTCATTTTTACCAGTAGTGGTTTTTCTCGTCGTTGTTTACTTAACAACCTCGCAGAGAAACCCGGTAAGATGTCGTATGCTGATCTTCTTAACAGCATGTTTTGGCGGAAACCCAATCATTGAATATATACACTATTAATTTTTTTTAAATGCGTTTGCTTCGAAATACTGCTTAAAAAAGCCCAACGCCTGTGCCCTAAACAATTCTAAATTCTAATAATTCAATTCTATTAATATTAAAACCTCTAGACTCATAACTAAAATAATAGTGACAGTTAAATGTAGAGCCTGTTATGTTGAAACATAAGATTTGAAACACTTTTCTGTGTACGTATTTTAATTTTATTATTCAAAAAGGTTTTACAATAATGAGTTTTGTTTATAAGCGCATTTTAGAATTCACGGTATTATTTTCTCTTGTACGAACAATTTAGTAGAGTATAGACTCCCACATTGATTAAAAGTTTCGAAGCTAACGAATGTCCATAAGCAAAATATGGACATAGAAGTTTATTAATTAACGATAATATTTTCGAAAATGTAGCTTTCCAAGTAACAATTCAAATGCAAATTGGTTTTATTGGTTTTGGTGATTAAAGAACACTTGAAGAAACCTCCATAAAACTACATCATTTATAAGTGTAATTCACCTTATAAGTAATTTTATAAGATACTTGATTCCCCTCTCAAGACATCGTTTCGCAACTTTCATAAAACCTGATAAAAGTTTTGACACCCAAAACCATTGTTAGCATATTCAAGTTAATTTTTTTTTATCGACTTCCGCTGGTGAATAAAAACAATAAATTATAAGCTGTAATTATGACTAAGAAAAACAAATATGCAAAGGCACTTTTGATTTGCACGTTCACATTTTCTTTGTTTATGATGTGCCTTTTTCACACTGATCTTATGGCTATATTATGAAAGAATTGTTTACCTTTAGCAATTCAAACAAGTTTTATTCAAGCGAAACTTATCTTTTTCAAGAACAGAAAAAAATAAATATGAACTTATCGCGCTCCTCAAAAAATCTGTTAGTCTTGTGCAAGCAATATAAGTTTTATTTGCGTTTTATGATAGTTTTCGATAAAACCATTGAAAAAATGGCAAGCGTGGCTATTCTGGATTCCCAAGGAATGGTAGCCATTTTCATAAGTATGCAACAAAACTCTCATTTTTCTAATGGTACGAACAAACAATGCTGTTTAAAATACATTTTGAAACATAAAATGGATTGTAGACACAATTTATTCAAGATCTAACAATTTATCAGCCTTTCTCACCTAATAGTTGAATTTTCTACTATTTGTTTTATTTTTTAAATAAGTCAGTGTTCTAACAATAATTCAGAGGCGCATTAAAATTTTCGAACTTTTATGTTATGAAACACCAATAAACTGAATGTCGCATGAAAAATTCATCAAACGCAGGCAAACAACAGATGCATTTATGGTCACCTTGACAATTAATTTACATACGTATCCACTTTGGAAGAGAAATATAGTAGCTTCTACTCAACTATAAACAAAAAAAGTCCCCATTCAGCAGAACGAATCGAAAAATGGAATCTTCGAAGCATATTTGTGACAGACTGGAAGTATTCTTAAAGAGGAAAATTATAAAACTATCAAAACTTGTGGTAGTTTTATCATAGTTATAAGTATGTCTTGAATGTCATTACAAGTATGCACCGATAAAACTATCAAGTTTTAAGCGAACCTTGGGAAATATTCTTGAGAACCTCCTGTAGTATGGGCCTTTTGGAACTTAAGAGGGTTTTATGGCTGTTTTATCGATGTTATGTAGAATATCTAGTTTTATGCGTGGTTTTATCAAATGAGTCTTGAAAACTTCTTCAAGTGTACCTTAAAATTGAATTTGTTACTTGGGTTAGAAGTAAGGTAAACATGTAATCAGGTAAATTTCTGAAATCATAACATTTATTGAGGTTGACTTCAGTACCAGTAGTAGTCGATATAGATTGCATAATGGGTCTGTATGTCAGATTTTATCAAAATTCACTTCGCATATATTATAACTGTTGTCGAACATTTATACTTAAGATTTCTTTAAAAGATTTGATTTTCAATCAAAAGGTTCTATTTTTGGCTGAAATAGTTCCTAGTAAATAGTGGTGGCCAATATAATCAATACATCTACAGTTTTTCATACAAAACAGTCATATTTGATACTCTCTATGTCTAGACAATAGAAGTAACCTGAATTTCAAACTGTGTCTTTAGAATTTATATGTCTTTAGAATTACCACCATATTTGAAAACTTTATTTACTCACCAATGTTTGAAAATTTTATAACCATTTATTTTCTTTTTCAAAATAGTTTATTTCAAAAGCATGAAATATTTTGCCAAAGAACTCATTCTTGTTTAACTTTTCAATTTAAAATTATTTAAAAACTAATTTTTGGCCAAACCTTCTAACAAGGCAAATCTGATGCCATTATGTAGACTGTACTTAAAAATTTAAAAATTCAAAAGGGTGCATTTGTTATTTTCCCTATACTGTAGTTGTTAATCTCTTTTGCTATACCTTCATAAAATTTCGAAAAATTTCCATGGAATTTCGATGCCCTAGAATACTATCAATGTCAAACAAAATCTTAAGTTTAACCTCAAATATTTCTTTCGAACTGCCGTGAAGTTCTCAATAGGTTTTGATGAAATAAACCTCGGAAATCTCCTTCAAAATTTTTTAACTCTCCTTAGAAATTTAACTCGATATAACTTATAAATTTTCATTGTATTGTTCATAGTATTCCACTTTAAAACAAACTTGGTTGATGATTTGCTTACAGATCTTTCAAAGAGTTATTCAATAAGAAACTTAAATTGAATTCCATTGAATGGCTTTAAAATATCCACATTGTAGAAACCGAAAAATAATCTCTGAATTTTTAAATTACTGTTTTTTTTTTAATTCCTTTATTATCAAGATTTTCAGCCCTGGGCTGGTTCATCTCCCGTCGTAGTCGCTCAAATAACTTTTGGGTATGTTTCGTAACTTTGTCCGGGGTGAGATTTGAACTCGTGACTTTGGCATGAGAGGTGTGGATGTTACCCACTGTTTTTTTAACTACTGTTACTGTTACCTGTTTTTTTATTCAGTGATATTTTGACTACAGATAAATTCAGTTAGTATAATTCGAGAAGTAAAATTGCTGTGTTTAGAAAGATTGCATTTTCACTTTATCTATTTACAGAGCTCCGTACAATCTTGACAAACGAACAAAATGAAATATGAAAAAAATTAAGAGATAGGTAGGTATATCCTAATACTTCAGATATTTGTTTTTTTTTTCAAGAAAACATAATCGTGGAACAGGTTCCAGGTTTTTTCCATTTTTTTAGATCATTTTAATAGTTATTTTGTAAAAATATATTGGAACCCCTGACCACGGGTATTAAGGACAACATCATACCCTAGATATTTTCAGAGTTTTTTTGTAAGGAGCAACTTTAAGCTAATAGCTGCATATCAAAACGCTCAATTTGAAAATATCACTTGTCATACAAAAACCAAAGGACCGATATTATATTGACAACATATTTACATCTCCACTGTTCTTTCAGAACACCAAGAATTTAGATTCCAATCATCTAACGTTGATAATTCCGGAACAATTGAAAGCAACGCTAGTGTTCTTCCTCAACTAGCAACTCCATCAGCTTCATCGGAAAACGGTCGTTCTCATCTACGTTGGAATACAGTCGTAGCAATGATAAAGTGTTCTGCTATGTTTGCTGCTTTTTTTGCGCAAAGGCTTTGCGAAAACAAAATGAAAAATTTATTTGCACTATTTTCAATAATTGGAGAAAACTAGGCGAGAAAATAAAAGCTCATGACGATACTACATTGCATAAGGAATGCTTCGTAAAATATTTACTTCACAAGCAATCGTTGTCATCTAGAAATGTACACGAAAAACGTTTAAAGGTAATTGAAGAGCAATAGCAACATTATAGAGAAAACGTTAAGAAGCTGAAGGAAATTGTGAAGGATGAGTATCTACCGACAAAATTTTGAAGATTTTAAACGCGTTATCCAAATCAATCTAAATTTTAATATAAATTTAAAATGTCCATTGACTCAATGTTGTTCTTTGAAGTTTTAATATATTCAGTTCAAACTTGACTCTATATAGAGTCAGATCTATTCTGTGCCTCGGTTAGTGGAGATGCATTAAGAGAAGGTGTACAGGTTACAGGTTACGAGTAAGGTGACTACAGTAACCTCGTGTGAGTTCATTCTTAATTTGATCCACACGGAATAATACGAGGGTTATATTCACCACACTCGATTCTTTTAAGACATCTCGACTCATCGAGGCGCAGAATAGACCTAATTATTCGATTAAAATTGTTTTGATTCATCAATTAAAATAATCTGTCCCCAACAATTACGCTACTTTCTTCGCTCTTCTCAATATTTCTATAATCGAAAAAAATCTTCGGGTAGGCCCCCTCCAGGCCCCCTCCAGACTAATTGTCTAGTTCCGCCAATGTCCATACTGCGAAGGCAACACCGCAGACACATTCAAGACCCGACACGGGTGGTTTACGTACCGGTAGTCGAGCTGCATTGCTAGGATTTTAATTATCATCCGCTTACTTTCAGCGGATTTTCTCGGCAACTCGCTCTTCTCAAGCCGGACCGGACCGGGTGCAAGTGCAAATTTTCATTCTCGCAATAAAATCCCCATATAAATGGCTGTTGCATATGTACAGCGGCTGAGTGGTACGATAAGTTGGCAGTGAGTGCAGGGCATGTAGAATTCTGTTTCGTTGAGTTTTGTTTTTGCCAGGTTTTTAATTTAAAATGTGGTTGGTTGATTTAAAATATTAAAATTACTTTAATAAAGTAATGATTTGAATCGGCTACTATTTGCAATGTTACCCAAATTGTTTGAGAATTGCGCGGTTCTATATGATCGCTGAATCGCATTTCAGACGTTTGTCGAAAGACAAAGCAATAGTATCATGGGATTTCTTCTTTGTATACTTTGACTGCATTAACAATATGACTAAATCAGGATAACTATTAGTCTTCTAAACACTCTGTTGACAAGCAAAACAGTTTCTTTACTCTACAATTCACCCAAAGCCTGTTGATAATTTCAATCACTTTTACGTTTATGAACAGTATGTCGTTCAAAGTTTCATTCGAGTTATAACAAGTTGCTTTTTTTTGCCTGAAAACTTCCCAACCTACAGTACCAAATATCAAAAGAGCTACCGAAAAAAAAATGAGGGAAGCGCCCTTTCAACATTCATCAAATTTTCCACTTCGAGACCCATTCGAGCCAGCGACGACGCCAACGATGATGCCGAGAGATGCATTAAGTAATCATGTCATATCGCATAAAACGAGTTCGATAAAAGCTCTGTCTCTCACCCTCTCTCTCCTTTCACGATTCTCTTCCACTGGCCGGCCGGCACTCTATTGACAGTGCTTCAAAAGGATTATCACTACGTGTCCATTTTTTATGCACCTATACCCCCCCCCCCCCCCTTCACTCCACCTAAAAGGGTCTCCTTTCATCGGGAAACTTTACATTGCACCGAAATGTTCACTTCCCATCGGGATACCGCATCATCATCAGTAATGGCCAGCAGCATCCTCAAGAGGTACCACAATATGGGCTTTGGGCTCTCTACGGATAGAAATGGTATCAGCCGGAAAGACTGTCATCCTAGAAAAAAAAAACAACTTGCGAACAGCGTTGTAAAATTTACGGAGCAGTGAACTGACCCCATCTATGTTTGGTAGAAATAAACGAGCAACACTTCCTAGCAATGCTCTGCCATTTATTTACGATCTTTTCACTTTACTATTTTCCTGAATTCACCAAGTCCGGTTCAGGAAAAAAAAAAAACCAACGAAGGACCAAGACTTCCTTTATGCCACGTCGGAGTAAACACGTCAAAATGTTTCACAAATAACGTTTATTTAGCAGAAAATGCCTTACTTGTACGAGAGCAGTGGTAGCGTGTGAAAAACGATCCTGGATCTTGACTTTTCCCCGGAAAATGTTTGATAAATAAAACATTTCCACCATGAGAGAGACGGGGCAGACACTCATCCACACCCGTACCCGTATGAGGGATGAATAAGAACCTAATAAAAGTAACAACCTGAACGACATATTGCCATGGTTGCGAATGATGGAATGCGGCGCCTCTCCCAACATTGCCTATGTGCGTTCCAGTTTGGATGAAACTGGAGAGGGATGAGGAAAGCCTAATAAAATGTGAAGATTATAGCAAGCTCAAAATAAGGCGGAATGGGGGAAAGGGTGTAATATTTCTGGAGGAAAAAGAACCCTAACTGGAGACTACTCTGTCGTTGGCGGAGAAGAATAACAAGGAATAATGATTGATTGATTCGATTCACTTCGTCGGATGGAAGAATATTTTCTAAATTTTATTGACTGAGGAAGGGGTTGGTGAAATGCTATGTTTGGGAGATGTAAAATAACAAGTATTTGCCTGGATCATGTCACATAATCTATAGGAAATGGCATATATGCATTAAACAACTGGTGTTCAATTGATGTTTGTTTAAAACGTCTAGAAAATTTACATACAATTTTGGTCTGTGTCATTGAGGATGCTTCGGAAATAGAACAACACATTTATTTCAATTTTGTGACCAACATACCTTCTTACCTATACGTGGGATCGTAGTATGCGGTGCTCGAAGAAAGACGTGAACATTTTTCGCTTGTCATTTTCTTCGAGTTTTATTTTGGCTTTTACAAGTGGTGCCTATAAGTGTAATGTCAATGTGTGATCCTCAAAAGATCCCTCTAGAGTGGAAAAATGGAGATCCTGTTCATTTGAGAAGACAACTGACTAGTATCCAAAATAATGAAAAGCATTGTGTTGTATGAACAAGTGTCTATGGTCTATAACAGAACCGAATGTATACAACGAAGACCTGAAGAAGCTGAGAAAAGTGCCGCCCCTTTGTAGGCTCATGTCTGTCTGATGTTGTCTTAAGTGAATGATGTATTTATTGCCACCAACACTGAAGAGGAGTTCAATCAAATTGGGAAAATTATGAAGGAGGAAATAGCCAATAGTTTCCGAATAAGAATCCGAATGTACATAGGAGCTAAAACTATTCCCAGCAGTTTGATTATCAGCAGCAGTTCGTTCTGAATCACCTGTAATGAACGAGCTTAGCACGAGTTTTCTTCAAGTTGATTTTGGAGCACTTCAGACTGTAACAGGATAAATCAGGAATAGCATCGTGCAGCTAAGTTGTTTTCTTTTTATTACTTTCAACTACCAATAATGATTTCAAATTCAAATCTTCGTTTTGATATAAAATTTGGACAAGGAATTGTGGACTAAATTTCATCTGTGTTATATTTACGGTTCCCTTTTCTTTGTTCGCAAATTCAGGAACTGCAGGTGCAACTAATTTCTCTACTTTTACTGCGATATCATACACAACGGCTTGGTTATTTTGACGAGACGTTTAAATTTTATAATAATTGATATATGGCAAGAGTGGACAGATTGAGTAATTGTGTAGGTTGTGTGAAAGAAGGTCAGTGTGATTAAAAGACGATATGCTTTTTCTCTCTCTGATACTCATACGCACACAAAAAGCTTCATTCCGTGCTCAGCCCTAGTGCATCCCTTGAGTAAATAATACATTTAGTAACAGGTAGATCGCGGGTCAATTGAAGGAAATGGAAGAGGCATTGAATTTGCAAATCAATTCATTCTTTCCCAGGCAACGATTCGGTGCAGGCATGGGCGATGATAACCATACAGCGCCACAAGGGGTGAACAAGCAGGAATGTGTTGCATCTGGGTTACGGTGTGGGAGTTGTCACAAATATTCAAGAATGTTTCTTCGGGTGTCTGTGCTTCTGTGTGTCTGAGTGTCTGTGTGTGTGAGCGTATTACTTTATGTCAATGTACTGTCTTCTATTTCCAGAAAGCGAGTAATGGCGCTATAACCATAAGTCATAAAAGGCTAGAACAAGAGTTAGTCCTCATGTTCCAACCGACAGGCAAGCTATGACGCAAGAAGAGCCTTGATACTATTAGAGACGCCTGTATTCCAGCCAGGGGAGAACATATGATTTTGGGTCGGCGCTTTCTTCTTTCTTTTCAGAGAGCGAGTAATGGCGCTATAACCATAAGCCATAGGGAGCTAGGACTATAGTTAATGCTAAAGTCCCAACCGTTTGAAGATAAATGGAGCATCACTTAACCCTCTTAGACTAGATGCTCCCAACGACCATTTTTGAATATATATTTGTTCTGTGCACCAAACAGGGCATTCTGTTCAACTATTCTCTCCGACTATTAATTTCCTTTTTCCTTTGATATCTACTGAAGGCTACGTGGGTTCCCCGTGTCTTCTTAAGGTAGATACCAAATCCTCCCTATCACCAACGGTTGCATGGACGTGGCCAGGTGAGCGATCGAGGAGTGTCTTCGTGGTGATTGTGCGTGAAGAAACGTATCAGAAGCTGGTTTCGTTTCATGGTGGCATGCAATGTCTTCAACGAATTATTCCTCATCGTAGCTCCATCCACGAGGTGTGCAACCGTCAATGCTAATGCTAATGCTAATGCTAACATACCTTCTTACCTATACGTTAGTTTAAAAATAAGCATGAGCATGAGCATGATTGACCGTCCACGGATGCTATTCCGTTATTGCCAGATCAGCTGTATTTACACAAAGAACCATCATATGATGTTTAGGACTAACATGCATCCTCAATGTGTAAAAACAGGTGACCCATTATAAAGCAAACACGGCGCCGCACAGTGGGACCAATCTGGAAAAGACGCTCAAAAGTGTTTTACCACTTTTCCTGATATTTTAGCGCTCTGGTGTCTATGCAAATGTTTCTAGAAATGTTATTTTACATTTTTTTGAATACTTATAAAAAGTTCTAATCAAGTGATACTTTACTTAAGAAACTAACTAACTAACTTTGTGCGGGTAGAAGATAGAAAGTTAGTGTCAAAGTTTTAGAACTATATATTTAACGAAACTTTGCTGAAGATTGTTTGTACTTTTATCGAAAGTATTCTCATATATAATTGATTTAGTATATAGACTGACTTAAAACTTGTATTTTTTACTTTTTTGTGGCTCAAACCTTACCAGATCGATTGAAAATGTTGAACAAAGTTATCAATATTATCAAAACGCATAATTTGGCTGAAGATGTTAAATGTCTATATGACTTTATTTGAGTTTTAAAGCAGTTTTTAGTTTAAAAAAATACGTTTTTTCAACAACAATAACTAAGACACCGGCAAACTTTTGCTGCCAAATTTTGCACAGTTTGGTCAACCATCACTTAAAGAATACGTGTACAAAAAATCTGCGCCGGGTATCATCGGGTACATAAAGTTTTCAGTTCGTCTTTTCGGGTGTACCTATCTTTTGAATTTCGATAAACTTTTACATATATACAAATATTTTGTAAAATCTGTGAAATTTTACCGGTATCCGTAATAAGTTAATACAGAACGATCTGTTGTCAAGGAAAATATTTCTGAAATCTGTGAATTCATGTAAGTGTGCAGTAATTAGTGTGATTAATCTCATAGGTAATGGATTTCCAAGTTGTAATGAAAGTAATCAGATTTATTTAGCTGCTTTGAACGTATTAAAAATACTGAATTTGTATATAGTGGTATTGCAAGTGTAACTAATGGATTCTTACTGTACAATTTCACCAGTAATTAATGAAGGTGGGTTTTATTCAATTTCTCAAAGCTGTTATTAATGTCTTTGATTTTTCTCTGCATAGGAATCAAAACTCATTGCGAGCCCGTCTTTTCTTAGTTCTTTGTTTCGGACAAATTTGTTAAAAATCATGTATTTTCATTTCTTTAATAAGTTTTGGCTACGTGGGATTGATTTTTTGCTATAATAAAAGCCTTAAATCTTGTTATATTTTTAATAAAGCCTTACTGTTAACCTTCATCCTCAGCATCTGTGTCTGAATCAGTATCAAAAGATTGGTCTTGGGGATTTTGCAAAAGTTTCTTTGCAGCTGGTAGTAGTTGCATAGATTTTATGACAGTTGGTCGTCTTAGACTCCCTATCAATGTCGGATGTCATTAACAATCGTGTGCTCATCATTTGTAGCAGTTCTGTAGAGAAAAGAAAATATTTCAGTAATTATGAAATATTTGTGATAATGTTCAATTACTATTAACTTACCTTGATCATTGTCGTGCCCGATTTTCTCTATAGCGTTTTAGATCTTTCTTGCGGCATTTTTGTGGCTCCTCTTAAAGACTTCCGATTGATAGTAATGCTGCTTTTACCATGGTTGCAACGTGTATCAGTATTCGGCATGTAATACCATCAGACTGCGGCATGAAATACCATCCGTACAACTCAACATAGCATTTGGACGTCTCGTAGCTAAATGCTTTAAAAAATTCAGTGTTTATTTGCCTGCCACATGTCAGTACGCTCCTCACTATGACAGAAAAATTCTCAATGATTACCTCTGCCAACCCGGTAATTTTTGCCGTTTGTCTAGGATTTTCGAAAAACCGACGTGCTGTGTTTTCGTCATTACTGGTACCGGAACCATGTTTGGGGACATCTAAAATTAACCCAAATCTACGCCTCAAATCCTTCTGGATGATCTTTTTCCTTTCAGCAAATTTTATTTTCTGCTCCGGTATTCTAACTTGCCAGCATTTCAGTTCCAGTCTGTAAGCGATGTAACGATTTCAATTAATGCGTCAAGGAATTCCTTTTCATGCATGGACAATGTAACAGTTTCTTTCTTGAATTGGATTCTGATTGGTCGGCATAACCTTGTAGATGAAGGCATACGATTCATTCACAAAATACGATCTGGATCGTTACGGTGACAGACATCAATGGTGCCATAGATGTAATAAAATTGCATTGTCATCTTCATCTACCCTTCATACATTTTCTTGAAGTTTGAATGATCCGATGAGCCGTCAAAACCCCACTTAGATAATAGCTCAAGATCTTCAAGAGCTACGTCATTCAAACCTTCTATCTCCAAAGCCAGAGATAGTATTCACTGAACTCTGTGATCCAGCAAACTCTGTAAGTCAACCTTAGGAGATACCTATGTAAAGAACGAATTACCAGTGGGTTAAAATCCCTTCTTCAAATACAACCATAACAAGATACCTCTGTGATGACGATTCTGTTACGGTCTGGAAGACATTTTTCACGGCCCCCACAAGATTTTTGTAGCTAGGGTATATTTGTAGTGCGTGGTATTGCTTAGACGTCTTTCGAAGCAGTATGCACTGATCTTTACTGTAATCGCCATCAGTAAAAAACACAAGTCCTTCATCAGCTGTCAACATACGATCCTTTTGTAAATCAGTTTTTGATTTCACTGCTCTTCTCATTCGTTTGATACTGGTAGGAGATGCCTGTAATTCTTCTTGCAATAGTTTTGACAAATCTTTGCATCCCTCAATTCGAGCATTCATTCCTGCTGCAAACGCCAATTCATTCGCGGTTCCCTGCTGCCTCAATCCTTCAACTCTCTGCCTTTTTTTCTGTTTACTCAGGTCAAAAAACGGATTTCTGGGCCTTTAAACATTCACATTACCACATGTAAATGCATTACAATTCAACGAACTCTTGTTGCTTAACTCAAAACTTTTCTGCTTTCTTCCTGCCTTATTCAAGCGATTGTTAAATTCAGAGCACATCCTGGACACATTTTTGTTTATACGCTTGTTTTCGTCCTGCGACAAACAGTTTTTTTTTTCAGAACGAAATCACGGACATGTTGCATTTTGATGGTATTACCATATTTCTGCAGCCACACTTTGAACAAATGTTTCCGGAGCATTTTCAAATCACACAATCTGAATCAACTGGAAACTCAAACTCAACTGCAGTTTGTAAACAAACGAAACTATTATGGGTTGCTTGAATATTGATAGAAGAAGAAATTGGTACACCCGAAAAGACGAACTGAAAACTCTATGTACCCGATGATACCCGGCGCAGATTTTTTTGTACACGTATACTTTAAGTGATGGTTGACCAAACTGTGCAAAATTTGGCAGCAAAAATTTGCCGGTGTCCTAGTTATTGTTGTTAAAAAAACGTATTTTTTTCCTCTGCAATCCTCTGCACTTCCATGAAAAATCACTGGAATGATGGATAGTTTGAGGAAGGTTAACGATACGGTCGTATTGATTAACGATAAGCTGTGACTGAAAAGAGACAAGAATTTTTAAAAACAGAACAAAATAAACAATATCATACAGGATATTAGATATTGGCTTCAAAATTTGGTAGAAATAAATAATTTGTTGCCTGAAAAGAAACAAAATTAAGAACAAATATACATGATGAATCCTTGAAATCGTCCGGATGTTTGAAGAGCTCAGCCATTTCTCTGAAAAGATACCAAGGGGGCTATCGATGGTGGATTATAACTATGTGTTGGACACTACTGGTCGAAATGAGCATTGAGTGAGAATATCGAGAACATTTCATTGAATAAATAACTATAATACTCAGTTGTTCACCAAGCTGAAGCCAGTTTGAGATATATCTGATGAACTTAGTCGGTTGTTCCACTTAATAGCCCCTTAATCCTGAAATGTCACTTGTATGTACTTTTACTGTCACCTTTCATTGGTAGTGAGTTGTTTGAAGGTTAGTTACTGGTTTGATCTACATAACAGATCATTTTAAAGCTCATCTCCCTTTATCCCCTCCGTTCAGCCACTCTCAATGTTTGCCTCCCTAAGCAGTAGGGATGCCAGATATTTTTATAAAATGTCTGTGATAAAAATTAGAAATGTCTGGGAATGTCTATATAAGTCTTCTTTCAACGAAAAGACGTAATAAGAGAGCGAGTTATGTCATTATCGCTATTTGTGTGATTATGTAAACATGTTTGTATCTATTTATTGCATTGTACGCAACCTTACACTATTGATTCATTTTTTTTAAAGTAACACTGAAGCTTGAAGCATTCGCATAGATGACACAATTTTCTAAAGTTTTTTTACCCCTGTACTGCTCTTTCCAGTTTTATATTTTAAAATCAAAATTTAGTTTTTATTTGATAAATTCAACCGACTTTTTTTATTCAACAAAAACCATTGATGGTGTGTACCATATTTTAAAATGGTGTCATCATCACTCGTGATCATCAACATCATTATGGTCACATGAATGATTTTTGTAAAGACTGCTTCTTCGGTTAGTCAGTGATTATCTCTTAAATTCTAGGGAAAATCTCTCCTGATCTTCTGCAAGGCTCTTTGCCTTATTCCAGGAAGTTTTCTCCTGAACTTCAGGCAAAATTCCTCATGAACTTCTTGGCTTCACTCCTTGTTTTCTTCGAAATTCACATTTAAGAACCCAACCTTACCTTCCAGAAACATTTGGTATTTTTTTCCTGCACATAGTTACTTTCTAAACTTCTGATAAGTCCCATCCTGAACTACGAGGAAAGTTTCTGCAAAACTTTGAGAAAATACTCTCCAGAACTTCTAGGAAAATCTTCTTAAGTTTCTTCCTGGACTTTCTGAGAAGTTCTTTTCTGAACTGTCGAAATAATCTCTTCTGAACTTCAGTGCCCTCCATGGTAGGTTTTTTCTTGAAATTTGGGGAAGTTATTTCCTGAGCTTATTCTTTCCAAACTTTTGATTTGTCCCATGCGGAACTGCGAGGAAAATTTTATTTCAAATTTTTAAGGAAAATTCCCTTGAATTTGTTCTTGAAGTTTCTTCCTGGACCTGAGATGTCCTCTTCTGAACTTTTGGGAAGTTTTCTCCAGAACTTTGGGGAAGTTTGTTCCCGAACTATTGTGAAATATGTGGTCCAATTAGAAGGAAGTAGGGGATACTTTCTGGGGGAAGGCTCCGAGAAATGTTTTACACAAGGAGATTCTTTGTTCCATTCTTCCGAACAAAGTTGAAGAACATGACGATAAGTTGAACGAGTTTGACAAACTTCATACCGAATCATTGCTTCGATTAGAGCTGTTGATGGAAAGTTTGTCAGTTTCTAAGAATGTTTTTGCTTCCAATACACCAAGTAGTGCCCCACAAGTAATCGTACAACAGCAACCACTTAGAGCTCCGATTCTTACCTTTGACGGGCGCTATGAGAACAGGCCCCGTTTCAAGTCTATGTTTGAAGATGTTATAGGTCGTTGCTCTGATTCCGATGCAATCAAACTGCATCATCTAGAAAAGGCAAAGGTTGGTGAGGCCACTGGGATTATTGATTAATAGACTCTTGCTGACAACAACTATAAACATGCTTAGGAAATTCTGACGGATCGTTATGAAAATCCCAGAATTATCATTGATACTCATGATGAGTTGCCAAATTTAAAGAAGACGCTAGCTTTTTTGAAAGAACAATGCCGTATCCTTGAACATTGTGAAGTTGATACTCTTACAAGTGTGAAATACAACCCAGTGAAACCATCCCATAAAATTTCCAAGTATACTAGCCTCAAGGTTCATGCGTCGACATCCAATACTAACAGTGGTTTATGCCAGTTGTCCTTAAGTTATCTGTGTCTGATCGAGTTGTCGAAGTGAAGGAATTCCTCCTATGTTTCAATTGTCCACGTTGTGGACATCGATCTATAAATTGTTCGTCGAAGAAAAGTTGCAGCAAGTGTAACAAGCGTCACCATTTTCTTTTGCATGATGAAACAAACAAGCCAGGCAGTAGCGCTGCTTCCAGTAATTCTTCCAACCAGAGCAAGAATGAAAACTTGTTGCCTGCTGCTCCTACGATTACGACGCAAACCCCAAGCGATGGATCGGCTGAATCCGCAACACTCGTCTCGTCTTCTTGTTCCATGACTGCCACTCTGCGAAATGTGTTGTTACTCACTGCTGTTGTGAATTTGATGGATATAAATAATCAGCCCGTTCGATGCCGTGCTTTTCTCGATTGTGGAGCACAAACAAATCTGATTTCTTTTTCGATGTATCAAAGGTTGGGTACCGAGGGAATTCCAGTGCATGTTGACATAGTTGGGGTCAGCAATGTTCGTAGTAAGTCCAACCATTTCGTGACCGTGAACCTACAGTCTCTCTATACCGACTGCCATGCATCTCTCAAGTGTCTGGTAACTCCAAAGATAATTAATGCTCTCCCGTGTAGGAAGATAGACGTCTCACAAATTGTCACAATTGTGAGTCACAATGGAACTTTCCATCCGGATTTGAATTAGCCGATCCCCAGTTTCACGTGTCCTCTGAGATAGTTTTCTTATTGGTATGAATCATTTCTTTAGTCTTTTGCGTACCGGTCTTCGATGGACTTGACCTGATTGTAAATTTTCAAGTCATTAGCAAAAGATAACCTAGGGCCTTCCATACAAAGATTCACGTCGTTGAAGTACAACAAGAAGACAGGGGGCCCAAGATGACTTCCTTGGGGAATACCGGATGTGACAAGGAATTCACCAGACGTGCAGTCATCAATCCTAACGCTTAGATGTCGTTCTGTTAGGTACGAATTGGACCAACGTAAAACGCTGCCTCCAAAGCCCAGTCGCTCAAGTTTTGCTAATGCAATGCGATGGTTGATCTTATCGAAAGCTGAAGATAAGTCAGTATAAATTGTATCCGTTTGAGATCCGTATCGAGAAGCTTGCCATTTTCGTTGGTGATGTAATTGGTTTGCCACAGAAGATTTGAATTATAGCTAACGAGCAATCTAAGATTTCCTGAGTGGAATCGTGATGCATTCGGGTCTGGGTACCAAAATCCATTGCCCAAGGAGCACCATTTCAGGTCTGGGAAATTAAGAACACCTATCACTATAATCTCGTCCACAGCTTCTGCTTGAGACGATATTGCATATAGCGATTCAGCAAGTTTTTTGAACAACGCAACATCACGCGTTTTGTACGGTGGAAGATATAACACACAAAGAAATAACGAATATCCAACTAGCTTGATTTGCACCCAGAAATTTGACTCGATAGGGTCCATTCGTCGAGCCAAGTCTTGGAGAACATGATCACGTCATAGCATGCATGTGAGCAGGTGAGCAGGTATTCGTCAATACAGGTGTTCATTCCGCAAGCATTCTGGTAGTATACCCGTGGATCTGAGGTTGCAGGCTCGAAGCCCACTTCCAAATCCCTGAGTTCAGGTCCAGAGCGAATGGGATGGCTGGAACACGACGAAGGACAAGTCATTTGCTGGTAGACTGAAGCAAGCTGATATTCGACTGATATCGAAGTGGAAGGGGCCTTCAAAACGCCTTGCAGAGTGCGGTCAGGCGATGAAATGCTAGGATTATTGACGACAGTGGCTAGCGGATGATACTCGATCAACATAATGACAGGAGCCACCAACAGGACTGGAAATATTATAGTCTTCATGGACAGATCCCGGTTGGCTTGACAATGGCGCTTGTTGATCATCATGACAAATGTCGGGGGTGCTAATATAATTTGGAGCCGCATCAGGAAAAGATCGAATAGCGGAAATTGATGGCTCGACTGTTACGGGGCCAGAAAGGGCTTCCAAAGTGCTTCGGTGCGTGCGTCGCGGTTGGCTTGACGATGCTGCCGGTTGACCTAGACCATATCCGGAAACAATGAGAGGCTGACTGATAGAAGGTGCTTGTTGAGCTTCAGGACTCGTCCTAAAGACGAAAGTGGAGCTGGAATTTTGAAGGGCATCAGGAGCAGATCGACCGATATAACACGCATACTTGCCTAGAGATGTAGGCCGGAAGACCCATAAGTTTCAGAGAAATACCAAATGGAAGAAGAGAGAAGAAAAATTATTGTTGTCTGGGCCAAAACTTGCTAACGTGTAGGGTTTTCCCCGAAATACCATGTGGTGTGTTTTGAAGGGTACAGAGAAACTTTGTCAACGGATAGAAAGCCTCGAAGCAAGCGTTGGGCGGGTACTGTCAACCGACAAATGGAACAAAGTCATCAAGAACATTAAGGCAAACCCCACCATCTCAGACCGCGATTTGGCCAAAAAGTTTCGCGTCACTCACAGTACTATGCAACGCCGCACGCAGTTCGTCTCCGGGAATGTTTGAAGTAATACCATGCCTGTAGACAATTGAATAGGGAACTAAAGCAGAACAATGTGGCCAGAATTCGTGCCAGAAAACTGTATGATCAGGTGTTGACAACATTCAATAGCTGTCTCCTCATGGATGATGAAACCTATGTAAAGGCCGATTTCAACAGCTACGAACATTTTACTTGAATACGGCTCGGGGTGATGTTCTTGCCAAATTTAAGTTTGTGTTTGCAGATAAATGAAAGCACGTAAATACATGATTTGGCATCTGTAGCTGCGGTAGAAAGACCAAGGTTTTCATCACTGATAAGACATTTAATTCAGATTTGTACAGAGTTGAATGTCTCTAAAAGCGGATATTGCCAATCATCAGATCCCACAATGAACCTTTCATGTGTTGGCTAGATCAAACAAGCTGTCATTACAGTAAAACAGTGCTACAGTGGTATGAAACCAACGGGATTCAGTTTATACCGAAAGAACTCAACCCACCAAACTGTCCCCAGCTCAGACCCATAGAGAGATTTTGGGCTATTATAAAGAGGAAGCGGAAGGTGAATCGTAGTGTCGCCAGAAGCATCAATGAATTGAGAATCGAGTGGAATAAGATTGCTAAATCCATTAATTCATACTGGTGGGGATCAGTATTTGCACCACTCACCGTCGTTCTCTCCGAGATCTATAAGTTATAGATGACGAGAAGAGCAAATGTGTGAAATAGGCGGTGCATGCTAAAAATAAACCCAACAGCGGGAGATAATTTCTCACCCGTGCTAGGCAGTATTAGGAGATGGACAAATCGCTAGAACTAGAAACAAGCAATAGGTAGTATAAGAGCACGATCGGTTGCATAACCTTTTGTCAGTCAAGGGGATTTCCCCCCTTGCCTATCCTGCATAGGGTAGTATGACAAAGGGTTATGTGCCTGATCGTATACTACCGTTCAAATGCCCTCCGCTCGTTTTCAAACTTACATCTATTCAATTTCAAATCCTGCCGTTCTCTTCTTGGTTCTCTTACGGATCTATCAATACACTTTCTCTTCATGTCTATTTGTTCTAGCAATAAAATTACTGTCCGCTCCTAGCGCTTTGCATGGAGATGATACATTATCTGCTTCTGAAAAAACTTCATCAAAGATCGTTACTTCCGCGCTGGGGAGAATACAAAAATAACAATCAAAAGTGCATTATAAAATAGTTTGGCAAAATCGAGGGATTACTTCGATTGTAAACACGGTTCAGAATAGGTGCAAGCGTATTGAAATTCCGGCAGGGTGCCCTAGCAAAGAAAAATAACAAGCTGATATCATATAAGTAACAAGTTCTGTTATCCCAGTTATCGTTTTGATTTCCGCTGTTATCGTACAACAAATTTAGTTATCAGTTTTGACAAATTTTGTTATCATATGTTATCAATTTCAACAAACTATTTTTTATGAACGTTATAAGTTTAATTGTAAAGCTATAAATATTTCCCGCATATATAAACAAAAAATTAAGCTTTTAATTAAAATACTTTTTTCAGTTATTAGCATGAGAATTTCATTTATTATTGATAACATAATCTGAAACTATTTCAATAAATTTGCTTACAATACAGGATTTATTATCAAGTTGTTTGCAGTGATAACAAAATAAGTTATTTTTATGATATTCAACGAGTTTTTTTTGTTATTCATTCTGTTATTTTGGCTGTTTATTCAGCCTGAATGATAACATATTCAGTGATCAAAAAATGATAACCAGGTATTAGAACTTGTTATCAATTTGGTATAATCCTCTGCTCGGGTGACGCTACGGTCCAATGCGAGTAGTGCTGTTGACAGTTCGATCATCTACGTTTTCCTATCGTTCCTCAAGGGTGGCCAATGTCTTGGTCACTGCGCCAAGTTTTCGTCCAGGGTTTGACCAGGCCCTACGTTGTGATTTTTAACTGAGAGACACGCCGGTGACAAACTAATGAAAGAGGACACGAAGTACGCCATCAAGTCCTAGAAAATGCAGTACATCGATACACCAGATTATGATGGAGAGAACGACCGACCGTTGTCGGTATTACAAGTAAGGCTGAGAAATATTGCGATTGAAATAAACCAACTGGAAAGCATTGACGAAGAAAACTCAGAGCTCGAGCTTTCAAAGGCCGACGAAGGAATCATTAAGAAACCGTTCAATCCGCCAGCAGAGGATGACATTTCTAACACAACGAAGCAAGACGTCGATGACAGTCTCCTTCACGTCCCTGCATTGCTTGATTCTGGAGATGAAAATCTCAACGGTCAGCTTTGAATCGTGCTGATATTCTTATTTGGTATGCTGAAGAGCAAGGCTGGCCTCTCAACGCGCAGTTTTTCTTGCGAAAGATGAGACAGGACATTTTAAACAAGAAAGCAGTTAGAATGGTTTGAGAAATCTTACAAGTATGTTTTCTAATAAATGCATTTGATTATATTTCCGTGATTTAGTTTTAATCGTTCAAGAAATCATGAGCTCTAAGTTTTTTTTTCAAGGTCGTTGAACATCCTGAATTCCACTAAATAATCATTTTGAAAGGTCTCTGTAATACTTATTTTGATTTTATATTATAGCTTGAATTTAAATAACATGGTGACCATATTCTGAATGTACATGACAGAAAATAACAACTAAATAAAAAATATTTTGGGTTATTTCTCAGACAAGAGAAGTGGGATTCATAAGAGCGAGATCGACTTTTACCTCTTTCCTCTTTTCCATTCACTTTCCTACCTACTCTATCCAGATGAGCTTTCATGTTTGCTGTTCAAGATTGTTTTGGAAGTTGTGACCTCAGATAGGTCAGTGGTAAGAGCATGGTTTGTCAATAGGATGGCGGTGGGTTCGATTTACATTCCGGTCTTGAAGGAAAATTCCTCGGCTCCCTGGAGGTACTATTGTACGTTTCACGCAATATACAAATTCATGTGTTGACCTGACATCAAAAGCTCTCAGTTATTCTTTGATGTAGGATTACGTCTTTGTTTTCTAGACTAGGATACAATTTAAAAAAAAACCGCATCACGACTGTCACGAAAAGTGGTCAGGTTTTGATTATAAATATCTCAGTTATTTATCAAAATATTTTCAACATTTTTTGCACCAATCTATGGGAAATACTTCCACCCACCAATTTCAATAGAGAACAATGTTGACTTCTAGACACATAGAATTGAAAAATTCATAAATGTTAGGCCTTGTCTTAAAAACTATAATGACCCTTTTAGGTCATATATGACCCTAAAAATAAAATGGCTGTATGAAATCACAGACTGAATAAAATTGTACACTGCCTCCGGAAAATGTTTTCAACATCAGTTCTTCTATCTAGAAAATATAAAAAAAAGAAAACATATCAGCTCAAGGCATAATTGACGATGTAGAACATCCTGAATTTGAAAAAGTTCAGGAAGAAAAAGTAAATGCTTTAATAGCAGTTTAAAGCTTTGTTTTACAATATGGTACATGAGCAAACGTATTATCGAAGTTTTAATGATAAACGATAAATATGTTTGTACCTGCCTGAGATGTTCTAGGATATCCAAGATGCACTTGAGTTCAGAACGTCAGATCTTCATTTGTTACAGTAGATTTAAGGGCTATATAAGATTATGATATGTATTAAAACATATTGAATAAAAGGTCAACAGTCATTATTTGATATTTTTTGTGATGTTCAAGGTCTTCAAAACTGTCCTTGAATTCTGAACATAAGATCTACAGTACTAACTATAGCTTTTTGGCCTATACAAAGTAACGCTTCGCATTCAACCATATTCAGTGAATATTTTAGAACGTAAACAAACATGACGAGATAAACTGGGATGATCGGGGTCATCGGAACAGTCTTTGAGTTCAGAACATAGGATCTACAGTTGTAACAGTAGTTTTGTGGAGTACGCAAAGCAACAAGAATATCCATTAAATAGTGTCGAAGGTCAAGAGGTATTTGAGTGGCTACCGCGGGAGATGAACCAGCCCAGGGCTTAAAAATCTCGATAATAAAGGAATAATAAAAAAAAATCTAGAGACATAATGCGGCAATACTGGAATATTCTAGGTCGTCCAGCTGTCCTTAACCTCAAAACGTAAGATCTATAGCTCTAACAGTCGCTTTTTGGGCTATGTAAGTTGACTATATGTATTCAAACATATTCAATGAATCTTTTGGAAGGACATCCAAACTGATGGTCAGTCAATATTTTATATTTTTTTGATCCTCTTGGTCATCCAAACTATCCTGGTGTTCAGAACTTAAGATATAAAATTGCAACGGGTTTAGGCAATGCAAAGTTACAATGAATACTCAAACATATTCAATTAATACTCTTAAAAGTTAACAAACATTTCAAAGCAACATGACAACAACAGGACAGTTGCAAGAAACAGCTTTCTGGCTACGTTGTGTTTTGAAACACATTCATTGAATCTCTTGGAAGACCAACAAATATTATGGGGTCTATTATAGAAGTTGAGTTGGCAACCGAACTCTACAGTTGACTGTCGTGTTGATTATGTTTAAATGTCATTGAAATATTACACTATACAAACCTCATTGGGCCGCTGTTTTAAAGTTGCTATTTGAAGTATATTTCGAGGAAATTATTAATTAAGTTATTAAGTTATGTACAATATCAATATCAATATCAATAAGTTATGTACAATATCAATGTACAATATCAATTTCGAAGATAATGCTGAAGTGGAGTTATTATCTAGTTATCACTACAACATTATTTTGTTAGCTATTTTACATTCTCTTAAATTTCTGAGAAGGTCTCTCCAGATCTTCTACAACGGTCTTTGCTCAAATTCAGGGAAGTTTGCTTATGAACTTCTTGGCAGTCACTCCTGAAAGTCTCGGAAATTCACATCTAACAACCCAAATTAACCTTCCAGAAATTTTTTTGAGAAGTCCTTTTCTGAACTTCAGGGAATTTTGTTTCTGTATTTCCAAGAAACTCTTCCTTGGACAACTAGGAAGTACCCTCTATATTTTCGGAAAGTTTCTTCCTATATTTCTCAGAAGTATCTATAGGAACTTTTGGCAATTCCTGAACTTCGAAAAAGCCGCATTCTCAAATTCTGAAATGTTTGATTTTGAACTTCAAGGAAGCTATCTGGCACTTCTGGGTACTTCCAATTAAACTGTTTGGAAGTTTTCTTCGGAACTTCAGGGAAGTCCACTGCTGAATTCCAGAAATTTTTGAGAAATTCCTTCTGGAACATATATAGGTAGTGCACTCCCAGTTAAGATTGTTCCTGAAATTCGGGGAAGTTTTATACTGGGATTATTCTTCCTAAATTTCTAATATGGGCTCCGGGAAAATTTTTGCCGAAATTTTGGGCAAGTCCTCTATAGATGTGTGAGATGAACTTCACCTCGGAGCTCACTTCCTTCGTACGGGAAGTACGTCCAAAAGTGCTGCACGCTGCCCATTTTCAACGCGGCGGGGTGCCGTTCTTAGAACGCGTACACTTCTGAACGGAGTTGCTTCACTGTTTTTGCCATGGCGGTTAGAGTTCGACTGATAGAGCTGTCAAATTTTGTCTGCTGACTCATGGGTTACTATGATTGATGCTGCATGGGTAGTTTTGTCAGTGCGGGTGAAAGTAAACCCATATTAAATCGGCAATTTTTGCACTTGCTCCCATCCCAAGTAACAATTTTTGTTTTATAAGGGTACTGAAGAGCATGAATTAGACTTCAAGAATGCTATAAAACCATGATAAAACCAACAATGTTCCTTAGGATGTTTGATGTGCTCGATATACATAAACCCGAGGAGACAAGCGCGTATTGGATGAACGCACACAGGTGAGAGCCATGTATCAGAGCATGAGTTTGAAGTAGACTTTAAAGCATTTGGAGAAATAACTAAGGGTTTGTTGAGTTTCTGCACAAAAATTATCGTTTAAATGGATAACCAATTACGATAATGATTTTTATAAAGTTACAAATTTCTGAAAAAAAGTCTTGTATGTTTAATAAAATTCATATTGCTAACAGGTCCTGAACTTTCTTTCACGCCATAAAGAATCTCCCAACCATCCTAGTAAAAACGAACCATGGTCGTATCATCATTCAAACCAAGCGGCTCTTTTTAAGGCCATTAAATGCTTTCTAATGAATATGCAGTATAATTTTCTCTCATACCTACTTTCTAATGCTGTTAAACCAGCACGCCCACGTTATTTTGACCTAGTCTACGTCTATCGGCTAGGGTAGACGTCAAATGAGAATTTGAAAACTAAATAGAGACCATCACGAATATTTAAAACACTTTGAACGCTTATAACTTTATCACTTCTCGATAGATTTTCGAAATTGTAGCTTCAATTAGTTGAAATTGTCAAGTCAATGTTCAAAAACATCAATAATAATTGATTTTGAAATCCCAAACTGACTCTCAACCATGTATAACGCGATAATGATAATGATTTCCAGCTAGTCGATCATATCAACACAATCACCACTGCCAGCACGGCAAACATTAAAACCCATTATATGATCGCCGAAAGCTTTGTAATTAGCAAATCATAGAATTTTCTAACATACTTACATACTTACTTGCCGATTCAACGTCCCATTAGAACAGCACCTACGTTGCAATGTTGCTCTACGAAACAAATGAAACTAATCCAACATGATTAACCAGACAATACATCAAATGGTTTATTTTAGTCTACATCATTTATTTTAGTTTACACAACTCCACTGATTTTTCGGCAATGCTTCGCTTGTTCCAATTGATCAATGTAGCATTGTAGCATCTATTCTAATATAGGCGCATTAATAATAATAATTATAATAATAAAAGCAATCATTACTCGTTGCCACATAGTCCTACGTCAGCTTTGCCTACAACCCCATTTGGCTGCCCCTTCAAGTTTTTTTTTACTATCTGCAGATAATTTTTAACAAATTTAAAATTTTGAATTTCCATTCCCGACAAACCTCCTAATCTTTTTGCAGATCGAAATACCATATAATTTTTTAAATTTTAAAAATCTTCTACTTCCCTTTTGGCATATTTGTTTGTTACTTCAATAAAACGATCTATAAAAATATTCAAGCCCCACGGCCAACGCCTTCACAATCACTTCCAATCTACTGTCCATCAAAGAGCATCTTACAGCACAAGTTTAACTATTCCCGTAATTCCGTTGTGGCTGAGTCGGAGAAGTAACAGCCTACCAATCTGCCTTCCTTTGGCCATGCCGATGGGGGTTTCATCTGGGACATAAAAGACACGCCACTTGAAAATAACTATTTCCACGTAGTGAAACAAGTAATCTTCCCTTCTCCCCGGTGAACATTCGACAAGAACCACAGAAATCGTTCTCGATTAACGATGCCATGTAGCAATCAAATTTCTCTATGTTCATTGCCATGAAAACCTTGTGACCCGGTTCGCTCCAGTGCACTGCACATCCAGGAAAATCCCGACCACGAACCAAATCCCACCTGGGAGCGCCTGGGAGCGCGAGGAGATGGCAAACGAGACGTTCAATCAACGAAAATACAAGACGCCCCCGTGATCCACGGGAAATTAGTCCACAAATTGTGTCACAAATCCCAGTGAATCCCAGCACCCATTTTTCGGAATGATTCACCGAGCACCGCACCATCGTGGCCACCGCCGCCCCTTACAACTACAATCGCCTTTTCCACCGTCGAAAGAGACAAAGGATGAGCACTGGAAGAAGAAAAAATCGCCGATGCAGCTGTCTGCGCTCGACAATTTTCCCCCGGGGGTGAGCTTTCCGTCCATTCTTCCTGTCGTACTTTTACGAGCTTTTCCTGGATGTTGGACTCCAAGCTCCTGCACTCCCGCTTCGAGCGATTTGCAGTAAAAATCTCCTTGCTAGGGCTGCCGGTAAGTTGGCCAGTTTTTCGGCGCATTTCGATGCAGCCCGAACCGGAACATCCCTAAAGTCACGTCCTGGAACTACTTTTCATCGTTGAATATTCACAATATTTCATTTGGAATGCCGTTGCTGGCTAAGGCAAGTTGCTCTTCGGTAGTTGCTCCAGCTTGCGCTACAATATATGTGTCTGCTCGCTGTCGGTTGGCCTTTCAAAGAACAGGGCCCGAGGGCATTGAGAAATTGGTACATGCACCGCACCACGGTCGGACGGTCGGTGTACGAAGCCGGACGAATGGACCAAGTTCTGGCTCGCACTCGCTACCAAACCGGACCCACTCGCAGATGATGATGGTGATAGGAGCAAGATCCGAATCTATTGGGCCGGGCCAAACCGGGGTTTCGACAGTTATTATGACACAGTGAATTATTCCGTTCACGTCGGTATACGAAGCGAAAATAATGGTTTCTACAAGGTCCGGGAACACATAATTTAGTCGCTGTTCCGATGAACTATTGCCGTTACTGGCTGGTGAGGGGATGGGCCGATGTTTGCTGGTTAGGATCGCTAGGGCTGGGCTAGTGGAGTAGGGCTGCTGAAACTAGGAGAGTCGCACAATTTCAATGAAAATAATAGTAGGGGAAATGCTGGTTTCGCCTATGTTGACTTTTCATCGGCAATCAATATTTAAACCTGTATGTTTTTTTTAATTTTCTGCCATCAAACCACTTCAGTACTTATAATCTTTTAATAACTTGGTTTTTCTCTGATTAATCTCCTTCTACACTGTGAAAAATCTATTTTTTTTTTAATTACAGCACTTTCACATGAATGTATTTGTGTCGGTCAATTCTTGCTTCACTAGTTCTCAATTTTTACACCATTATTATTTCGCATACCCAAGTAACAATTTAAGTTTTATTTCAGGCGTATAGCACTCCTCCCAGCATTGTTGATAAAACTAAATTCAAAACTGTTTTGTCCACCAACACCTCCTCTATGTCTCTTTAAAGCCAAAATGTGTACAAAGTGGCCCACTCTATAGACGGTTTTGAAAACAAACTTTTAAAACCTATGTAAGAGATTGTGAAAATTTTCTAGTAAAAGATGTTATGACCACTTAAAGGGTGATACGGTCAATATTTGGTCAAGGGAAAACGCGTGTAAATCGGTGAAATCGTTTATTTAAAAAATCAAATTAAATTTCTTTTTCAAGTTCAATTAGTATAAAATTCAGGAAAAATATTCAGTTAGGCTTCCGCTTTTCCAAATCCGAATTGCCGGGCCTTACGCTTGACCCCTGCCATCAGATTTTGTACAGCCACCTTGTCCACCTTCTTCGCCGCAGAAAGCCAGTTTGCCTTGAACTGCTGCTCGTCCTTAGCAGTTTTTTTGGTCTTCTTTAGGTTCCGCTTGACAATAGCCCAGTATTTCTCAATTGGGCGGAGCTCTGGCGTGTTGGGAGGGTTCTTGTCGCCTGGGAACCACCTGCACGTTGTTGGCGGCGTACCACTCCATGGCCTTTTTACCGTAATGGCAAGATGCCAAATCCGGCCAAAACAGTACGGAACAACCGTGTTTCTTCAGGAAAGGCAGCAGACGTTTATTCAAACACTCTTTCACGTAAATTTCTTGGTTGACAGTCCCGGAAGCTATGAAAATGCTGCTTTTCAAGCCACAGGTACAGATGGCTTGCCAAACCAGATATTTCTTTGCGAACTTTGACAGTTTCGTGTGCTTGAAAATATCTGCTACCTTTCCCTTCCTTTGCCGTATAAAACTCCTGTCCCGGAAGCTGCTTGTAGTCGGCTTTGACGTAGGTTTCGTCGTCCATTACCACGCAGTCAAACTTCGTCAGCATCGTCGTTATCAGCCTCCGGGATCGCGCTTTGGCCGTCGTATTTTGTTTATCATCGCGATTTGGAGTCACTACCTTCTTGTAAGTCGATAGTCCGGCTCGTTTTTTGGCTCGATGCACGGTTGTAGACGATACACCCAGCTTATTTGCGGCATCTCGGAGAGATAGGTTAGGGTTTCGCTTGAAACTACCGGCAACTCTCTTTGTCGTCTCAGCGGCTTCCGGTTTTCGATTTCCCTCCGATCCAGACTTCCTGGCTGTCGACAAACGTTCCCCAAACACTTTAATTACATTTGTAACGGTTGATTTGGCAACTTTTAGCGATTTTGCCAACTTTGCGTGCGAGTAGCTCGGATTTTCGCGATGCGCGAGCAAAATTTTGATACGCTGCTCTTCTTGCTTGGACGGCATTTTGACAACTGAAGAGTGAATTCCAAAATCAAAATAGGAGCAACATTCTACACACACACACACCTTCAAAATGAGGAGTGTTCAGGTTTTTTAAATGCAAAATTGAAAGAAATACGTCAAGTTGATATTGACCAAATTTTGACCGTATCGCCCTTTAAGAACCTTCATAAAACCTTTTGGCTGCCATCAAAACCAGCATAGAGCTAAATGGCCGTACCTGTCAAACTTCACTGTGATATCGTGGTTGGTTTTTGTTGTTCTGCTCTGTTAGATTTTCCGTTCAACTGATTCATTTAACAGTAATTGATGAATTTCCTGAAAATTGATGATATTCAATAAGTTTATCTAAAGAATGCCGTTATTGGTCTCCGATGTACAGTTCATTGCATTTCAAATTTGGTGTATTCATTTTCCCACATTTCAATGATTTCTTAGATTTCAATATGACGATTTTAAGAAGTCACAATTTTTTTCAAAAAGCCAATTTGTTTTCGCAATGACTACTATAAAAATATTCGGTCAATTTGTGACTTCACTCAATGCCTATATGCCGGTTAATGCATTTACAGGAAGCAAAGTGGTCTTAAAAAGCTGCCCACAGTTTATGAGTTTATAAAGTCAAAATAAAACCTTTGATAGGTGTAAATGGAATTTTAGAAGACAAAGTTTCAAGATCGTTGTAAACCTGACTAAAATATATAACCTATTGGCAACTCTTATTACCATATTAAAAGCAAATTTATTTCTAGAGGCTTTCATAAAACTTAAATAAAACTTTATAAAGCTGGATAGTTTTGGCAAAGTTATCCAAAAAAGTGAGCCCAAACTCGAACCCACTTCTTCTGGTTTTGAAATATCATAGCTTACTTCCTAGGCTTTTCCGACCTATAATTGTATTCATTTATTATTTGTACTGATCTGGGTCTTTTTGTGTATTGTAATATCGTGGATGTCATAAGAGACTGCATACTGAATATTTCCTTTCAATTCTGGTAAAATAATTGAAAATGATCAAACTGCCAATTCAATAAACTGCCTTATGACTTTCATGACCCACCCTATCATATCGTTACAAATAAGACGCTAATAACTCAATCAATCCTCGATAGACTTTTAAAATGTCAACACCAATCTATTGAAATTTTTTCCGCATTTTATTACATCAATAATTACATTCTGATACCATATGTACCTCAAATCAAAACTCAGACCCACTATGGAAATCGACAGGTGATTCCATTGCACTATGGTCGAGATCACGAATTTACGAGGAAACATGCTCCCAGCGCTTAAACTTGAAACTTTACAGCAAAGTGATGTTCTTCAACATGGTTTGTATCACTAAGGCCCAGTTTATGATGTTAATGAAAATAAAAGTGATTCCCATTTTCACGGAAATACAAAAACTAACTTTTTTATTTGCAGAAATAGGCGATTACATTGTTGCGCAAAATTGTAGCGCAAAAAAATTCATGGAATTTTCATATATAAATTTTGTTGTGGCTTAAAAATTGACCTATTAAGAGCAATTTTCCCTCATCAACTCGTAAAATTGACTTCAGACGACTTGTAGAAATTTTAAGGGCGCGTATTTTGATATATTAACTTTGCCGTTAGCTTCAACCAATCAATAGTTATTGAAGTTTTTCTTCTAAAACCATCCCAGATTCAAATGTAATTTTCTCCAGCTATATAAATAACACATCTCTAGTTTTCACATATGTTAAACAATATAAATTGTCCTTTAAAATGACGTTTTCAACTTTTTTATGTTTGCCCCAATCATAGCAATCAACATTTGAAAAGGGCGTATTTTTTTAAGAAAAATTTCTATAACTATTGATTGGTTGAAGCTAGCGGCAAAGTTTGCATACCAAAGCACTCGTCTTTAAAAGTTCTAAAACTCGTCACAATACAACTTTACAGTGGGAATGGAAATAAAAAAGTAAGGACAAAAAAAAAAATTTTTTTTACGGTACACCCTAAGTTGACGAAGGAAAATTGCTCTAAATCGGTTAATTTTTAAGATTCAAAAAATGTTTTATATGAATATTCCATGAAATTTTTTGCGCTACAACTTTGCGAAACAATGTAAACGCCTATTTCTGCAAATAAAAAAGTTAGTTTCTGTATTTCCGTGAAAATAGGGATCACCCTAATTTTCATTAAAATCATAAAATGGGCCTTAGTAATACAAACCATGTTGTAGAACATCTGCTGTAAAGTTTCAAGTTTGGGCGCTGGGAGCATGTTTCCTCGTAAATTCGTGATCTGGACCATAGTGCATTGTTTCACTCTCAGTGGAGAATGCAGATTTTCATGTTCAAACCATCAAAACATCTCTACCAACACTTCCTCTATGCTCCTCTAAAACCGAAATTTGTACAAAGTTTCCCACTCTATTGATGGTTGTGGAAACAAGTAAAAAACCTATCCTCACATTTAATCGTAAAATTCAATCTACAATTCCAAACATCAAATTCAACCCTCAAATCCAATCCACCAATCCAATTCCCATATCCAATTCACACCTTGCTGTATTTTATTGCATCTCAATTTTTTTTAATCTTCTTCTTATATTCTTCGGCTTTTTTTCTTCTTTTCAATTATTCAATTTATCTTTTTCCACTTTTCTTCTTTCGCTTCTCTTCTTTCGCTTCATCTTTTTCGTTTCTCTCTTCCGTTTCTTTTTATTCCATTTCTCGGCTTCCACTTAATCCGCTCGTTTTTTTTAATTTTACTTCTTTTCTTCCATTTTGCGTCTTCCACTCTTCTTCTTCCGCTTATCTCTTTTTACTTTTTTTTATCCTCATTTCTTTTCCCGTTACTCTTCTTCCGCTTTTATTCTTCTGCTTCTTTTATTTCTTTCGCCAGTATTCTTTCGTTTTTCTTCTTTCAATTCAGTTCTTCCGGTTAACTTCTTCCGATGCTTTTCTTCCGCTAAACTACAATCGTTTTTCACCTACCGCTTCTCTTTTTTGTTTCGCTTGTCTTGTTTTTCTTCTTTTGTTTTCTTTCGTTTACTTTCTTTCTTTTTTCTCTTTTTCCGTCTCTTAGCTTCCGTATTTATTCTTCCGCTTATTTTCTTCTGCTTCTTTTCCTCACCATCTTTTCTTACGCAACTATTCTTCAACTTTTCTTGTTCCATCGCTCTTCTTCCTCGTCTCTTACGGTTCACTTCTTGCAGTCTCCCATTTTTCTTGTTCCACGTCTCTTTCTCCATTTTTCTAATTCCACTTCTCTTCATCCGTTTCTCTTTTAGCACCTTTCTTCTTCGGTTTCTTTAATTCCGTTTCTCTTATTTTTCTCTACCATTCATCCACTATATTTCACTGTATTTTCATGTTCTTTCCAACTTTCCAATTTTTTCTTTAACTTCTTAATCATCTTGTTTCACTTGTGTTTACGCCTTCAGTCCTATTTAAATCAATTTCTTCTAATTTTTACAGCTTTGCGTGATGTTTTCCCTTTGCTTTCACTGGGTCCTCTTATTTATTTTCTCTTTTTCCAATTCGTTCGTCACATCAGCTTCCGGTGCTCAATCATCTTCATATGTTACTTTTCGCCTTTCTTTATCTGCATCTTTTTAATTTATTTGCTTTCAATGTGTCTTTTTTCTTTCATTTCATTTCTTCTACGTCGTATTTTCTCCATTCTCGTGTATCTCCTTCTTTTGCTGTATTCTTAAATACCTTCTTTCTTTCTACTTTCTTTGCAAATTTGTGAATTAAATGTCTTCATTATCAGCTTTCGTTGATTTATTCTCCTAATCTCCTTCATAATCTTCGCTTTCATATTTTCGATATCATTCGATTTTACTACGTTCTCCGTTTTTTCTGCTGCTCTTGGATCATCCTTTGTTTTACCTCCGACATATTCTGTTACATCTTCTTCTTCTCCGCTTCTTCAATTTCTTCTCCTCACGAGCTTCGATACACACTGATTTCATGCAGGAAATTCAGCATTCGCTTTTTGTTGTTATCGAAGGTTACCGCCCCAGTCATACTGCTGCGGAAGAGTCCACTTGGGATCCAGGTGGCAATAATGAGGGTAGCGGCAGCCGACGCGGACGCAGCGTTGAAAAGGTGACGGTTTGATGGTCTATATGCCCACTTTGTCTGCATCAAATGGTTAGAGAGCGGGCACATGGCATAGAAATGCAAAGGCCCCGATAGGAGCGACATTTGCAGAAGGTGTGGCAATACAAGCCACAAGGCGCGGTACTGCAAAGGCCCTCAAATACTTGATGTGTGCTGGGAAACCAGATGATAACAACAGGCCTAAACCCTTTGGTAACTAATAGCGGGGAACTTCAACGCTTGGGCGTTCGAGTGGGGGAGCCGCCTTAACAATCCCAGGGCCAGATTCTTCTGGAGACCTCAACTAGACTCAATATGGACCTAGCCAACGTAGGTAATAACACTACCAACCATAGGAACGGAGCGAAATTGATAATTATAATTATAATCGATGTAACTTTCAGCAGTCCTGGCCTGCTTAATAATTGGAGGGTGATGATGGGTACTCCCATAGTGATCACTTGGTCGTCTACTTTGATGTAGAGACGTTTAAAGAGGTGCTTGAGAGGGAACGAACCTTGCGTGAAACCCAGGAACCTAGCGGTGAACGACTCGTTTTGACACTTACACGAGCGTGCGATGCGACCATGCCGAGGGAATTCAAACCGAGGAATGGAAGATCGCTGGAGTATTGGTGGACGGAGTCGATCGCCGACCTCCGAAGAACATGCCTCCACGCAAGACGGAGGGTGTAAAGAGCACGATCAGACGACGAGAGAATTAAGCGCAGAGGGGCGCTAGTCGCCGCGGAGGAGATAAGGAGATAAAGGCCAGCAAGCGAGCCTGCTTCGAGGTCCTGTGTCAGAAGGCCAATACAAATCCGTGGGGTGACGCCTACCGGGTAGTAATGGTCAAAACCAGAGGATCGGCGCCTCCAACCGAGCTGCTGCAGGTCATTGTCTGGAGACTCTTTCCGACCCACAACCCGAGTCCATGGCTCCCGCAGCCGTGGATTTGTCCCATGACCAGCGTTCCAGTGTCCCAGACCTTAAACCTGTCATAGCGACGAAAGGATGGATAGCTCAACCGAACATTGCTATCACTGACTCGCTCCAACGCCTTCAGGTTTCTGGGTATCTGTACACGATTCTTGAAAATTACTTCCAGAATTGTGTACTGGTATGTAGCACAGAGGCAGGCCAGAAACGTGTCCAGATCACTGCAGGCGTCCCACAATGGTCCAGAGAATGTGCTAAGACCGGGACATCTGGGATGCGGTATGCATAGCAGCCTCCCAGATTGTCCTTGATCTTCAACAAAAATGGCGAAACGACCAACGGCAGGTCGCAGGGACCACCTAACTAGTATAGCCCAAAGTAGTTAGACATACTGGGTGCTTAACAAACACAATAGCCCCCTCCCCAAAGTAATACCGAAAGGTGGTTCCGGAGAGGGTTCAGGGGCACGGATGGGTTTTTATCGGGCCATCACCAAACCCTGGTTTCTTCAGCAGTCTGGTTGCAGATTTTCCATCCCGTCTTAAAAAATAACCTTGCCATGATTAAAACATCAACCGTTTGCGATAGTTAAGCAATAAATACGACTATTTTTGAAACCTTCCACGAAAAAAAGGTTAAGTCAACTAGAAATGAGAAGACAAATTAGTTTTTTTCATTTAATTACAAGTACCTCTATGCTTATCTTGACAGATACGCGTATTTATTCTACAATGTACAGAGTTCTCAGTGTCTTGTACTTATAACTCGACTGATAACTTTTAAGTTATTTAAACAGTTCAAACGAGTGATTGAATAACAATGTAAGTGTGTGTTGCATATGCAACTGATCGACGAACCCCCTGAAGACATACGATTATGTTTTTGTTTTTGTTTGTTTTGACATTGTGCTTTGTGACGTCCGTGTTGTCAATGTTTACTATCACGTTTAACAAGTGAAAGCAAGCGTGATGGCACGGGCGCTTTGGAAGGATAAAATGTTATCCAAGGAGTGAAAACACCGAAATTGTAAGTGTACTATTAATTACAAAGAACCATTTAATAAACCAAAGATTTTAGCTTTGTAGCATGTGGCAAATACTGCAACTGAGCGTTTCATTTGCCCTGCTGAAAGATCGGTGCCGGTGTCTCTCGCCATTGTTTTCAACAGTGTGTGTCTCGCAAATGAAAAGTGAACTATTTGTCGTTTCCCTTAATTGTTTGATATAGAATGATTGTCGATTATTCCTAGCTTAGTCTAACCGTGAATTACACACTGTGCAAAACCCTCCAGTATCACACCTACTTTCAGTGCCTTTAAATTAACGTTCTACGACGTAGCAATATAAAGAGAGCAGAGTGTGATACTTTCACTGCAATGAGCATGCTCTTGGTCTCCCGTGCCGTCTTATTAGAATGAGATAAGCTCTCTCGCTTTTGACCAGGCAAGAGCCATGACTAACGGGAAAGCGATTTGATAGCCTATTGGTCGAACAGTTAAATGTCAATCAAACATAACAAAAAAAGTTCTAATGTCATCCAATTTCGACCATGCGGATGTGTCTTGTGCACAATCCCTTTAATAGAACAGAAGCAGATTCGACTGCTGAAAAATTCCTTTGAAATTCAGAATAACTGTTAAAGAAGTTATGTTAATCAACAGAGCCTTTTGATGCAGTAGTAAACATGGCATACAAAGTGCTTCAGTAAATTAATTTTTGCTACTCAAGTAAGGCTAGTATCTTCCGTCGCCGTTGGTCTTTCATAAGCCTTATCAGTAAGGAAACGACTTTCCGTCTCGGAGGAGGCAGGTTCAATTCCTGTGCACGAATAATCTGCTCGATCGCAAAATTCTCCACACCATTAATGAAAGCAAACATTTCATCCAGTAGAAAAATGTTGACATGTAACATTCCAATGCTGCCGTTATGCCGTCTCAGAAGAAGAATCTATCTACTGCTGTATATGTAATGTTTGTCTCACTTGCTCACAAGCTGGGCAATTCTATTGTGACAATTCCCATGAATAGCAGCTGGTCCCCCCTTCCCCTCACCATATGGACGGACTAAGCTATTCTGCCGGCTTCATATTTCGTCCCAACCAAGCTAGCATGAAATATGCATATTACGCAAAATATGCATCATAAAATGTTACCCTTCCATCAACCGCCGAGACCTGGGATGGACGTTGGTCAGAGCAGTGGTTTTCCATTCGGTATGGTTCGAAACTCCCATTCATGGAATGTGGCAAAATACGAGCATCTGCATCAACACTACCGACCATTAGCGGAGAGGAATCTTTCTCCGCAAAACCCCGACTGGAAGTCCATTTTCTCAGGCAAAAGCGAACATTTTTCAAATGCCAGACACTGCATTACTGCTGCCTGCCTTCGTTGCTGGATGTGTCCCCCCCCCCATCATGACTCGAATGACTTGCCCAGACTTCAACTGTTGCTTTAGGAATGCGGAATTTGAACGTCATTTTTGTGAACCGACCATCTTCGGCCACTTCCAGTTGGGAAGGAAGCGAGCGAAACGGAGGGCCTCAAATGCGATTTTTTCTATTTTATCTGGTTTGTTTGATCTAGTTTGTGTCTTTCCAATCATTTGGCTTGATGTATTGCCTCTTTTTCTTCAGCAAATTAATTCCGTTTTCATCTGAAACCAGCAAATGCATTATTCTATTTCCTCACATCAAATCACCCAGAGGCACCCGGGTCTGGGAAGCATGGCTGTCCGAATGCACATGCAGCAGAAGATGCACCGGGCAAGATATGAAAATTGCATTTTGATTGCAACTGACAGTTAAATTGCGCTTGCAGTTTTCGCTCATCCTGATCCATTCCACCGACGCTTCCTCTGCATTCTGCCCTCGAGTTCAGGCGGAAGGGTCAGTTGTGGTGCCTGCAATGCTCTGTAATGTCGGTGTACAGCTACAGGAGAAGGAACAAGACGCATCGCTCCGGGACGGCGAGCAGAAGGCAATATGAATGGTCTTTTGTCTAAATTATGCTGATATCTGCTTGTCGTATTGCATTTTCCTTAAACTAGCAACAAGGTCCTGGAGCCAAAGCTTCTGCAGGAGCGAGAATAAAATGGAATGCATTTGTGATCTTTACTTTGAACTACTTCTGTGCTTTGTGGTATTGGATGCATTTAAAGAACGAGATGAATTTTTATTGCCATTCATACCGACCGGACAGGTAACTGATCTGGAAAAGTGGTTTCCAGATGGTGAGTTGAGTGGTTGGGTCATGTCACATAATGTGCACGTTCCATAAGGTGTTAGTTGATTTTTATTGCTAACGTTGACAAAGGGATTGCCGAGGGGACAAATGTGATTGTCAACATAGAGTAGATTATTTAATTATTTACCTTAAGAATATGGTGTCTTCTGGTGTAAACAGAACTCATCTTGATCCATCCTCATCCATAACAGGACAGCCCAGTTGTTTGTGGAGTGATTGCAGAAAAGGAGATCTTAAGTATTTATCCACAATAATCGGCACACCTCAAAACATAAACCGCATTATATCTCAATAGTATTTGTTTATTTTAGATTGGGATATGATTAAGCAATTCACGAAATCAACACCTAGTTATTCGGTATTTGTGTACAGTGTGTCTCACAATAGGTGTCAACTTTTTTCAGTCTTGGTTTCGTCCAGCTGGGTAATTTTAATAGTGGAATTGATTATACCCATTTGAGCGTATTTTTTGACAGCTTATCGCTGAAGATAAATAAGCGATTCCGTTTGTTTATATTTATCAGCTACCATGGAAGCCTTACGGGAGCAACTATTAAAATAACATTTGCAAATTTACACCGTGTCAGATATTTCATAGGCTCACGCAGCTCGGAGAGAGTAAGCGTTTTGTTTTTCGTATTTTAAAACGGTTCAAGGAAACTGGAAATGTCCATATTTAATACAAAGGACGTGCCAGATAAACTGCCAGAACGAGCAAAAAAAGAGCAAATATGTGAGGGAGCGAATAAGACGAAATCCGGCCGCATCTGGTCATAAATTGAGCAAACCATTTCAAATGTCCCCTGCTACAATTAACAGGCTCCTCAAACATGATCTGGAATGCAAACCGTTAATAAAATAAAGGGTTCACAGGTTGACAAGCCAGGGTCCAAAGAAGCAAGCATACTTTGGTTCGGCAGAGTGAATGCAAGATTTTATTTTAGGATAAGTTCAAGGACAGTCATAATCAACTAAATGATGGTGTGTATGACCAAAAGCTTGTCAATAGTCCAAAAGGTAAACTCTGCTGTAGAACGCTATCAGAAATGTATCGAAAATCATGGTACGAGGCGCCATTTCACGAAAAGGTTTTGAAGAACCATCTGCTTCCTCATACTTCAATGTTGTATGGGCAAACACCATAATTGTTTCCAACAGGATTTGGTTCCAGCTCACAAGGCAAAGATTTGGTCAGAAGCGAAGAATGACCTGCATTTTTACCGGATCTCAACCCACTTGATTTCTTTGTTTTGGACTAAATGCTTCAACGTATAGGCCCTACGAAAGGACATACTTTAGATCGATTAAAGAAAAATTTGGTTGATATTTGGGACCAAATTCATCAGGAAATCGTGCGTGCCAGCTGCGATGGGGTTACAGAGCGTTTGTTCAAAGTTATCAAGGAAACGGGCAAGCGATTAGAATTAATATGGTTTATTTTCATAACATTTATCTTTCAAATAAACTATAGATCCTATGATTTGATTGATTTGTTTTGATGTAATCCCATTTTGTTTTAGTGACATCTGTTGTGAGACACCCTGTAAAGTTTTCAAACTTTGCGCTTAACACCATCCATTGGAGTTAGCACAGACTCTTCAGATACCGTGGTGGCCGCCTTTGTCCAAATTCGTTGCAAGTGTTTGATATCTTTATTTCCTTGTTTCTTTCGGGAAAGCATCCGCTTCAACAGAGCCCAATATCTCTCGATTGAACGTAACTCTGGACAATTTTGCGATTTCTATTTTCACTCGATTTCACTTGATGATCTTCACATCCATCAGTTATAAAGAACAAAACATGATACCAACCGAACCGAGTTTGCATTTAGAAATACCAAATCTCTTGTGGTTTGTGATGATGGGTAGTTATCGCTTCTGCTGGTAAATCTTTTTGTTGATAGTGCCTGTAGTAATGAAAAACTTACTCTCTTCTGTCACATCTGTGCACATTGTTTATCAAACAATGAATTTTCTTTTCCGTTTTACAGCGTTTGCTGGAGCAATAAGAGCGCAAGTTAGTCCAAAGCCAATGCAGAAGGAAGGGTAATTTCAAACTAGTCTATTCTGACTACAAAAAATCCATGGGAAGGAGCAAGGGTAGGTTAAGGTGGGTGGTTAGGCCTTTTGGAACGTTAAAAAATACTACAAAAAGTAGACCCTCTTAAATCAGGTAATCACAATTCCGCACTACAATAACATATAACACATCCCGAAAAGAGACAGTAACAGAAAGCAATTATTTGTAATAATGCAAGCAACACAGAAAATGGTTCAAAAAAGTTGTTTACACATATCAGACACTTTCCATGTCACTGTAACGATTGTTTTAGTTGTGGGTCTGGGTTATTATTTGGTTGTCTTTAATTGAGCATAAGCATAAGCATGATTGATCACCCGAGGTTGCTACGTTATTGCCAGATCAGCTGTTTATTAACAGAGAATTAACCTGATGATGCTTTCTGGGACTAGCATACATCCTCAATATATAAAAAACTGGTGATCCCAAACCGAAGGAAATTTCGGCGCCGACCTTGCCTGAATGCAGGTCAAGTAGGTAATGGGTAGGAATATGTTGATGTTATACTCGTTTTGAAGGAAGCCGAGAAATCCCATGTATTTCCACGAGAAATCACTGGGATGTTGGATAAAATGGTTGGATTTGCAGCAGGACCCGTTCTGTTAAACGATGTGATTAAGAAATTTCTGCACCTGAAACATCACGCTATATTATTAATTGCTCACAACCATGATCAAAACAATGACCCTCTTCGATATTGAAGCAAACAATCAGATTATTAATTATAGCAACTGTATAGGTATATTCAATGATGACTACACTCCAAAGCTTTTTTTTTTTTTTCACACGATTTCACACGTTTGTCATCACTACCAATCACCACCAGCAAAAATGCAATTGCAGTTTTTGCAATCATATCTTGAGAAAGAAGAAGATTCTGATAAGGTAATTTTGCCCATTATGATCCACAAAGCTTTTTATGGTATAAACAAAGCCATGCAAGTAAAAGCGGTTATCGATGTGCAGTTTAGTGCCTCGACAGTCGTAACAACTGTTGAGTTTTTGTGTTCAACTGTCAACAACTTCTCAATATGGGTGAGACAATGGCACAGAACAATGCCACGCTATCTTCCGCAGTCAAGTGCTGTCCTATTTTTATTTCCACTCGTCATCACCTCCTATCGCCCTCTCATCAAGTTAAACGTGCGTTTTATGAAATAAACGAAGCCATGTGGCAGACTGACATTTGCTTCATTGTTGTCGTGCCTCGACAACCGAAGCAACTGTAGGGCTTTTATCTTCGTTCACCTGCTAACTCGTTGTGGTGACTGATGGTTACACGAAGAGCCGGAACTGACGGTCACGGTGCGAATCTCAGTAGCAGATCGTAATCTTTTTTTTTTGTGGAGTGAAACAAAAGTCCTACAGTTTCTTCGGTTTTGAGGCACTCAACGTTACACAATGAAGTTAAATTTCGGTCGCACACACTTACATGGCTTCGTTTATTTCATAAACGGCATGGTGACTTGATGAGAGCGCGATAGGAGTGTGATGACGAGTGCAGATAAAATAGAACACTTGACAGTGGAATAACAAAGTGGAATATGGCGTAGCGGCGTTCTGTGCCATTGTCTCACCCATATTGAGAAGTTGTTGACGGTTGAACAAAAACCCAACGGTTGCTGCGATTGTCGAGGCACTAGGCACACAGCGATAACCACTTGCACACACTTGCATGGCTTTGTTGATACCATAAAGCTTTGTGGAACATGATGGGCAAATTTGCCTCTTTCAGAATCATGCGGATTTCTCAAGATATGATTGCAAAAACTGCAAAATTGCAATTTTGCATTTTTTGCTACAATTTCAACTTTTGGGTGTACTTGAATTCCTCCAGAACATAAGTTTTATCGTCAACAACAAAGCATGAAAACTTCGTCAAATATTCACAGTACACAGTTCTCTTTCAGCTTTTAATTGGTTTGGTTGATAGTTTTGTTTGTTCGCGTTAAAGCCTTCTTCTCTACGGCATTGTGATCGATTTGCATTGTTCTTGTTTCATCAACCCGTTTGCTTTCGTTGTAGCAGCAATGTGCGAGTTGATAAATACTGTGCGATTTAGTTTTGGCAAAGGAGCGGATTAACTAGCCCTAGGTGAGGTGGTATATTTTGTTAAAGGGTTGAATGCGTAGCTTGATTAAATTGAAGCTGCATATGGGATAGCGGATGAACATTCCCTTCTCGTCAAGTTCAAGTCTGAGCGGTCGATGTTACAAGGGTTGACCGCAAACTCAGACGAACTGACATTCCATTATGATAATTGAAAAAGGTTAAAGTACACATACCGCATGCACAGAATCACATCTGCTATGTGGTGGCGACTCCGGCGTAGAGGTTAACATCCATACCTCTCACGCCTAAGTTACGAGTTCGAATCTCACCCCCGGACAAGTTACATGCAAAATGCCGAAAAAAAGGTATTTGAGTGACGACGGCGGAGATGAAACCAGCCCAGGGCTGAACACCTCGATAATAAAGGAATAAAAAAAATCTGCTATGTGCGAACATATATGATCTACCATCGGAGTTTTCCGACCAGGAGTTCGTGACGATTTTGTCCAAATATGAAGGCATAAAACGCATCCTGCTAGGGAAGTTTCCGGTGAAACTGTGAATATCTGCCTATACTGGTGTGCGTGGCACGTACATGGACGTGAAGCAAGAAATCCCGTCATCTTCATCTGCAAGGAAGACCCAGATGGCTTCTTGTCTCAAACGGGATGCTCGAAGTCAGCCGAAAGTGCATCGGCAAGAAAATAAGCAGAGACTGAAGGTAACTCACGAATGTGAGTGTGCACAGCCACCGTAGAGTCAGAAGCTGAAGGTGAGGCGCGATTGGAAACGCTAGAGGTGCTGGAAAACGAACCGGAGGAAGCTGTGTGGGCCCCCAAATACCTAGTGATCCTAATTACACGTTGATACAGTTCACCGCCTACAAGTACACAAATAGAATTGGCTAGAATTGCGAAGAAACAAGAAGAAGCTGACATAAAATCACCTCAACGAAAGAAGATGAACCATCTCTAGTAGCACACTTGTTGCATATTAGTAAAATATACTGCAGTGTGACTCAATTAAGTCACAATCAAGTTGCTAACTAATTATGACTGAGTTGTGTTGCTTGAGATAGTAGGTATAACATATAGTGTAATCTAAGTGTGATCCACAAACATTACCTATTACTTCATAAAGCTAAAGCGGTTGAACTTTACGAATAAATAACTTGGTAAAAAATAAATTTTCGCAGTACGAACGTCGATCCCCTGATTTTTTTGTCAAGCTCTGTTTGTCGTTGCGACTAAGAGTTGCTTTTACTTTATACGAATTCACCCCAGAAATTGTTTTGATTTGTGAACAAAATCTGATGACAAGCTCATTTTACAAGCCACCGTTCAAACAGGAAAAATCCGGTTTTCCTTGAAAATTCCCTCTCACTATTCGATCCATGACAGTATCAGCCATCAGTCCATTGTTTTTAGAACTTCTCGGTTTACTGTTAAGCGCCGAACGTTCTGAAAATGATTGGAGCACACTGTGTACAGTGGATTTAGGCAAGGGGCTATTCATGAACCACGTTGACTTTTCTGGGGTTGACCGAAATCTACGCTCCATACAAAATTTCAAAAAAAATGTATGGATAATAGTCCACGAGGAGGTATAGAGAAAAAAAAAAAAAAAAAAATAACGGTAAATCAATAACAACTGCAACAATAAAATGATTAAAATTGTTCATGTGGAGCGAGGAATAGGGTCGCATCCAATTGTTTTGGTGTTCCCGTATTGAGAAGTCAGGATTTCGCTCACGCACGTGCTCTCTTGAACCCTAAACATAGAAGGCAAACGCCAATCATAGTCTCTTAGATCAAAGACTTCCAGTTATACCTCAGCAATTTTTTTTATTCTCACGCGAAATATTTCAAAAGTTACAGTAGTTTGAAGGCGCCTGGAATAATGTGAATCCAGACCTTAGTTTGACCATGATGGTTTTATTTCTCATCTTCTCGGCGAACTATAATTCGATAAACTTAAGACGAAGCAAGAGAACCTGAAGTTTTCTTGAGCCTGCACAAATAAATAAATTCATAAAAAAAGAGCACCTCAAGTGAATATTTTTAACGCAGGACTATGTCTATGTGTTCAATACTGGGGGTACCAAAAACCAGCCGTGTTCCCAAAAGTGGTCTAATCTGTCGGTAACGTATCATTTTTTATTTTAAATTACACAAACGAACCGAAAATCTTCCTGCGCATCTTATGAAACAAATAATTTATGCTGTTCGTGATAGTGAACTATTGAAAATAACAAAAATAAAAGGTCATGTTTGAAATCACGTGTTGAAAACTTAATTTATTAAATGGATAGTATTCCCCTGGAGTTTGTGTCAAGCATCGGTTGTAAACGGTTGTAACGATACTTTGTTGTGCATTTTTTTGCAATTGAGTATAACTCGTTATCCTTTCGGTGATCTATTGTTCAGTGGCGCGAGTAATCGAGCGAGCTCATAAAAACAACACTAAAACTGCTTTTAGGTGAGATAGGACGATAATTAGGTTATCAAATACGATCGATACTAGTGTATCACCATATTCGCTGTATTTTGTTATCGGGCCTAGCGCGTTATCTATAATTTCGATTATCTATTGTTTGGTGGCGCGAGTGATGCCACAAAAGGTTGTCGACCGTTTTGAATATTTTTCGCGAGTGATTCCCAAATTTGAGAAAAACATTTGTGAAATTGATTCCAGTCAGCTGAAGACAGAAAAGTGTTGTGTAACTTTGGAATTTAAAAAAATATGTTACCAACTTTTGACTTTTTGAGTGTAAAATCAAGTGAGCACAAGCCCACTCTGGAATTTGTTGCTGTGATTTTTAGTTGCAAAACTTGTATTTGAAAATCGCGAGAACGTTAGACAAAACTTTGTATTTTGGATTTGGAATGCTTTAACTGTGCCAAACTGGACATTTTTGCAAAAATAGTACAATTTTTGGAACGGTCTAGTACGCGCGGGAGTATACCGGTTGAGCACGAACTACTACCGGATTGAAGCACAGAGTTTTGTAGACGTTAAAGTTGTAAACATCGGTCATGGTTCAGTGGTGGAAAACCTTGTTGACCGCGAACAATGTAATATGGGGCAAGCATGGCGGGTCTGGAGGGGCATCATTTAGTTAACCCGCATACCTTGGAGGAAGCAGAACGCTAACCAGTTGGACCCCGCAAAGAGCAATTGAGAGGAGGTAAGTGCTTTAAAAAATTTGGAGCAAAACAGGTTATTGGAAGCCAATTCGTCCCTGTTTAACTTTATTTTGAACCTATAAAAAATATAATGTCATCTAATAATTAATTTTATATATATACATGATCACATCACTTATCAAGGTGAATCCTGATCCATCGAGCCCTACCCTACGAACATAGAAAGTCCTTTCTTCCAGACCTTAATGGGGATGCAGAAGTAAACACGGTCCCTAAACAGCAAATTTCACACTAACTTTTCTCCATCCCACCTGACAGTGATAAGCAATCATTGATATTACCCTGACACAGATTTCAATTTTAACGTAGCGAACGTCTCATATGCAGTAACCTATGTAATAAAGGGGTGCACCTTCGCAAAACCCTCATGCGTTTGGCAATCTTGCAACTGAGGCGAGGAGCCGTAGGTGGGTTGATAGTCAGTCAGCAAGTGCCCGAGGAACACAAAGCTTTCATAATAGGTTGCAGCAATTGTGCGCTATCTGAGTCGCTAAGAAGATACTTTAACTAGTTTGCAACATCCCTAGTAGCACACTTGTTTGCAGTTGATAGGTAGCCTAGAAATTGGAGCCAGTGGTGTATTTGCAGCTAGCCAGTTAGGCTCAACAGCGAGGAGTGAAATATACCGCTTCCGAGGTGAGCCAGTTCCCAAGTAAAGCAAATTTGTTGGATTGTATGGATTTTTGCTACAATGTAACACATAATTATGTTGTCATTCCGATGATGGAAAGCACCCGAAAAAGAACTGCTATAAAATTGACTTCCACAAAAGATCGAACCTATGAAGTTTTTTTAGTTTTGGAATTTTCATGAACAATCAAATTTAAAACTTCAGTGGATCCAATATTTGTTGGTGAAAAAATGTATTTCTGAACAAGGTTCGTTCCATAAACTTCAAGCTTATAAGATCGGTCTTCTTACCACTAGATTATGGAAATGCGGAATGATAATAATTCTCTTAAATTTTTAGTCCATCCTAATAACCAGCTTGGTAGGGAATAGGCGTTCACTTGAAGAGAAGTCAGGTCTAAAGCAAAGATTTATTATACTTTAACTGTTGAGTAACGTTTCAGTTTAGGAAAAATGTCATATTCGGCATTTTATCATTACGTCATATTACCCCTGTACCAAGATTGAGATTTTATATGACATTTTTTTTAAATAAAGAATTCGCTTTTCAGTTTTTTTTTTCGTTGTCTCGGGGCCAAGCGTCACAGCGCCTGTTACGTTCTAGAGGTTTTGATTTTATTGTTATTATAATTTGTTATTGTATATTGTTGAGTATAAGTCGCGATTCACGTTAACATGAGTGCGATAAGAACGATTTGGCTGAACGGAGAACGAGCCATCGGGCCAACGATTCATCTCACACAAAAAAATCGATCTCGAGCCAATCCAGCTGTTTTCAGCCATCTGTTTTCAACAATAAACTAAACCTCTAAATGTTTATCAGATTACCATTTATCTGACAAAGTGGCTCACGCTCGTAGCGTACGGCAGGCTGTGAAAATTTAATAGAAGTAGTTGAAAATTTTGCAGAGGGCTACTGATTCGAAAGGCAGTACTCGATCTTTTAGATGTTTTTTCGGTACTTCGATTTTTTTTGTCAAGTCAAGTCTCGACGGAAGAGATGTGTTGCTCATACAAATTTCAGTTACCACCGAGTTCAACCCTTTGGATCTCATCAATATCGCCTGGGTACGACCTTACCCGTTATATCGTCTGGACAGTGTTCAGAAAACCAATAAATGAAGCCATGAAGACGGTAGGCAACCTCTTTCTTCAGCAGGTGGGATCAGCATTGCGAGGTTGACCGACTCGTTTAAAGTTTTCCGTAAGCGTGGAATACTTGAGCACTTAAGACAAAATAGCAACTTCCAAACGCGAACTTAAGAGCTTCATCAAGGCCAAGAAACGTGGTTATTGGAGACAACTCTTGGGCGGGCTTTCTTGTGAAACATCGGTGAACATTTTTTGGAACATGGCACGAAAATTGTGTAACCGAAATACGAACAACCAGTGCATGTAGTACTCGGACCATCAAGTTTGCTCAACAAATTTGTTAAGATTCTGTGCCAGCACAATTCCTAGCAAACCCATGAATTTGATAAATGAGATTAGCCAACCCGTCTTAATGGTATACCTGTCTCTTCCCTTCATGCAGCAATACTGCTCCAATGCACGATATCATAAGGTTTAACTTGCTTAAAAATCTCCGAGACGTCGGTAAGAGGGGCATGATAATCTTGTTTAATCGGTTTCTGGTACTCAACACTGTACCGGATAATTGGAGATGGGTGAGAGTTATTGCCATTCGGAAACCTGATGAACTCGCGTCTGACCACAGATCCTATGCACGCGATGTTATCCTGTATTCACAAATTGATGGAAAAAATGATCTTGTTCCGTTTGAACAAATGGGTTGAAACGACCAATCTGCTTTAAGATACTCATTATGGTTTCCGTAGGGCTAAGAGAACGAACGAACTAACGACTGTCTCTCGTTGATTTCCACGGATATTCAGATGGCTTTTGCTAAAAAGAATATTTCCAATCGTGTTTGCTTCCCCGACTTTGACCATTCGATTTATTTTGATTCATCCCTCAAGCAGGAGCTTCATGAAATTCCAAAGCTCATCGTTCTCTGATTGCACCACGGTGTTTAACATTTATTGGCTCAAATAACTATCGAATCGATTGCACAATGGCAAACTATTTCATGTAATGAAGGCTTTTAAAACAAACAATCATGCTCGTATAGTAGATGAGGTCACATGTAAAATACCACACGTGCCTTTTTTTTGTAACTGAATTATTTATTCCACATTCGTCAAATGAAGTTGCCGTAAACCGTAAATCGTACGACCACATTCAAACGAAACGTCATCAAGGACTCATTTCCAAGCAGAAGTGCTGTGGCATAAAAAGTGGCATTTTCATCAAAATGAAACCAATTAACTCCCACAAACTGACGTGCCCTCGACGGTTCTCCCGTTTTCGTCAGTTGTGGGGTTTTTTTTTTCACTGACCCAAATTGCACGTTGTTTATTCATTTGCGATGGTTTTTATGGAGATGAAATTGACAATGAAAGTGCACGCGGTTTTTCGTACGCTAAATAAAGTTTCGAGTGGAGTTTATTACCGACCGCCTATTTAGACAGTCTTCCTCCCACTACCGTTCATGGCAATGTAAACAAGAGTGTCGCGAGCCTAACTTGACTGACGGTGGTGCTTCGTATTTTTTTTATGATTGGGAGCCTGAACCAAGAGGCAGGGCGGCACATTTTACGCACTTGTTTACGATCTTCGCAAGTGGTCGTTGGAGGCGGCAGAGCGTCGCGTCGCGAGACTCATCCCAGTGCATCGTCAAAACCTCATCATTTTGATGGCTGTTTCGTGAAGTGGGTGATACTTTTCGGTTTATTTACTTCCGATAATGTCCGCTGCTCCACGCTGAGTAGCTTGATGAAGTAGTGTGTCTGTCGTTTCGGTTTGGCACGTGATGTCAAGCATCCTGAAACACGATACTTTCCCGTCGAATCGCCAGAACAAGCAATACCTCTTTTTAGCTTCATCGATAAGTAGTTTGCCGAAACCTTCGCTGAACTTCCAATCAACCTATTTTGGGAAACGACTTCATTAAACAACGCCAAGCAGCCTGACGGTGAAGGCATCATGAACGTCAGAATGTATAATGATCGCTTTTAATCTCGCCACAATCTTATCTTCTCTCCACACATTCCAGGGTGGAACGAGTGAGCCCATATTTCAAGCCCTCTTTATTCCACGCTGAAAGGCGCTTTAATTAGAAGGATTCCTTTCCTGAGCTACAGCTCATAAATGGGCTTGCCGTAAAGCTTCCACAGCAACCGTGCGCCTTCGTGGTGTGAGATGTGGTGAAGATGAGTTCAGAATTCGCGACATCAGCGCTAACGAGTAAATGAACCGAATACCGTTGAGCCCGACAACAGCAGGAGCATGTGGTTTCGCTTGTTGCTTGCTTGCTTGCTTGCTTGCTGACGCACACGCTCGGGGAATAATCAGTCAAAATAAGTCCCAATCCCAAGACCCATCAGGTTCTCAGGAGCCACGATTAAACGACGCGTAGATCCCTTCTTTGGGTGTCTATTTTTCACTCGCGTTGAGGTGAGGGTGTTTCAATCCCTGTGCGGTACATTTTTGACTGGGGTGTTTGGAAGATTTGTTTCTCGTTCTGGTGGAGCACCTAGAAGGTCTAGCATTAACAATCAAAACGGCGTAACCGTGGTGATCGGAATGCGAGTGGTAGTTTTTTTTTATCTCTTGAAAATAATGTAAGAGCAATGAAAATTATGGAAAAGCATAGGAGAAAACTCGTAAAAGTTTTTATCGTACCATGTTAGATATATGCTAAAAAAATCGAAGCGAATAATTTCGAAATTTTAGCTAAGCCTTTCTGATGCTCAATGTGAGCGATAAATCTTAAAATTTGAATCTAATTTTCATCACAGCAGGGATGCTCAAGTGAAAATATAAGTTATCTTAGACCTTCTGAGACTCTCCCTATATTTGAACACATTTAGTTTCAAACTGATTTTGCATAAGCTAAGGTGAAGCACTGTAAGGGCAACAAACTAATTTCCGTCTTCCGTCACCCTTTTTTGTGGTAATGAACCAAACGACTGCTCTAGATTTAAAGATGTTTCGCACTATAGGCACAGACAAAAAGACATAACGCTTAGAATAAAATCTTCCCAAAAAAAATAGTCAGTCGTAATTTGCATATACACTATAGCTCTCTCTGATTGACAATCCGAAGCATTAATTTACAACCGGTGCATCGTACAAAAACAGTTTCTAATCAACTGCTTTTTTCCTCGTTCCATCAAAACGTCAATGCATTTCAATGTCATGGATAACAGGCTTAGCAATGCGAATTCTTCCTCTCTTGTATTTTTACACAGTACTTATGTAACGATGCGTATGATGTCATATTCTTGCTAACTCGGAAATAGGCAAAAAATCACATTGTCTGACCTGTCATGCACGACATTGAGTTTGCCTACGCATCAGCTGTGCGCTAAAATTCAAACAATCTTTTAATTCACGGTTTTTCTCCGTTTCTCGATCCGTTCGTATTGCTATGTTTTTGAGTGTAGTTTTAGTAGTAGCTATAGTAAGATTTTAAGCCAATTATTGATGGAATAAGGTCTGTTGTATGCAAGATTGCAAACAATCACGTTGTTTATGTTTATTTTGGATTGCATTTATATGAGAGGAAATTTTACATGCCTGTGAAAATTCATTATTTTTTAACGTAAGTAAGTATCTGTGTTTGCAAGGCTTTTTAACTGGTTGTGTATTAAAGATGTTTTTGTTCATATGCTTGTAGTTTGCTGACGGTCAAGAATGAAGACAAGGACTTGGATTTTATGTTGCGTGTTTCGAAGTTGCTGATGAGCTGGAGGAGCTAATGATCGCTTACGAATTAAAATAGTGTACCAAAATGTGTGCGAAGAAGGAGACTCGCTCGTCAGATGAGGATATTGCAAGCCAGTGGAAAAGACGTGGGTGATAATGAGAATGTTAGTAGAGCCATTGCTTCCGTTTTCCGACAGAAGTGAAGTCTTGTACGCCTCTAGCAGGAAATAAGCCGAACTAACTTCCAATAACTCGTCAGATATCCTATAACTCGTTCCAATAACTACTTTGGCAAGAAATCCAATATTTTCTCTATTTGAGAACAACCCAAACTCACATTTCCACCCTATCTTAAAATCGAGATGTAAACAAAAACCAAGAGATGACAGTTCGATATTGTAGAATGCTTCAGTGGCACACCTTAGAGAAGTTCGCAGACATACAGATAAAAAGAAACATTGAATTTTATGTGTAATCTCATGCACATAAAGGGAATGCTAGATTTGCCAGAGAAAATGGGATATTTCATGTAAATTTAAGCCAGATAACGCCTGAATCCAGCCTGTTGTATGAAAGATTGCCAATATTGTTGTATGGCACATGAAAAGTTGCAAACAGTTTCGTTGTTTACGCCTCCTTTAGCTTGTATCTAAACGAGGGGATATTTTACACGCTTGTTAAAATTAAATATTTTTTTCTGTGCAGTCTCAAGCAAAACATAACTTGGAATAACTGTTAGGGCGTGCGGTGAATGCGTTTACGAGTGTTATGTCTGTTTGTCTGTGCTATAGGGTTAGGGGATGTAATGTTATCCTAGTCATAATGGGGCCTATGAACTAAATATGTCATTATTTCAATGGTAATCGACAAATAAACAAATACAACATGGCTACCAAAATGTTCTTAAGCAATTGAGTATTTTTTCATAAACTTATTGTGCTGTGATTATTTGAAATGCCCGTTGAATCTAATTTCATAGCCGCCATGATTGCATTAGTTAAGCTGATTTTCTGAACGATTTTCAAATGTCCTAAATCTGACTAAATTTGATCGACATCTATTGTAGTACAGCCTAGAACTGCAGAACTATCTCCAATTTGAGCGTTCATACGGAAAAATGAATTGTGATTTTGTAAGAACACCTTAAACCCAGTCTTAGGGATAAATTAGTTTATGTGTTCCGAACTGTGGATAATTATATTTATTGGGCAGTATAATATTGGCGTTGGTTAATTTTAAACTGGGGTATATAAGAATGTGATTGTAAATTTTCCGAATTGAATACATCAATTATTAATCGAAGCAATCACACCTGCACTGAAAATTTATTTGCGTAGACTCGTTTCGTAAACATGGATTTTGTACATAGAACAAATGTCTCGTAAATTGTATGAAACATTTAAGGCTTGTCATCTAACAAAAAGCTATCATTACACCATTTTTGTACAATGCACAAAATGAATTTCGTGAAGACCAGCTAATCGCTGCTTCTCTTCGAGCGTACTCTCAAGTGTTGGTGTTGCTCCTGGGATGGCGGGAATCATTAATTTATCCAAAAATATAAATGAAAGTGCTGTCGAGAGTTAGAATCTCATGCACAATAATCAAGTAACTTCTCAAGAGTCAACATGGTTTAGTGAGATCAACCACGGACTAAATAATAGCTCTTCCTAAAAATGTAGGATCAAAATCTATGTAAGAAACAATAAAAAAAATTTACTCGAACCCTCGTGGTGCGCTTTTTTATTCAATTACATTTTGAGCCGATAAAGTAGATCTTTCAGTCGTTCATGCACCACCAGAGATACGTTTTTTTTTTATTGGTAACAAATTACTTGTAGCTCTATGTTTTGTTTTCGTAGAATGAACGAATGTTCTTTCTCTGTCAACTAATGCTTAGTGCTTTTGACAGTTGCACGTGTGATATTAAATACGATGGTAGCTTCTGAAAACGTACAAATTAGTTTCGTTGCAGAAAACAACGAACAGATTTGTAAGTTCTACCTTCGATTTCGTAATATAAATGAAAATTAATTTTCAGTGTGTTTCATGTAAGTTATAATATTTTGAATGTTGTGTGGCCAAAAGTTATTTCAGACAGAGGGGGCGACCCCGGCGTATTGGTTAACATCCATACCTCTCACGCCTAAGTCACGAGTTCGAATCTCACCCCCGGAGAAGTTACGAAAATGCCTAAAAGTGGTGTTTGAGTGACTACGACGGGAGATGAACCAGCCCGAGGCTGAAAATCTCGATAATCAAGACAAAAAAAAATATATATATATTTCAGACTTTTATAGTTTTTTTTTTTGTTTTCAAATGTGAGTTCAGTCAAAGGAATATTGCTTACAAAGAAATACCTGAAGAAAAAATAGTAGCAAACCGTACGACAATTGGTTGTAATGCGAAATTTAGAGGATGAGATGAAGTTCTATCCATGGGTAGACCCAACATGAAGCCTTTAAACCGAGATTACATCGGAATTCCTCGAATGTTTTTGCCCTGATAAAGGAAGTTTTTCAATATTATGGTGGAACACAATGATAAAAACGCGGCTGGGTAGCTTGGTGGTTACCCGTTCTGCTTATTGAGCAGATGGTTGGGAGTCAAGCATTTTCCTTCGAACTCAAAACTTATCAACTCAATCATCGACAAAAAAACCCCGCAGCTTTCGAATTGTTTTGTGATAATTATAATCATAGTTTCAATCCGCACTTTAATTTAGTCCATACTTATGACGTGAAGTTGACATTGAGTCCAAAATACAGCTTGAAAGCATTCCAATAACATACTCATGATGGTGCATTGCAAATTATTCGAGTTAGTTATTATAATATCATAATTACCATATAAGAGCATCTTCTTAGTGAAATGTCATTTGACTTTAAGAAATTTTAGAAAAAAAATACGTTTCTTGTGGACTATCACAATGAATCAACTGCTGATGGTGATTCTCGTTCCATGCCTTGGTTCCGAAAAATATGTTTTTTTGTAGTTAGATCAATTTTGTAACTGTATCTTAAGAAGATATATGGCAAATGGGCTGGGTTCGCTTATTAATCGATACGTAAAATTTATAAACAATAATGGGATTTCAAAGAAAAAATCATCATACTCCTAACATACTTAACTATCAAATTCAATCTGTGCTTACATCTGTTTATTCGACACCTGTAGAATTGAATTGTGATGCTCATGCATATCTGCATTTATTTTCACTTTTTAATAACTTGATTATAAGCTATTGGTTATTGTGATGCTATAAAGTACATAAATAAAACATCGTCATGTCAAAAGCAAGTTATGCAGTGCACCTTTAGAAACTCTTATGCAACCTAAAAGATGTTATAAAAATATCGATCAAGTGCGCTGTTATGGTCGAGTCGAAAATTAAGTCATATATTCTAAAAATATACATGATACATACATACATTTATTTGTTCAACATCACATTTAGGATAAGACATAATCAACAATAGTACGCCACAATACTCGGTTTGCGGCTGCCGCTCTCCAACCTCGGTCACGCGCAATGCTCGCCAGATCACGATCCATCTGGTCCGCCCATCGTGCTCTCTGCGCTCCACGCCTTCTTGTGCCTACCGCATCAGTAGCGAACACCAACTTTGCAGGGTTGTTTTCCGGCATTCTTGCAACATGCCCTGCCCACCGTATCTTTCCGGCTTTGGCCACCTTCTGGATGCTGGGTTCGCCGTAGAGTGCAAGCGAGCTCGTGATTCATCCTTCGCCGCCACACACCATTCTCCTGCACACCGCCGAAGATCACATGAACCGACATGAACATTTCCTTTCACACATACTGTAAAGATGGACGGGGCCCAGAATAGTGACAATTATGCTTTTACAGTTGGCAGACTTGAAGCAATGCTCACTCCGCAGCATTAGATCTGAAGTAGTCTGAAGAGAAAGTGATTGACATTCGTGTCCAATCTACGAAGAGTACTGTAATAACGCTATCACTAACGAAAACTTTTCAATTTGTTTATACCTGGCTCACAACACAGCATCCTTTTAAGCTTTCCAGAAGAAATTCATAGAATTCCTCAAATCCCAAACTTTTTTTCTCGAAATTGATTCTTATTCTTTATGTAAAAAAAGCTCTATTGACCACATTGGTGCCATCCAATTGAGCATGAGCATGATTGACAGCCGAGTTTGCTACTCCGTTATTGCCAGATCAGCTGTTAAAGACTGTATTCGATGAAATTTGGACTCACGCAATTGTTCGTAACTTTTTAGCGTGTGGGTAAAAATTATTGAAATTTTAACTGAATGTATTTCATTGTGTTGTGTCAATTGTGTAATGAGTTTCGTGGAAATCGGTCGAGTGATTTCAATGATGGCTTCGAATGAAGAAATAGTGCGCCAACAAATTTTGGGCACTCACTTCGAAAACCCAAACGCTTCTCATCGATGGATCGGAAAACAGCTCGGAATCGCACATTCAACCGTATCTCATGTAATCAAAACGTTCAAGGACCGTAAGACAACCAAGCGGAAAAATGGTAGTGGCAAAAAACGTGGCACATCAAATCCGGAGAAGGCCAGGATGGTATTGAACCAATTTAAGCGTTATTCCAACATTTCGATCAGGGATGTTGCGAAAAAGGCGAAAGTTTCAGTTTGTTTCGAGCAGAATACAATGAAACGTTCTGGATTACATGTGTACAAGGTCCAGAAGACACCGAACCGGAGCGATAAACAGAACTCGGTGGCCAAACTCGTGCAAGAAAACTGTACAGGGAGTGTTTCACTAATCCGTTCTGCATTGTGATGGACGATGAGACCTACATTAAAGCTGACACCAAACAAATGCCAGGACAGGAAAACTACGTCGCCACCTCTACGTTGGCCGTTCCGGAGAGTGTACCGAAGAAGAAACTGTCGAAATTCACCAAAAAATTCCTTGTCTGGCAAGCGATCTGCGGATGTGTCAAAATGAGTCAGCCCTTCATCACCTCTGGGACCGTCAACGGACAAATCTACAAGGACGAATGCCTCCAAAAACGACTTCTGCCCTTCTTGAGATCTCACGACACTGTTTTGGCCGGATTTGGCATCTTGTCACTATGTCCGGCCCGTCTTAGACTGGTACAAAGCTAATAATGAAGTTTTTGTACCAGAAGACGTCAACCCTCCAAACACTCCGGAACTTCGCCCAATTGAAAAATGTTGGGCAATCATGAAGGCAAGCTTGTTAAATCTCCAAAACTGATAGAAAACGAACTTGAACTAAAGAAAGTGTGGTTAAAAGTAAGTAAGCAAGTCGATCCTATCATTGCCCAAAATTTGATGAAAGGGGTCAAGGCAAAGGTGCGGGCATTTGGGTTGGGAGAAGAGGTTTAATAAACCAATGATGTCAAAACTTAACCATTTAGTAATACTTTATTTCCAGAAAGTTTGAAAATATTCGGGCCCAAGGAAAATTTTTAATGACCTCTTTTGTGTGTTCAGATTTCATCGAATACAGTCATTATTACACAAAGAGCCAACAGATGATGCTCGGGACTAGCATACATCATCAATGCGTAAAAACTGGTGATCCTAAACTAAGACAATAGGAATAAGTTAACGTGATACTCAATTTGTAGGGAGCAGAGAAATCCTCTGAATTTCCATGAAAAATGACTGGAACGCTGGATAAAATGGTTGGGTTTGCCGCAGGATCCATTTTGGTAGACAGTGTGCTTAGTTCAGCCGACGTGGGCAGCGAATAAGATATTATCTATGTTCTCGGTTTATTCCCTGTACAGAAATGCACATTAAAGTTATTCAAACTTTGGCACCGATTTAAATCAACAGTTAGAATGCTGTTGGGGCAACTCACAAGTGTCAATGGTTTATTTGAATGGAATATTAGAAAATGTTAAATATCGAGTTTAAGGACCGATTTAAACCAACAAAAAGAATACTGTTGAGGCCACTGATATGTGTGGGTGTTTTGTTTGTATGGAATCAAAATATGAAACATGGAGTTTGAGGACAAAAGACTACAAACATACTTTAAAACATCATGATTTAGTTCCGTTGTAATAACTTTAAACTTTAAACGAACACAGTCAAACATAATCCCCCCCCTCTCTCACTCTCGCTAATCAAACATATCCATCTGATATGAGTCGTTGTTTTTCATTTGTCGACTTTTCGTTTTTAGTATCATCTCAAGTTACAATATTAGTTTTATTCCAGCCGTATTGCACTCCACCCTGTTTGTAGCTCTTTAGATCATTGAGGTATTCAAAAAGCAAACAAGATACTTGTCAAAAATTTCAATTAAGTGGGGGCAGCCGAAGTGTCAAAGGGTTTACCGATTGGTTCAAAACTTTGAATTTTTGATCAATAGCCCAGAACTTGTATAAGGTATGCGCACAGCACTATCTAGCCAAAGAAAAACTCGCAGTATAACAATATTTGTAATTATTCTAAACCCAAAAAAAAAATCACAGTAACAAAGGGCTCACTAATAACCCATTAACATCATTATATAATTATTCGGAATTGTTATAACCGTATGCTCTAACTTTACGTTAGATACTATCCATTAAGTTCTGCACAGTGTCCTTAGTCAACATTTTGGGAGCATCTCCCCACTTTTTAGCTCAAGTTTTCGCTTCATAATGGCCCAATATTTTTCAATTGGACGAAGTTCTGGGATGTTCGGAGGGTTACAGCTCCTCTGTTTCAATCCTGACGTTGTTTACTGCATACCACTCCTGAGCCGCTTTACCATAATGACAAGACGCCAAACAACACATGAATGAATGGCAGTAGCCGTTTTTGCAGACGAGTGTTGACGTCAATTTGTTGGGTAATCGTACCTGTAGTTATGAAGATGTTGCTCGTCGAACCACAACTACAAATAGCCTGTCAATCTGTACAATCTGTAGAATCAATACAATATAATCAGTAAAAACCTTTTAGATCTCAATAAGAGCACGGAAAAAAATCCGTTGCCGGATTCATGAATAAAAATTCATGAAATCATAAAATGTGTCACTTCATGACATTATGACTATGGTTCATGATATCATGACGAAAACCACAATTATCATGAATAATAACAACTGCTCGCTTGAAAATGAGTCATGATCACCACAAGCGTTATTATAAATCCATTCCCGTTTTGATGAATCCAACTCGGCATAAAATATAATACCGCTGAGTCATGGAATCATGACCCTCATTCATGCTTTATAACTAAAATTCCAAAAATCATGAACCAAAACAAACGTATCCATGAATTTAATTCATGGTCGCTCTATAAGCGTAACGCAAAGCTGTCAACCTGTCAAAAATTTTCATCAATTCAATCGAAGCATGCCTACCGGTCGGCGGTAATTTTCAGGTAAGGTTTTAAAATCCTAACAACAAATGCTCGAAAAAAACTAACTTGTGCTTAATTATAGGGTGAAAACATCAAGAGCACAGCTTACCGCGTAGTCGCAGCAGCAACGGTACACAGCAGCAGCCGCAGCAGCAGTAAAAGAAGCAGCAATAAAACCTAGCGGTAAGGTTTTTTTCATCTTGATTTTTATTCGATTAGGGAAATTAAAACGTTTTCATTCAAAAATCACATGAAACTATAAGCTATTTGTGTCAAATAATTTTTAGGTTTGATTTTTTTTGTTTTTAAATAGATTGGAAACAGTTTAGAAGCCTTCTGTTAAAGAGACTTTTCACTAAATTAAAGTTCGGAAGTCTGACTTTCGAATTCCATACTTACTTCCGACCTATACGTTAATCACTGTCACTATCAATTCGCGGTCATGTCAAGACAGCAGCAATTAACACATGTAAATGTAAAGCAATGTTATATATAGTATCATACTACACAAAATGAGTGCCGTAAGTTCTTGTTAACCCTATGATTGGAATAGGGTCGTGGGGTGATTGATCCGTTCTCTACCCTCTTTGGTCGAGTTAGTGTAAAGTCGGAGAATCTGTGGCGAAGTTGTATGACAGGTTTGTCAGACGGTTTGCCAAATCTGTCGTAAGACACAGACACTCCAACTCGACCAAATTTCCAGGGGGCGGAGTCAATGTTGTACAACATTCGAGCATGTGTGGGGCCTTACAATAGTGGGGCCTAGAAGCTGTATTTGCCAATGTACACGATAGAATCAGAACCTCCTCGATCAATCTCTATAGAGATATTCTGCAGTATTCTGCAAACAAAGTTTAGAATGTTTGGTATGTTGAAAGGTATACGTTCACTGAAGACAGGAAACGATTTGACGTAAAGTGCACTTTTATCACATTTTTTCTGTTTATGACGGAGTGAAATCAATCAATTGATGTTTCAATTTTTCTGAGAATGAGATGCATATGGGAGCAACAGATGAAAAATAAAACAGTTCCCATATATTGACTAATCTAGCGTGATAGCTTTGGTGTGTGAATAAAAAATCAGGCAAGTTTCAATTTCGCCTTATGCATTGTTTTTCTAACGAAATACAAGATTACTACTACAACCTTTATTTCAATTTATTATTGTCAACACCACCCGCCATGAGTAACTCTGACTAGTATGTTTCCTTCGCAATCGGAGATTCTCTGAAGCAAAAGTGTTGATGGCACATTTGTCAAGTGCCACTTCTCACCATCTGAACCAACACAGTAATTTCAAATGCATCCAAGAAAACTGTGGCAGAAAATATACAAACAGTAGATGTCTTTGTACGCCATCTAAGAAAGGAACACCCTCAAATTGAACCGGAAGACTGGAGATCTAAGAGGCTACATATTGCACCAGTAGATAACAGGTAATATATAACTTCAACCATTTCAGTTTGGACACTCCCAGCAAAATCAAATTGAAGTGTTCAAATAAAAGTGGTTTTTAAGAGCGTCCAAATTACGCTGTTTACCCTAATTTGTTTTAGCGTTGCTGATGCTTCAGACCACAGGAATGAATCTAATTCCGAGCAGTTATCAACACCACGAAATTGTGATACCATAGTTGATGAGGAGAATCAACACGAGGACTTATGGCAGGATATGCGAAGGCATCTTGATGATGATCTACTAACATCAATTCAGAAAACTGGAACAGCATTCACCATATTTCTGCACAGCTTGCCTAATTATAATCGTGCAATGGTGTTTGAAGTTATCGCTTCATTGAAAAATATGGTTTTGGAACCATTGATGACGATTGTTTGTGAAGTGATTGTAATGAAGTAATAACATTTGCCTGCCATACATATATGTCCGTGTGTTCGATGAACACCTGATGCATATGTAGTTGATCCGCATAACTATGAAATCGGTAAACGCGGTATTGAAGTAATTACTCATTCTCCGTCTCATCTACATCACCTACCAGATGGCCGGAAAGCGATTCGCTTTCGAAATTAACGGTAGAACAAATAATTTTTTTTTAATTTACCCAAGAAACAAAACAGTTTTTTTATTGCTTTATTAACGAGACTTCTCGTAAACAAAATAGGGTTAAAACTGTGATTACGATTGTCACAAACAAATGTTATTAAAATTCAACAATCTTTTGCTATTTTGTTGTTGAGTTCATATTTGTATGGTTACTTTCTTTTTTTTTCATGTAGACTGCGGGTGACGTCGAAGTCAAGATCAACCAGCGATTGGAGTTTCTTCGGACAAAATTTGAAAATGTCCAAATGCAGCCGCAAATAATCACGGTAGGAGCATCGCGACCGGATAAATCCATTAACGTGATTTTCGGCGTCTCCGAGTACAAAGCAGAAAACAGACTGCAATCCATATGTATGTGCATGCACGTAACGTACGTGTAGAACCTGCAGTACACGCCGGATTGTAGGCCATTGTGGCTGGTTCTACAAACCTATATGTTTAAAATACCAGCGTCGATCGTGGAGCCGCCGAAGAGCACACGTGATTTGCTGAAAGCTATCGATTGTTAATCCTCATTTCCTTTGTATTCATGCCATTTCCGTAATATACCTAAATTGAACCGAAATCAAAAACTGAAATAAAAAAATTAGTTTACTTATCAAACTCCTGAAAGAATCCGTTTTTTCTCATATTCATAAGTATGTTTCATGATACCATGAACTCGCTTCATGGTACCTATCTGGAATCATGAATAATGTTCATGTTTTCATGTTTTTTTCGTAGTTCCAAACGAAATGCTTCATGATATCATGAACCAAACTGTCCGTTTTCGTCACTAAAATTGGAATCATAAATGACAGGTGCCAATAATCATGAATAGTAGTGCATGTTTTCATGAATTTAATTTATGGTTACTAATCAGATGCTTCATGATTTCATGAATCAAGTTGCCACTTTCAGCATCAAAAATCAAAACATAACGCCATAGTGGCGTTACGTTGGATCATAGTAAGCTGATTCATGATTTTATGACTTTTATTCATGGTGTATATTCATAACATGAAAAAATACGTTTTTCATGATATCATGAACCATTTTGCTAGTTTCGAGCACCGGATTTTTTCCCGTGAGGGTTCTTTGTAGTTATACTGGCCTTGTAACCGGACATTGCCCGAGTAGATATCACTTGAAAAACTTTGGCCAGGTTCAAGGTATATCTGTCACATCTGTCTGCAACATGGAACGTTAAACCTAGAGCTGACTTAAATGTCTGAACAGTGGCTATATGCAACCTGAAGAAATTTGGAATCCTGGAAAGGTGGTATGTTGTAAAAACTCAATATTGCTTGACTGGGAGACGCCTCTAAGGCTGTTTACTTGACAAATTGTGATCAAGCTTCAAGATGCGAATAGTAATAGTAAACAGGAGTATACCACAAAAGTTAACTTCAGTGGACCTAGTGGTTCTAAGCCTCAACAAAAAACAAGCCTTTCAAACCATTTACTTTTTGATGAACATCGACATCTTTTTGGCTTTAAAATGAATGTCAACCTTTCCACGTTGTTATGCGGTATGAAACCCAAGACGAGAAAGCTGCTTGGAGTCTGCTTTGATGTTTGTTTCCTCATTCATAACCACGCAGTCATAGTTTGTCAGTAATTTGTCGTACAGCTTACTTGATCTTTTTTCGAACTGATTTCCTGCTTCTTATTTCTGTTGGGTGTTTTTATTACCTGGAACAACCTATATCCTGCCGTGATGAATCCTAGAGTGTTTGAGCTATTTAGTGGACTACCTGTAGCTAGAACTAAATGGAAAATACTAATTTGTCTTCTCATTTCTAGCTTTATCTTGCCGCTTTCTTCACTTTTTGAACGAACTAATGCGATGTTTTGCCTTTTTAGCCACATCTCGTTACTTACTATTGAACGAGGGACTCCGAGTTATTAACCTATGTCATGATGCGACATACACGGATTTTCCACACTTTGATGCAATTTTTTTTTGTATGCACTTTTTGTTCTTTCGACTCTATTATCAAAACAATGCTTTTGTGTCAGCAAACCGTATGTCAAAACGTTTACACACACTCAATGACATTGTGTTAACGGAATTGATGACATCTTCATATCGACAAATAAAAAAGATGTGACTAGATTTTGCTTTGCCCATACACTATCAGCCAATTTTGGTTTAAATCAAAGTGGGTCCGCACCATTTCCTTTTTTGCCGTACCCTGTAGTATTGAGCCCAAAGTTGGTCAACACTTAGTGTACTATAGGTCTTATGCAAGCATAAAATCAAAATGTTGAACCTCTGACAAGCAACAAAACTATCCATCGCGTACAGGGCAGCCGAGAAGTTGTAGTGAGTTGATCAAACATACGATCAGAGTCCGGGCCATATCGACGGCCAAATTCGTTTGCCTTGATTTAATTTCACTTTCCCAGCTGACACATTTTAAATTGACTGTTCCTACTTCTGTTTTCATTTGCCTCATTAAACCTTTTGATCATCCCTAGTAATCCTAAACATTAGCAACCACCCTACATCTCAAATCCCTGGTACATGTGCACGAAAGTTTTCACCACCTGCTAGGGATGGTATCGCGCATCCCAGTCAGTAATCCGCCGGATTCTCAGTCCGACGGACCAACCAACCAACCGACCGGCGACAGGAACTCGTCTGGCGCAGGAAAGAAATCCCTGACGAGGTGAATTTTTCATGAATTATGCTAATAAAAATAAATATAATATTTTAATCTCATTTGGGCTGTCACGCTCGGAAGCTCCCCGAGCCCAGAAGTTGCGCGTCGTTGTCGTCTCCGGTGGTTTCAGATTCCACATTGACTTTGGCACCAGAACACACTGACTGCCGGGAGATTGCGCTGCGAACGAGTTGCTGGTCTGGTCTGATGAGTGAGGCAACGGAAAATAACATTATCTTCCATCCAGCCTTTTCAACGCCGTTGTCGTTGTCGTTGTCTCATTCGCTCGCTGACACACATCCGCGTTAATACAAAAATGCCCGGACGCTTGGGAAAAATTAAACATAATTTTCCACTTTTATGAATTTGCATCTTTTTAACAAACGTGCGCGGGAGAGTCATTATTCTTATACCGCAGAGTTGGCACACAGCAGAGGCCCAGACAGGCGGAACTTTTCTTTTTTTTTCACTTTTAATTCTTTTGCACGTTATTTCCAGTGGCAAACTTGTCCTGTTTCTACTCGGGGAGCTACTTACATTCACTTTGAGTTAAAATTAATTCATCCCGGCTGTATTAGCTTCCAAGAGACATTCGGCGCAGAGGTGTGGAAGAAGAAGCCATCCCTAAGTCCACACCCGGTTGACATCCGGGAATGGGATTAGAAAGCTTTCCTGAAGTGAATGTACCGGCGGAAGAGCGCTCAGGTGAGTTGTTCGTATTCATCGTTCAGGAGGGAGGAAAAAAATGCACCCACCTGCTTGAAGAACATATCCATGACAGTAGGAGGCACACAGATGGCGGTTTCTATTCAGATTAATTAATGAATAACGAGACAGCACAAGGAGATAAACTAATTACAGAGTTTCACTCGAGCTAGAAAAGTGACACTTCCAGGCTGAATGTCTACCGAACTGTATTATGGGGAAAATCATGTTCGGAGGAGGCGGTTCTAGCAACCGCTCATCTCGACTTTCTGCACCGAGTTCGTATGGCTTGATTAGTTTTTCCAGGTAAGTAAAGTTTCCAGCCGAACGTTTCTGATGAATGGGTGTTGGCGGTGACTGGGCGACCGACGACGTTCTCAGCAACAGTTGTTGCTAAAAGGTTTTTAGAGAGATGATTAAAATTATTTCTCGAAGCGTACATAGCGTGCACGGAATCACACATGTTCGGAATGTGTCTTGGATTTCACAAAGTACATGAAATTGCAAACGTTGGCATGAAGACTGTTTAATATAAGTTGTAGCGGTTTAAGGGGCATGATGGGCAACCAAACCGGATGTTAATTTGTTATATATGAAATAATAAATAAATTACCAAGTATAACTCCAGGATTTGTATGTTGATGTTTAAGATAGTTTCGTAAAAATCGTACGGAATATCTCTTTGTAGAGATTCAAACAATTCACGTGAAGTTCCTGCTGAGTGTTTTTTACTGTCCGCCTAGAGTGGATTGTGCTGATGTTTTGAAGAACAAATTATTTTAATTTTCACTGTTTTATTCTAATGCTGTAATAATAGGCGATTTCAACATGGACCTAAGCAAAAGAAACAACAAAAGTATACGATTTTTGAATTTGAATCGTAAGTTTGGATTTAGTTGCCTAAATCCAGATCCAACTCATTTGTATCCTAAGGGTTGTTCTCTTATTGATTCGTTGTTGATAAATAATGAAGAGTTTGTCGTTAATTTCAATCAGGTAGCTGCACCTGACTTTTCTAGATATTATATTTTCATAAATTAATGTTTATCGTGTTTTTTCTCGTAAGCATAAATTCTATGAAGACCATGGCCGAATAAACTATGCACAATTATTTAGCAGCCTGGATTATATCGACTATATACCTGAGCAAAGGATTATACCAAATTGATAACAAGTTCTATTACCAGGTTATCATTTTTCTGAATCACTGAATCACTGAATATGTTATCATTTAGGCTGAATAAACAGCCAAACTAACAGAATGAATAACAAAAAAATACTCGTTGAATATCATAATAATAATTTTGTTATTACTGCGAACAACTTGATAACAAATCCTATTATTGAAAGCAAATTTATTGAAAAAGTATCAAATTCTGTTATCAATTTGAAATTAAATTCTAATGCTGATTACTAAAAAAATATTTTGATTAAAAGCAAAATTTCTTGTTCAAATACTGGAAATATTCATAGTTTTACAATTCAACTAATAACGTTCATAATAAACAGTGTGTTCAAAATGATAACATATGATAACAAAATCATAGGTGCTAACTAATAGTGATAACTCAACATGTTGTTACATGTGATAAGCTAGCGGTATAATATGCAAGACCCTGATCTTGCAGTATATTTCCTATATTTGCGTTTGTCAGAGCTTTATGATACATTTGTTCCTGTCCGCACCTCCTTCTCCTTATCGGTTTTATTTTCATTTTAGCGAAGGTATTCGTACTGCTATCCCGAGCAAAGGATTATACCAAATTGATAACAAGTTCTAATACCTGGTTATCATTCATTGATCACTGAATATGTTATCATTCAGGCTGAATAAACAACCAAAACAACAGAATGAATAACAAAAAAAATACTCGTTCAATATCATAATAACTTATTTTGTTATCACCGCGAACAAGTTGATAACAAATCCTGTATTCTAAGCGAATTTAATGAAATTGTTTCAAATTATGTTATCAATTTGAAATCAAATTCTCATGCCAATAACTAAAAAAATGTTTTGATAAGAAGCAAAATTTCTTGTTCAAATATGCTGGAAATATTTATAGTTTTACAATTCAACTTATAAAGTTCATAAGAAATAATGTGCTCAAAATGATAACATATGATAACAAAATTTGCTAAATTTGTTATGTGATAACAGCGGAAATCAAAACGATAACTAGGATAACAGAACTTGTTACTTATATGATATCAGCTTGTTAGATTCCTTTGCTAGGGATGACTTCGAGAAATATTGCATACAGTAAGTGGACTAGCAATAGAAGCGATTGCGTAAATGTGTAAACCATTGAATAAACAGTCCAGAAGCATGTATGAAACTTATTCCTGAAGCTAATCCAAATAGTTTCAGATTTCTTCCATGCAATGAGTTAGAAGTCACTAAAGAAATTGAATCTTTCACATCAAACACTACTAGGCTAGGAGTTTAGGAAATTAATTTTTTTTTTAAGATTTACTGGCAGGACTCTAAATTGAGTAGAAACCTCTACGCGAGGCCTTTGATGATATCATTGCGTAAATCCTTTCGAATCATTTTGCCAGCCGTACACGGAGCATCTCGTTCAAGAAGACGCTGTTGCAAATGAATTTTGAGTCCGTTCGTCTGTTTCTTCAATTGTCAATTTTGTTATTTCGTTAGTCAGTGTTACGTTTACAAGTTTAACACGGAGTCTTCTGTAGTTTAGACCATGAAGTGTGTCATTTATGTGATATGAGAGTTCTCCGAAGATGTTCTCTCGAACCAAAAATAAGAAGCTATTCTTAAGCTGTTCCTGTTACTTATGCGTTAGAATGATATAACCTTACTCATTTTGAATCACTTTACCAGCCATGCAAGGATCATGTCGTCCTTAGAGACGCTTTTGATACTGCCTCAAAAGGTGTTAAATTTTCACGTTTGCTTCCCCTTTCTCTCAGTCATGTTCATGTCCACTGTTTTGTATGTTGTCGTTTCGTCATTTTGTTATTTAGTTTGTCAGTGTTTTCTTCAATCTTTTGTAGTTTAGAATGTCATTTAAGGCTTGCTTCATTTAGAATTGGAACAAACTTTTGCTCATATTGTGGCGCTCCTGGTGGACGGATTTGGAAGTTCTTGGCGCCCACGTGTCGGGAATATTGTCAGCTTCACGTATGTATTTTTGACATTCCGCAAATCGACTGTACTTAGTAAACAATCAACATGGAAGCCGAAAGAAGTGAAAAAATTGTGCACAGTTATTTAAAAAATCCATTGTGGTCTGCATCTAGGCTAGCTAAACAGCTGAAATTGCCCAGAAATACCGTATGGCGCGTTATCAAACGGTATAAGGAAACATTGACGACGATTCGGAAGCCTCAAGCCAATCGTCGGAGTGAAACTGTCGACCGGAAACTGCGTGGTAAGATTTTGAAGACGATTAAGAGGAATCCCAATCTGTCGGACCGTGATTTGGCCAGAAAATTCGGAGCTGCCCATAGAACCGTGAGGAGAACTCGACTCCGGGAAGGAATCAAGTCGTATCGAGCTAGCAAACAGCCAAATCGGACCATAAAACAGAATAGTGTGGCCAAAATCCGTGCTCGGAAGCTATACGACCAGGTGCTGACCAAGTTCGACGGGTGTCTTCTGATGGACGATGAAACCTATGTCAAGGCTGACTTCGGGCAAATCCCAGGTCAAAAATTTTACTTGGCAACGGCTCGGGGGGATGTTCCAGCCAAATTTAAATTTGTTTTTGCCGACAAATTTGCACGAAAATTCATGATTTGGCAGGGCATTTGCAGCTGTGGCAAAAAAACGAAAGTTTTCGTTACAAATAAGACAATTACGTCGGAACTATACCAAAAAGAGTGTCTCCAAAAACGAATTTTGCCGTTCATTCGATCCCACGACCATCCCGTAATGTTTTGGCCAGATTTGACAAGCTGTCATTACAGCAAAGTCGTTCAAGAATGGTATGCAGAGAAAGGGGTCCAGGTTGTTCCGAAAAACCTTAACCCACCCAACTGCCCCCAGTTCCGCCCTATTGAGAAATACTGGGCATTCATGAAGAGGAGACTCAAGGCAAAGGGAAAGGTTGTCAAAGACATCAATCAGATGAAGACCTGGTGGAATAAGATAGCTAAAACGATGGACGAAGAAGGTGTGCGCATTCATTGCCCAGTGATTGTGATTTTTCAAGTTTAATTTCAACTCGAAGTACTAAATATATTCGTGCTGTTCCACGCGAAACGGATGATGTGGAAATATTTGCCGAATAGCAGGAGCTTCTTCCTTTAGAGACATAAATGCATCCTTTAGCATCACTAGGGGTGAAGCCGTCCAAATGAAGACTGAATATCAGCAATAATTTCGGTGAGATCTATCCGATTATCAACTAAAATGTGAACGATACTACTAACACATGCCATCGTCAAAACGATATGACTGATGATGGCAGTGTACGGCACAACACTAATTTCATTTGATGTTTGTAGTGGTGCCTGGTGTGTAGCTAGTTGTAAGTGAGGTAACCTCGGAATGGACGTGAGGTACCAGGCATTCTGCAATGGGTCACTGGAACTGCAGTTAGAGTCATACCTTCCAACCCTGGCTAAAAATGTTTGTCGTGTCGACAAAAGTTCGTTTAACTGCAAACATTTTTCTTCCATAAAAACACTGCCGAACGGCGGGTGTTGGATTGTACATACACACACACACATACATACACACACACACACAGGCTAGTGTACATGTTTTATGGGGTCAACGCACGATGCAGTAGCCAGGACTCGATCGTTCAGATCAAAGCATTTAATGATCTGTTTAATCATCTCGGTATAGAAAACACAACAGATCCTCCCTGGTATCGTCGAGAGTTTCGGGTTAAAGCATTTTTTCTGCTGCATCCCCGATTTATATGTTTCCGACTTCTTACGAAGATGTTTTTCGAAATCAGAAACTCTGAAATCCGTCAGATGTTTAGGGTTATCAATCTAACAATCCTGTCTGAAACGCATCTACTGAGGTGAAAATTGTGACAGTTCGATCAGGGTGGCATTGGTAGAATTGGCAAACAGTTTTTGATTGGACAAGCAATCTTAAAAAATTTGAATCGTAGAGAATTTAAGCAGTATAGTGAAATATCTGTAACAAGAAATTAGAAGAAAAATTAGTATTTTCCATTTAATTCCATGTACCTTTGCTTATCTTGACAGATACGCGTATTTCGTCTGCAATGTGCAGATTTCTTCAGTGTCTCGTACCACAGTACGCGAAATAAATATAGCCTACAAGTGAAAGTTCGACGTTTAACTCTTTAGTTGCCTTCTTCAAAGTGAGCTGGATATTTTTGATAAACCTTGAACCAAAACAAACAAAACGTGTGTTCATTCATCTTTATTGCTCTACCTCTGATAGTTTAATTCATAGATTTATGTATTGTTCATAAGAAATAATTATACCATACAAATCTGATTGATTTGATTTTTCTCTTCAGCTTAACCTGTATGAGATAGACTTAATACTTCGTCCTTCCTCCTCGAGCTGCAATAACATCTGAGAGACGTTGTGGCATTGAGTCAACCATTGACTGCAGTACAGCGATGTCGATATTTGCCCATTCTTCTTGAATAGCTGATTTGTGTTGCAATAAGGAGTGTATCGAATATAAGCTATCCACATAAATTTGCGTTGTACGCATGTATTTGTGATGGTTTTTTATGCTCTGAACACTGCATGCTGTGCGTTTGACTGTCAGCTTTCTTTTGTTTACTTGTTTGTGCGGTTCAAATTCTGCGTTTTCAAAATGTCGCGTATTGAAAAGGAAGTGAAAATTAAGGTTCTGGACACATGGCTAAGCCATGTGAAGGGTATAACTATGCGAAAATTGGCGAAGCGGTTTGGAATTCATCATGCGAGTGTTAAAACCATCATTAATAAGTTTGGGGAACACTATTCTTTGGATGAGCTACCAGGAAGAGGCAAAAAACCCAGTTCTTCCAACCCGGAACTGGAGCAGAAAGTGGTATCTCTAATCATGAAGAACAAATCAATGTCAATACGTGATTTGGCCAAAAAAGCAGGAACGAGTGTCGGAATGATCCAGCGTATCAAGAGGCGAAACCACCTGAAGACCTACAAGAAGCAGAAAATCTCGAAACAAAGTGCAGAACAGAAGAAGCGAGCAGCAACAAGGGCCCGGAAATTGTATTCGCGTCTTTTGCAGCGTCCGGATGCATGCGTTTTGATGGACGATGAAACCCTTCTAGGTCCACAATACTTTACTGCCGTCGTTGGGGAGGATGTGACCGATGCAGACAGGTCGATTCAAGTGGAGAAATTCGGTTGAAAGGTACTGGTATGGCAAGCAATATGTTCCTGTGGTTTGAAGTCAACCATTTTGTACACTACCGGAACTATAAATGCGGAAATCTATCGATCTGAGTGTCTCCAGAAGAGATTGTTGCCTTTATATAAGAAGCATAGTACACCTCCACTGATTTGGCCGGATTAAGCGTCGGCTCACTATGCCAAAACCACTCTCAATTTGCTTGCGAAAAAGGGTATAGATTTCGTTGAGAAAAATATCAATCCACCAAATTGCCCTCAGCTTCGACCCATCGAACGTTACTGGGCAATCGTGAAGAGGGTCTTCAAGAAGACTGGTAAGGCAGCTGGGAACATGCAGATGTTCAAAAAAATTTGGGCTCAAGCGTAAAAAAAATGCGATGCAACACTTGTCCGGAACTTGATGAAGAGCATTCGATCCAAAGTTCGAAAATTCGTGAAGGAATAACTTAAATTTCATCCAGTCTTCATTATGTTCAAGTTTAACCTCGTACAATAAAGGATCAATTTTTTGTATGCATAGAATATCGGTTTGCAACATAATTTGAAAGAAAGTTTGTGGATAGCTTATTTTCGATACACTCCTTAATGTGTCAAACTGTGTCAAACCATTTGCCTAAACTCTTGCTGTCAAGATTCCCCAAAGATTCTCTATTGGGTTCAGATCAGGACTTATAGCCGGCCACTCCATAACATCGATGTTTCTTGACGCTAGAAAGGATTTGTTTGTTTGGAAGAGTGTATTGTAGCATTTTCCTGCTGAAAAATCCAGTGTTCACCCCACAATTTATCGCCAAAGTCGATCAGGACGTTCTCAATAAGGTCTATGTACTTCCACTTCCCAAATCCACCCTGAAAGTTTCTTGCGTGACGCGTCTCAGGCTATCCCTCCAATACATCTGGCATCCATCAGGTCTGTCCAAATTCAACTTATCCTCGTCCGAAAAGATGACAGATTTCCACTCATCTAGCCAAAACGCGTGTTGCTCAGCGAATTCCAACCTTGCAGCCTTATGTCGAGGAGGAAGCTTTGGTGTTTTCACTCTTTGTTGATATTGGATGTTGGGATTTTCCTTCAGAACTTGCAGAACCCTCCTTTTGGTCAACGGGAGAGACATTTCAGACTTGGTTTGACCTGCACTCAAGTTTCTTTTGACTTCCAATCGCCATACTTCCCGTTTTCCTCTGGCAGACAGCGTAGATGGCCGACCGCTACGTTTGTTTGTACCATACTTTTTCGGATCTTTGAGAAAGTTGACGATCGTACTTTTATTCCGGTTGACCTTCTGAGAAATTTGACGAATAGAGAGTCCAGATTATCTGTAAGTCGTAATTTTTGTCCGTTCTTCAGACGACAATTCTTTTTTTTCCCTCGGCATTTTTACGAAAAAGCCTAGGAAATATATTTTAAAACACAAAAAATATATGCTAGAATCACGGTTAGATATCTATCTTCTGATACCATGGGTCATTCTGATCTATAATTTACTTACAATCACAAATCCAGGTGTATGAAATCGATGTAAGCTATATTTATTTCCTACTGGGATGGGAACTTGAAAAATTCTAAGTCTGCTGTTTGTGTAAACAAAAAACTTCCGGTGGCCCCAGCTGGCGGATACACTGTCAAACGAAATACCTCAATTGAGCATTGAAAACAATCCTGCAAAATTACGAATCAAATCTAGCTTTATGTGTACGGTAGTGTTATTTCGCGTACTGTAATAACTCGACTGTCGAGTTATTAGTACGAGACATTGAAGAAGTCTGCACATTGTAGACGAAATACGCGTATCATGATAAGCAAAGGTAGTTGGAATTAAACGGAAAATACTTATTTTTCTTCTCATTTCTAGTTAAAAATCTTGGTTTATCTCAAAAATCTCTAATCTTTACAAACAGATAACAAATGAACAAAATCTGTGTCAATTTAGATTAATCTGTGCATGTGGCAACCCTGATTTGAACATTGCTTTGCGGGGAATTTATTTAAGTCTCATGTGTCTAAACTATTATGCATCATGCGTGTACTTCACTGGAATAATTGTAATTGAGTTGCTCTTTGTGAAATTGTTCGGCTTTCAAAATTGTTTCCCTCGTTCCCCTCACCACTTGATCAAAAATTCGAATGAAATTCTCAATTTCGTTTGATAAGTTTTTACCACGAGTACATTACACAAAATGCCAGCAAACAATATGATGCTTCAATTCTTACTTATTCAACGTTGATAGTACTTTGTTGATTTCCCTCCAAATCCATCCATTCGAATCAATTCGAATTTTTGAGGCATCTTTGTTTGTCATAATGTAGCATTTATGATAACCACAATGGATATCAGTATTGATTTTTTTTTATTCGGTTTGCAGTCACGGTGTTGTGTGCCAAATGGACAAAACGAGTTCATTAGTGCAGCAGACTGGATTCGTGGTGGTGTGGCTGAACACGCAGATAAATTCAAACATAAAATATCGGCTCAATCAGCTGTGTGTGTGTGCTCTGGCGTTCCCTACATTGGGCCAGTAAATTTATTACAACGAGTGCATTTTTATCGGTTTTGATTATTATCGATACCGAAAGGTAATTGAATAAATGTGCACACCTCCACAGCTGGCGGTGTAACTGTAATGTCGTACGAGTGCACTTTGTGAATTAATTGGAAATCAGCGAATCGGTGAAAAATGTGCCGGATCATTGGAATCGATAACGGCACCAAATTGCCATTGCAATACTTCCGCCATTATCATTTGCACCTCATTAATAAAAATGTGTTTGACAGTCGGTGGCTTATTTTCCCCATTGAATACCTGCTAGCGCGGTAAGAATTGAATAGTTTAAGAATACATTCATTAATTTAACCTTTTCCCTCATGAAGCAAGGTAATTTTCAATTCCATCTACCATCCATCGGAAATCATCAACTCCTTATCAATGAGCAGAGGTTGAACTTTTAATTAATGATCAAGCCAATTTCAACAACCGCAACGCTTCCCCGGAATCACAAATCAGTTGGAAAAATAATTAATCCAATTAAGTGATAATTAGAGCGAAAATATGACTTTGATTTGGGGTTCAATTGTCAGTGGGCAGATTGCAAATGTTAAAAGCAGATCTGCATAAATTGTGTGCTGGTTTGGTGAATGGGTCGTTTGGTTTCATTTCTACATTTATTGGAAATTTGAATACTTCTTTGAACTTCAAATGTGAGCTCTGTTGAAAATTCCAACTCGGTTTAGGATTTCGGTTCGCACATCGACTGTATGGGTAGAGGAAACGCCACTTCCTTTGCAAACTATGTTCAAGTCGTAAATCCAATTCTGTTTGGCAAACACCATCGCTCAGTTAACGACGAACACCAAAGAGTGTGCAAATCAAATTACCAGTACATTTGAAACATTTCACTCGTTCGTAAGTTCGGTGCTGATGCAATTGAACTGTTCCGTGATGTCTGATATCAGCAACCTTTAACTGCTAGCCGGAAAGCGCTTTGTTTCCAGATGTACAATCCCGGAAAGATTCAGTCGAATTTGAAAAGGAGAAAGCTTGCTTGGACTAAACTGCCGTCCATTGAAAAATCGGTTCTGATTGGATTTATATCAAAACTGATATTTTCAATGGGAATGGAGCTCATCACTTCTTATTTAATAATTATGCATGAGCAAATATTGACCACCCGTGGTATGCAATTCCGTGATTGACTGAAGTCAACAAAAGTTACACATAGTACCAACAGAATATTATTTTTACGGGGACATACGGAGCCGATCGTCCTATGTCTTGTGATGTTCAATATGATCCTGATCTTCTAGCATCATATCTGATCAATTATCTTGCTGTGTATACACTGAAAACTTATTTTCGTAAATTTGCTTTAACTCGTTTCGTAGACATGAATTTTGTACACTGGGTACAAGACGGGTTCTAAGAAGATTATTTATACTGAAAATTAATTTTCGTGTACATTACGAAATCGAAGGTAGGACTAACAAATCTGTTCGTTGTTTTCTGCAACGAAACTGATTTGTACTTTTTAAGAAGCTACCTTCGAATTAAATGACTCACGTGCAACTGTCACAAGCACTAAGCATTCGTTGACAAAGAAAGAACATTCGTTGATTCTACGAAAACAATACAAAGAGCTACGAGTAATTTGTTTCCGATAAAAAAGAAACGTCTTTCTGGTGGTTGCATGAACGACTTGCAGATCTACTTTATCGGCTCAAAATATAATTGAAAAAAAAGCGCAACCACGAGAAGTTGTTTGTGACATGGGATTCGATCCTGCATTTTCAGAGAGAGCTGTTATTGAGTCCGTGGTTGATCTCACTAGGCCATGTTGACTTGTGAGAAGTTATCTGATTTTTGTGCATGAGGTTCGATCTCTCGACAGCGCTTTCATTTCTATTTTGGGACAAATTAATGATTCCAATCATCCCAGCAGGAACACGAACATTTATTAGCACGACCGAAGAGAAGCAACGGTTGGCTGGTGTAATGTTAGGATTTTGTTATATGACAAGCAATATGATGTTTCATACAATTTACGAGACATTGGTTCCATGTACAAAATCCATGTTTACGAAACGAGTGAAAGCTAATTTACGAAAATAAATTTTCAGTGTAGCACCTGGGACATTTGATGAAGCTGTATGTAATCTATAATTAGAACTGCCAATATTGAGACGTTAATCCCTCAGCTTACTTTTGGTCTATCGAAACATACCTTCAGAAACGAGCATTAGACTTAGGAAATTTTATATCCATGGAATAAAGTTCCAAATTACAGGGACTTATTAATGGCATGTGGATTAATTTCCGATCATGAAAATGTTTTCGTACGTAAGCTACGTAATCTGTACATAAACTAACAATTTTGTATCTCAAATACGAACCAGCCATAGACTGAAAGCCTCTCTTATAAAGAAATTCCATCCAATCCAACAATATTGTACAGGGTGCAGCAGAAAATAATTCGAAAATGTTCAAACTTGAGTATTGGAAAAATTCGTGTAGCTAGTGACTAATTTCTGCCGAGAGTGTATTTGTTTATGTTTATTTACAATTGCTGCATCGAAACATTATAAATGTTTTATTGCAAATTCGTCAAAATGTTCGCGAAAGAAATGATCACCAGTTTGTTGCTCGCCCAGAAGAAGCCGAAAGAGATTGCCAAGGTGGTAGGGTGCCATTTGGCAATAGTTTACCGCACAAAAAATTCCCTGCAGATTGGTCCTAATCAGCGAAAGCCGGAAAGCGGACGTCCGCACTTTGCACGCACGCCGAACGTGATCAAATCGGTCCTTGCAAAAATTGCTCGCAACCCGTGCGTTCCATAAGAAAACTTGCAAAGGAAGCCAATATTTCGGAGAAATTCATGCGGAGAATCATCAAAGAAGACCTGCATGCATCTTCCAGAGCCAGAGTGAAACGCCACTTGATTACGGACCAGGCCAATGAAGTACGAGTGACTCGTTCCAAAAGATTGCTTTTCTTGTTGAAGAAGGAAAAAATGATAATCCTGTTCTCCGACGAAAAGCTTTCCAGCATCCGGACCAGTTCATTTCACCGCAGAAAATGGAGAACGTTCCAGAAAAAGTGAAATTCAAATTTCAAACCAAACCTCCGGCTGGTGTCATGATGTTTGGCTTGATGGCGCCCAATGGTTTAAAAATGCCGCCTGTTTTCATTGATACTGTAGTTAAAATCAATACCGAAGTGTATATCGGTATTTTAAAGGACGAAGTGCTTCCCTGGGTGAAGGCCAACTTCTCCGAGGACCAAAACGTTGTCCTACAGCAGGATGGAGCGCCGTGTCATACGTCCAATCGAACCCAACAATGGTTGAAAGATAACATGAAGTTTTGGCCGAAGGATTTGTGGCCCCCTAGCAGTCTAGATCTTAATCCGTTAGATTATTCGATTTGGGCATATGTTGAAAAACGAGCCTGCAAAACATCACACCCTAGTGTGAAAACCCTGAAGTCAACCATAACACGCATATGGCAGTCAATGTCGGAGGAATACGTCAGAAAGGCATGCTCTGGCTTCCGGCGTCGGCTCGAGGATGTGATTTATAAAAATGGAGGACACTTTGACTAAATTTGTTTAAACGAACTTTATAGAGATTACTGCATTCGAAAATGTTGATATTATTGCTTGAATTAGTTGAAAATGGGATTTGAAAGAAATAGAACAAATTTTCGCATTATTTTCCGCCACACCCTGTATGATTGCGATTCCGTGCTTGTGTGCGAAGGCCCAATGAAATAGGCCAGTTTACGATTTGCTGAAAGAGACAGCAGGTTTCACGTTACAATACCGGGGCGCTATATCCAGGGTTAACAAAGAAGAGTGGAGGCATGGGCTCTCTCAAAAGCAACAGTGATGCCATCGCTGCCGTTTAGCAGTGAAATTTTATTTATCGTTGAGTACTGTTTTGCCCATGTACGCATAATTGTCCCATATTGCTTTTTGAAGACTTTCATTTTTCTTGATCAAACAGGCTATTTTCACGTATATTTACAGCAAATACAAACAAAAAATATTAATTATTCGAAAACTTCTTTAAAAAATACCAAGTCTGTTTGTGCCATTGTGAAATTCTACACATAACTGTTCCACTAACGAAATATCTAAAAGCAATGTATTTTAGTTCATTTTCACAAGAGTATTTTTCAAAATTATATAAAACTAGATGCTAAGGAAAAATCGATGTAAGTGGAAAGTGGAAGGGGGCAGAGCGTCTCCATTCAAAAAGGTAAGGATGAGATTTCTAACAGTGGGTTCAAAATCATAAATCACTTTACTTTGCACGCAGTTATGGGTCACTTTCATTTTATTTGCACCGTGGACGTATTAACTAACAATGGTTACTAACTGACAAATTATTGTGGGGTTGAAAAGTACCGAAGTTTTTCAAAAAACAAGAAATTTTATTTAATTCCAAAAACATAAACATAGGGTATATGTCCCTTGACTCAGCTCTAATATGCAAACAATCGATAACATTTTTCTAATGTAACTCATGTAAAGCATTTGAGCAGGAAACAAAATCTAACTTAACTATACACTTCCTAAGATATGTTTAACAAGCCATCTGGTAGCATGCATCACGAAAAGTTACACAACCCATTTTATATAGTCAGAAACTTTCGAGAGAGAGATGGATGCAATGTCGGTTTATGAGCACCAAATTGGTCCAATCATGGATGCAAGTTCATCCCATTCGATTGATTTTTTTATAAAACGCAATTTTTGTGCGTGGCTTCTTCCTGATTTGCTGGATTCAAGGTGTTCCCAGCTGTATCTCGCCTCTACCCAACAAATAATTTCATAACTCAAGCCATACTCAAACTGCCAAGAAAACACTTAAGCGATTTTTACATATGATTGGGCTGGTCATTCGACAATCAAAACATTATAGTTCACCTCTACACACATTTTGTTCCTTTAATTTGTAGGCAAGATGAGCTGTATAAACAACATCATTCAACCGGAACTCAGACATTTGTATTGTTAATGTAACCAACAACAACATTTTTACTTCTACGCTTTTTCATACAACAGGCCAAAAAGTTGGGAACATAGAAAAAAATATGTCCCTAACATTGGGTCCACCGTTTGCTTGTTACTCCATTGTTATTTTACCAATGTGACCTGTTAGTTTATAACATGCGACTATATTCTGCAGCTATCTCTGGCTGCACTTCTCGAAGGTTTAAAGAAGGTTCAACTTCGGCAAATTTAGATCATTCGAAGATCGTATAGATAATCTGTCTCAGCTTAACCAGTAAATGTCGTGGTCCTCCAAAAAGTCATGGGAAATCGAAAACTCACGCGGAAGTGAACTACTAAAAATTGATTAATTGTGTCTCAATTGAGTTTTTGAAATAAACCGATCATGCGCGATAGCAACACATGATTCTGTTGATTATCGAAGAAAGCACGACATATATTTGGTACATAGGCCGAATCGTAGGAGCCACGCCACATTACATCCCGTTACCCTATCTCATAGAAAAAACACGTGGTAATGATCAGTAATACTTCCTTTCTTTGTAGGCAGGTTTTCAAAGAATTTGAATTTATGTTCTGGAACAACTTCATGCAGCGTTAACAGGACCGCCTTCTTGTGATCTGCGTTGATCCCCTCAAGGAGGCTACCATAAGAAGTGTTGATTCATTGTGAAGCTCTTATCTGCGATCATTTTTTGTCGCTTTTTTGAGAAGGGGTTGAAATAAACCATGTTTTTACTGTTAACGAAATCAGTGTATCCGATTTAGTATCGCCATTTTTAGACTTGGATGTTTCGGATATTTTCAATGTACGGTCGCTGGTGAATCTAGTTCAGTGCTTATGTTTGATTCCGCAGGGAAGCTTTTGACACTTGGCTGCTCGACACTTGTTCGTGAGCTACTAAATCGCTCTTCCGAACCCGTAAAAATCGTCATCACTATCGTCACTGCCGTATGCAACACGTCCAACGCATCCATTACGAGAAAAACTTTTAAATGCCCTATAAACAAATGAAATTTTTCTACGTACGCGCTTGTAAACAAAACAGATAACAATCGTCATTTGCATGAGTGGATGCGTTTGCAAAATACTCAGTGGGACTCATATGCGTAGAATTGTTCAATTTATTCCATATTTTTCGGCATAACAGTCCCACCGATCAATTTTCGTCAAAAGTAACTTAAATTGAATCTTCAAACGAAAAATAATGATAGGATTCATTGTAAATTTTGGTTTCCAACGTAATTTTGGTCATACAAGCATTATTTATTACGCCAATTTTTTCCCGATAACAAAAATATGTTTTAAGTATAATTTCATTTAGCTCAGTTGTTTATTTTTCAATATGGTACAATTATGCGTAGAGCGGCAGTATTGGACAGCTCTGAAATATATTGTTGTATTGCATATGATAGTGCCAGATGATGGACAATATAATCATTAGTTTTACAGGATTATAAGTGAGTAAAAGCAACCAACTTGACGAAACATCTCTTTCTCTCGTATTTAATGCTTTCAAGAAACAAAAAAAACAACAAATTCATTTGTGTTTGGCTAAGCAAAGCAAAAATGGCCCATATGGATGTTACAAAATTGAGCGTACAGTACATGATTATCAAATAAAATGAGTTTAAACAATGTCGGAAATCGTTGAAATTCGTTATATAGTATTTCGTATGACTACCTTCGGCATCCTGAACAGCCTTTTATCATCGCGGCATTGATTCCACCAGCTTCCTGGTCACCGTTGCTGAAATACTATTCCAAATCTCCTGAATCGCCAGTTTGAGCTCCTTGTTTTTGATTTATTGATGTTATTCGATCGGCGCTTGAGCTCCCACAACAAGTGATCAGTGGGGCTCAAATCTGGTGACTGCTGGAGGGGTTCTCAGTTCCTCAGTTCCATTAAACCTCACAACATGCCGATGCCTCCTCCGTGTCGATATCGTCAGCCACCACATTGGACAATTTTGGAATACTTGTCTTAGATTCTTTTCTTATTGTTCGCACGATTCCTCGTTCGTCAGCTGCGGTCAAGATCCGTTTGCGGACTTTTCCTGTGCGGTTCTTCAAAGTTTCCTCAAATTTCTACTTGTTTAAGGTTTTCTGCACTGTGAAATGTGGTCTTCCAATGGTACTTACTGATCACTTGAGTGCGCGTGAAAATATCGGTTTCTTCCCTGGTAGTCGCCATTTTGATCCAAACACAATAAACTTCCTGACCAGAATAAATAAGATCACTGTCAATGCATATTTAAAATCCTTGATATGAGACACTTAACACGAACAATCTCCCTACCTAAGCTGAAACACAGCGCAAGGTTGCATAATTGCGAAGCTTTAAATGTCATATCAAATCAAATTCTTTTGTATGTTTGCAATTATGTGTCTGCCAATTGTGGTCCTGCTGCAAATGTAGTTGGACTTGTGTATCCATTACAAACCTGAAACCTTAGACAATGTATAATAGCCATGATAAAAATAATAATTTCAAATTATTATACACTTGTGAATTCCATGGATGTTCTGAATGTAAACACTATAAAAAGAAAAATAGGAATAGTATGAATATTACCACAATAGAACTATGACTCTTAGCTACGGGTCTTTACAAAAAAAATCCTTCTGAGTCCATTTGCAGCAAGCTTGCCAGTTCAGGGCAAAGGATCATAACACTTTTTTGTAGTTACTTATTTATATCCGTCCAACGTCCAATTAGGACCACACTAGCGTCACGATATTTCTCCATAAAACTCGGTTGAGAGCTGCTAGTCTCCAGTTCTTTGAATGTCCCACACTTCCAGAGTACAGAGAAACTTTGTCGATGGATCGCAAGCCTCAATGCAAGCGTCGGGCGGGTACTGCCAACCGTCAACTATGGAACAAAGTCATGAAGAACATTAAAACAATCCCCAACATCTCAGACCGCGATTTTGCCAAAAAGTTTCACGCCGCGCGCAATACCGTGCAACGGGTTCGTCTTCGGGAAGGCTTCAAGTCATACCGTGCCTGTAGACAACCAAATAGGGATCAAAGCAGAACAATGTGGCCAGAATCCGAGCCTAAAAACTGTAATGCATCAATAGGCTGATGCAAAATTTGAAATACTATTCCTAAGCTTAATCGACGCTAATTTGGGTCCTGATAGTCCCCAAAAAATTTTAACACATTTGGTTTTAATTTGACTTGCATGACGCTATTCAAAGTTTGTATGGGAATTAGTATGAAGAATCTCAAACTTACATTTCAGATCCCTAACATTTTGATAGTATGTCCTTAAACCAAATCTTATTTACATTCATTTAGTGTGTTGTCGACCATCAAAATGCCGAAGATACCTGACATGTAAATTTTATACAAAAATAGTTATTCAATAAAACATAAAATATACACTTTAGGTATGATGTTTTATTCTTATTTTTGTTTTCTTATTATTTATATGTTTTTTATATTTTATATTCATATATTTTATGTATTTTATTTTATTTATATTATTATATATCTTTTATATATTCTATATTTATATATTTTATATACATTACATATTTTTACTTCTTATTATTATATTTGATGAATAACTATTTTTGTATAAAATTTTACATGTCAGTATCTTCGGCATTTTGATAGTCGACAACTTACACTATATGAATGTAAATAAGATTTGGTTTAAGGACATAATATCAAAATGTTAGGGATCTGGAAATGCAAGTTTGAGATTCTTCATACTAATTCCCATACGAACTTTGAATAGCGTGCAGCCAAATTTTTGAAACCAAATGTGTTAAAATTCTTTGGGGACTATCGGGACCCAAATTGGCGTCGAATAAGCTTAGGGGAGCAAAACATTTCAAATTTTTTGCACTCAGCTCAATCGACTGCATGATTGACAAAATGAAATGGCTGTCTCCTCATGGATGATGAAACCTATGTAAAGGCCGATTTCAAACAGCTACCGGGACTCGGAGAGATGTTCCTGCCAAATTCAAGTTTGTGTTTGCAGATACATTTGCACGTAAATACATGATTTGGCAAGGTATCTGTAGCTGTGGTATGAAGATCAAGGTTTTCGCCACATTTAATTCAGAGCTGTACAGAACGGAATGTCTCCTAAAGCAAATATTGCCATTCATCAGATCCCACAATGAACCTGCCTTGTTTTGGACATTTCTTGCAAGCTGTCATTATAGTAAAACAGTGCTACAGTGGTATGAAACCAACGGGATTCAGTTTATACTGAAAGAACTCAACTCACCAAACTGTCCCCAGGTCAGACCAATAGTGAAATTTGGGGCTATTATGAAGAGGAAGCTGAAGATGAATGGCAGTGTCGTCAAAAGCATCATTGAATTGAGAACCAATTGGAAAATATTGCCAAAACGATTGATGAGAATAATGTGCGCCGGTTGAGAAAATGTATTCTGGGAAAAATCCGCAAATTTTTTCGAAATCGAGATGATTATTTTAATTTTTGTATTTTCCCTCTGAAGTTCACATTAAGTCCAATATTTTAGTGAAAACAGAATTCTATTTTATTAATGTATATCCGAAATATGCGCAATAGTCTTTGTTCCAATTCTAACTGAGGCACTCCTCATCGTGGGAGTAGGCACGTCGTCCACCATATCGATGAAGCCATTTCTCCTGCTGTCTTGGTATTCCACCTCTGCCTCATGCAAGTGTTCATCGTAGTGCTGCTTCCACCTTTCAATCACCTCACGTTCTTGCGTACCTCTATCTTTATCCCGACACATTTCGGCTCGTGGCACGAAGCCTTTTCGCATAATGCACGAAATCCAGTTCTTGAAAATCAGCCAATCGTTACTTCTCTTTAATCGTACTCATGCATTATGGTGATGCTGCTGGGTTGGGCGAAAATAATGTAGTTATCCCAAAATAAAAATTAAAGCGCGTTCGAGATTTATAACTTTACACTCATTCTTCAAGTATTTTATCACGAGTCAGGCCTAGGGAGATCAACCACGGATTCAGTAGCTGCTCTTTCCAATGATATAGGATCGAATTCTATATCAGAAAAATTTAAATACCGCTGAACAACTCCACGTGGTGGCGCTTTAGTTTTAAATTACAATTCGAGTCGATACGGTAGATCTATCAGTCATTCATGCAATCACCAGAATGACGTTTCTTTTTAATTTGCAACAGTATGTCCATATCCTCAGTGTGGTGAAGAGAGATTTAATTTTTCCACACACTCTTTCAACCTCAACGAGAGCTCATCTCTCTTGTTTATATTCACCCCCGTGTTTGCAAGTGGGTAGCGCATGTGAGTGGAAAAAATGATTTTTATTCACACAAAACTGGATCGCTCTAGAGTGAGAAGAGCAGCTCTCAAATTCACAGAAGCGAATGCAGATGAATTCCCTGGCGCTTGCGTTCCAGTGAGCTCACTGACGGGACTCTTCAGCTAAATTACAGCAGTGATTGCAAATTCGCTTTGAAACTACATAACAAAGGAAGAGAGATTTTTCTTTCATCCGGCTTCCTTTTTTCGGCGTTTTCTACAACTCCGACGACGTTTTCACTATCAATCGCACCAGCAAATCACAGAAAGAGCACTGACGCGTCCCCGGCCAAGTGTACGCGGAAGCGATCGCAGGCGAGAGCACGTGGGCGAAGACAGATGAGAGCACGTGAGAGCGGTCGTTTAAAAGAGAGAGTGATTCACTCACTCCAAACCATTCCATCATAGGCGCACACTTTAACTCTGCTGTTTACCACCAAGTAAAAGAGCACTTGCTTTATCTGCGGTGAGTTATGGTTGTACCCTCACGCGCTGGCGTAACATTACTGCGAAATGCCATCTCTGATTTGTAACAAAATATTCCTAGCTCTTTGTATTGCTTTTGTACAATGCACGAATCTCCTTTTTGTGTTAACAAATGCTGCGTGCTTTTGACAGTTCTGTCTGTGCCATTAATTACGGAAGAAGCTTCATAAAAAGTACAAATTAGTTTCGTTGCAGAAAAAAAGGATCGATTCCACCTTCGATTTCGTATTATTAACTGAAATTAATTTTCAATGTAGGATGTCCCAGAAAGTCTGAGCACAATTTTGATGTGCTACTGTTGCTACCAGATGAAGTTTAAATAGCTGATCATTACTGTGTATCAAGGTTTACATTCCAATCTATAACTCTATGAAAAAAGTGCCAGTGCATTTACTGTTCATGAAAATGCGAAACATTTCCCCGGAAAAACGCAAACAGATCGTGCACAAATGGTACACTTGTCCCAACTTTTCACTGAGTCAGTTGGTGAAAATGAAAGGTGTGAGCATCGTAGCAGTTCGTAACGAGATTCGGAAGTACGATGAGGAATCTTCCTTTCAGGACGAGAAAAAATCTGGACGAAATACGGGCCCTGTAGACCAAAACCTGGACCGCAAGCTTTCACCTGTAAAAAGGGTACTTCCGATTTGGCCAAACAGATGAATAACGTCGAATAACGACTTTTAAGAAGCAGAAGAAGCCAAAACGAAGTGAAAAACTAGCGGCATCTGTCAAACCAAGGGGCCCGTAAGTTATACGATAAACTGCTGTGTAGAAAATTGTTATGCGTTAGTATGGATGACGATTCCTCCGTGAAATTTAATTATCAGACGCTTCAGGGTGACCAGTCCTTCACGATCCGTGCTGGTCAAACTATTGGCGATGCCAATATGTCAATTTTCACCAAAAACTTTGGTAAAGACGCAATGGTTCGGCATGTTATTTGTGAATGTAGAATGCCTAAAAATCCGTATGTAACAACCGATGACTGCTGATGTCTACGTTCGGGAATTCTTGGAGCGGTACCTGGTCCCCATGATCCGGAAACCTAATAATCCAGTACTGTTTTGGCCGGATTTGGTCAATGCATTAAGTGCAGAATCCGGTAGCCTTGCACAAAGCCATAGGAGTCCAATTCGTACCCAAGAGATGAATCCTTCAAACTGTCCACAGGCAAGACCAATTGAAACTTTTTGGGCTCTGACAAATGCATGTTTGCGCAAACATTTTAAGGCAGTGGATTCCATCAAAACTCTGGAAAGAGACTGGAAAAAGTATCAAACATCATTGGTAAACATTCCGTGCTGAAGCTTATAAGCAGTGTTAGATCAAAAGTCCGCATCTAATCATCATCATCATAAATCACCATGAAAACTAGTGCTTCAATGTTTGCACAATGATAAAATAATTTTCTTTGGCTGATAGACGCCTGGCAGGAATTAATAATGATGAAAAACACAGTAATCGCAAAGAGGTTGCAAACTTAAAGCATCGTATTATCTTCTCTTACTATTAGAGTTCTTCTGCTAATCATCTAAGGCGAGAAAAGTAGATTGCATCCATGGGATGAGTAGCTTGAGCTGACTGCTTCGGAGTCTAGAAGTGTTGCCAGAATCCGGATGAATGTATCAATTTCAAAACTATTACAGAACTTGAGAAAAGCAGTTGCAAAACATATCAAACTGCAAATATCATTTTAGCAGTACCTAATGGTGCCACTAAATCACCAATCGGTCGCAAAAATGTTTCATCACATTCACAGAACACCGTGCCATGTTTACTCACAGCAATGAAAAGACATTTCCTCACACAACGCACGATCGCCGTTCGGAAAACACCGAAACGACCGGCTCTAGCAAATCTCCAGCTCACACATCAATCCGACCAAAATGTTGACTCGCACTGCCTGTCGCTCAGTAACAGTATCACTTTCAAGACCATCCGGCAAAGCATCCCGACATCTCCCACTCCACGGTGCACCGCAAATACTAGCCATGTAAACAGATCCCAGTCGGATTTGGGGTTTTAGATTTACAATTGCCGAGGATTCCATCAGGATTGAAAATCCATTCCCATCTAGCCGGAGTGTTCCGGGACGGCAATGAAATCGATTCCGGCACTTGGCCGGACCGTCCGGGTAAGAAATAACAACCAACAAATGCTCCATTTGCATTGTTCCACACCCAAAACGCAGAGGAGAATCCCGGACGCAAAGCCATCTAATTTACATCCTGCTTTCAATGGTGGCACTGCAGATGCATTTCGGCACGACGACGGAATCTGCCTCCGCTGCTTGCAATGTGAAACTGGGTCGCTTGCAATTCTCTACGTTGACTACGACAACGAAACATGAGGTTATAGCTAGGTCTGGGTGGATATTGCTGTGGTACGGGTGGGACCTATTGTGTTGCATTGGAATGCAAAGACTTAATCCTTTCATACTCCCTGCCACACATGCATCAGCAGTTCGCATTTGATCCGTTTGCAAATACCTCACCCTGATACCTGGACTGGGCCATATTGGGCGTTCGAATTGTCACACAGAGGAAGTTCAAATGATAGTTGGAGGGATGGTTCTCAGAATATTGAGAGTTATTAACGCACTCGCTTCGAATTGGGTTATTTTTGACCTCATAATCTAACCTTCTAAGAGCATTAAATTGAAATATTTTCAATATCAGCCAACAAATTAGGTTTCACCAATGGAGTTGAATATGGAATGGCTTCTGATAATGAAACGCTTTATGACTACTCTTCCAAACCAATGCAATAAGAGCACTTCAATTTGTACCACTAGGGGACAGGTTGGGAATATTTCGCGAATTAGTCTACGGTATCAACAGCTATTTCATTTGAAACGAAAGTACATGCTGTTTTTCCGCCAGAGCTGTTGGCGATGTGATAATCCTCCAAAATAATCCTGAATTAAACCTCATTGTCATTTTGAAATCGAAGGACCATATGGAAGAGTGTGTTAAGGTAAATAAGAAATATGCGATCATGCATTGATTACTTTAAGAACATTGTATGCTTGCCCAAAGTCTATAGGATTTTTTTTAAACACGTTTATTGAATTCGAATCGAAATTTATCGATCTTCTTTTTTTCAATATAATTAATTGATTTTGTCTATAAAAACCATCTACGAATTTATCTTATCTTTGAAAGAAGAAGGGCTAATGCAAATCAGTATGATTTAATCGGTTATGCTGCCTGTTTTTCTATGATGTATCATTAAAAATACGTAATTAAAAAAAATCTCAACTAACAATGTTGTTAAAAGGTGGCGTTGTAGGCACACATTTAGTTTCATATTTCTGGCTGATGCTCCAATAACTCAACAGATGACGCTAATTTCTCTTGACAACTGCGCACATTGTTTGTTCTTTCTGATTTGTTAATTCAAACAGTACTGTCAAGGTCAATTGACGTTCTGACATTTATACAAATTTTGATTGATTGCTAGAGTTTAATTCATTTTAAATAGTTTACAGGTACGCCATATTTCATTTCAAATCTGTTGATCATCAGTTTTTTGGTGAAATTATTCACCTTTCGAATATACAAAAGTGAATTTATAATTTTCAGCATGCATTAAAAGAGATTAAAGTTTTCCGCTTTTCCATGCGATTAACGATTGCATTTAAAAAAATGGACAAAAATTGCAGATTTTTCATAGGTTTACCTTCACCCGCACTCACAAAACTGCGGCATCAATCATAGTAACCCATTAGTCAGCAGACAAAATTGGACAGCTCTTTCAGTGATGCGAAAAACAGTGAAGCAACTCTGTTCAGGAGTGTGTGCGTTTAAAGAATGGCACCTCGTCGCTTCGAAAACGGACATCGTGCGGCACTTTGTGGACGCTGGTTACGCCCGTTGGCACTATTAGACAACAATCACAGCATCGAAAGAAAGCCCGGTTCCGGACGGCCGGCGACCCTCAGTGACAAGAAGCTCCAAAGTGACGCTGAAGAGGAAGACCGAGGGAAGAGGAGTTTACATCGCTGCGTGCGCTTGCGTCGGGAGGTCGGTTCAACCGGTCAAACAGTGAAAAAGTACTTGCAGTCATGAACATACATGTCAGGAAGCGGAAGTCGCGTCCACTGGTTTTGGAGCTGCAGGCAATGACGCAGCTGCAGTGGCTGAATAAGATGGTCAACACGATTTTCCCAGCGAATTGCGACGTGGCGGTGGTGATAGACGACTAGTCCTATCTCACCCTGGATGGCAACGACTGGCAGGGCACTTGTTATACTTCCTGTTCTGTTATACCTGTCCGTGTTATACTTCCCACACGAAGGAAGTGAGCTCCGAGGTTATGTTCATTTCACACACCAAGTTCCCCAAGAAGGTGCTGCTGTGGTTGACAATCAGCGAGAAGGGGGTGTCAAAGCCGCTCTTCTTTCACCCCGGGCTGGTCGTGAACGGAGAAATTTATAGTATGAAGTTGCGTCGTTCATCAAATAATACCATCAGGGTAAAGACGCGGTGTTCTGGCCGGATTTGGAGGAGATAGAGCGTTGGAGGAGATAGAGCGGCTGAATATCGATGTGGTACCCAAGTCGGCGAACCCGCCCAACGTCCCCCAGTCGGACTGAGCACTGAGATCAAGATGCTTTTCGTCTTCTCCAAAATTGGCGAGACTCTGCAGCACTTTTTTTCGAATTGGATAACCAGTGATGGTGCTCGAAGCCTTCCTTCATTGCTTCCTCTTTGTATTCCTTACTAGTCAGCCAGTCATTGACGTAATTGTCTTTCTGGATATATTCGGCAGCTCGCGGAAATTGTTGCTGGAATCGTTCGGCAATAAAATTCTTCAAGTATTGTGCGCCGCTAGGCGAACATGTAGCTCCGGAAGTCATAACATTCATGGCGTACACTCGCTAAGGCCGACTCTAATATTCCATCTTCATTCAGGAATAAGTGGCTGTATTGATCGTCCAGGTTTGTCAGCACCTGATTAAACATCTCTCGTAGATCCACAACTATGGCAAAGCGGTACTCACGGAACCTGTAGAGTACTAACAGCAATGAAGACAGCTGATCGGGACCGGTTAGCAGTGCAGAATTCAACGAAAATCCTTTAAGGATAGCAGCCGCGTCCCAGACGAGGCGAATTTTATCGGGTTTGTTGGGGTTTATAACTGGGAAAATAGGCAAGTACTACTTTCGAGAATGATTCACGGCAGCTTTTTCCGGTGTCAACATACGGATGTATCCCTTTTGCTTATACTCTTTCATTTTAACCCGCAACGCTTCGGCCAATGCTGGATCGCGGTTCATCCACTTTTCCAAGCAGCTTAGACGCTTTTCGGCCATGGCTTTGTTGTCTGGAAGTCGAATGCCATCTTTCCGCCATAGTAATACGGTCACGTACCGGTATCCCTTAAGCTGTGTATCAGATGAGAGTAATTGCAAAGCGCGCTCGTCATCCTTGGAAAGCAGCCGGTTAGTAGATTTCAAGACGCCCAAGCTCTAGTTAGAGTAGTATACCTTCCATGCAGCATCCAGGCTTGAGTCTCCATCTGCTGAACACAAACAGATATGGATACACACTTAGATTTTTTTACATAAATCTGTAAAGTTTTACCAAATTCTCAACAGCTGAAGGTTCGGTAATTCGATTTAACGGATTTCGGTGAAATTTTTCAGATATCTGTATAAAAATTACCCGATTTCGGTAAAATTTTACCGAAAGCCGTAAAATCGGATTACCGAACGTTACGCTGTTGAGAATTCGGTAAAACTTTACAGATTTCCGTAAAAAAATCTAAGTGTGCACTATGCCAGGCATTGATGTTTCTACCTGGCGTTTCAACGGTCACCGAACATGGACCGTATACCTGCCACCCCAGGCGCGTTTCAGAAGTGACCGGCCCATTCTCCGGACCTTCTTTACCTTTACCTTTACGCATGTCCGACGTGGCAGTTATCAATACCAATCAAGATCCTTGGTGATACAAATTCGTACAAATTGATCGGCAGCCCCTTAAGGTTCTCGTATCGTGTTGACAGCTCCGGAACAGAGATTGACTGCAACGTAAGAGAAAGTGTTTTCACGGTGTGAGCTTTGGGAAGCATGTACGCTGAACCATGGTTTCCTACGCCAGAAATCTTCAGGCTGAGTCTGCCAGATTTTCGGTCCTCCTGTTGCTGACCAGCTGTCCAATTCAGGCAAAATGGACTCGGCTTCCCGTCGAGCTTAAACTTCTTCAGAAGGCCTTGTTCCATGAACGTCGCTGATGATCCGTCATCCAAAAATGCGCACGTATCTACACTGGACCCACATTGCCGTGCAGCGTAACCGGAATGTATCTGAATAGAGTTTACCGGTCATCTCGCTGTGCGTGTTACGTTTGCTTGACTCGTCGAGTCCACATGCCTTGACAGTAGCGACGACATTCTGAACCGCCACTACAAAGTTGATGAGTGAATTTCATTTCTCCTCTTTTGATGACGGCATTTCATGTTTCCGCGTTACAAGAGAATGTACTATTTCCTTCGGACGTTCGAATAAATTCTTCAGCGTAGTCATCACTCCGAGAAGGTTGGATGGATACAGTAACTATCACCGGACTAACGCGAGTGCCTATCCCTTCGGCTTCGTTGAAGTCGGAGCATATTTCCTTCGTCGCTGTATCAACATATTCTCGTGGAACTCTCGAAGCTTACGTAGAAAAGCGGCCAATCCTCCGTGTTTCCAGAATATGTGGGAAAGTCTCGAGCCACTGCTTAGCGTGCTGCCAACTGGGACTTACTGAGCTCGTGATTCGCGCTGGAACTAAATGAGCTGTTGTTTGAGCTTGTCCCACTGACGTTTAGCCTGACCTCTCCGGTACGCGGATTCAACGTCGTCTGATCCATTCTGGTGGATGTTCGCCTTAGCTGGAACAGAGCATATCTGTCTTCGAGCTGCTCCATCTCCAACGCGTGCTTCTCCTTCAGCGCCCGCAGTTCCTTCAGACCTGCGTCGTCATCACCGTCGGTTTGTACCGTTGTTCCGATCGTAGTAGAATTAGCTTTTGGAGTTGCTCCCGTTCTGGTGTAATCCTCTCTTGGGCTGTATCATACTAAACTGCACTCGTTGATTCTCCCGGACTTTGACTTTTTCTAACTCCCTTTGCAGGCTTTCGATTTGGTTTCTCATTTCCTGTATGGCATTCGATTGATTCACTTGCGTTATCTATACAGTTTGTCTATGGGCACCAAGCTTGGGCCATAACATACCCAACACAACTCCAGTCATTCTCCGACTCACTTTCAACCACACCTGCACAATTTGTGTGTAACCACCGATGACACGTATAGTAATCGACCATAGTCGTATCGTCCGGGCTTTTGTAATAAGTACAAGTTGCTGACTGAGCTCGGGCATTCAAGAGGGAACTTGTATCGAGACCTGAACCATTTCCGATCGCCATTTTGCCACCAGATCGCAAATAAACGGATTTTTTAAATTGTGTGCGTGAAGCAAAGATATTTTTTTCCGATTAAATAACTCCTAAATTTATTGCGCAGGGATGTTTAAAAATCCCTTTAGAGGAAAAATAATTCACAGTATTAATCTTTTGTTACATGTTTGTTAGCTGTCTATATGCTGGCTCTTAATTTTATAATATGGTATAGGAATTCATGTATTTTTTGTGTGATATAATTATGATCAATGTTTTCTTCATTATGGCTCACTGAGCAGTCCATGTTAGTGTTGTCTCGCTGTTTGAAACCCAACAAATCCGTATGCTTGCTATGTTTGGTTTCCTATGCTTGCGAACACAGTTTTACTGTAATGTAATAGGGGTTAGGTTTTATGTGTGTGTTTTACATGTTGTACCCTACCGTTTAATTAAAGGTTCGTGTATAGTTCTAAAGTAATTCAACGTACTGTGTAGTTTATAATTTTATATTGCTATTTAGTCAGAAAAAACTAATAAGCAAACTAAATTTCACGTTTAATTCTGCGTTTTATAAACTTTTCCTACGATCTAGATTTGTATCTATGTAGCAGGCTCGGCAGTCGTCGGTAAGCTGACGGCTGTCATCTTTATTGTGCGAGTCGTTTGCGGCTACGTGTGACAACTATTTTCTTCAATATTCCATTCAAATTCTCAATTATTTTTCTAAGGACTACCCTAGAAGGATAGAAAAGAGCAAACCTTAATGAAATATCATGAACTTAATACAGATTATGGCCCGAGATTATGAAAAAGGTTAAAACATACTTTTGCTTTTAATTTTCTATTAAAATTCTGTTTTTTTTGGGTTTTTTTTTGACCACTCTAATGAAAAATATGTGGGCCATCCGAATGGAATATCACATATTACATGCTAAAAATGCGTGTGAAATGCTTCTTTCTGCGTAGAAGCATTTCGTAGACTTCTGAGTAGAAGCATTTTCGTATCCTGTCATTTTGAGCGAAATTGTCTCCTGCATAACGTTAGAATAACTTCTTGTACATAATGTAGCACTGAGTAACTCAAGCACCCCCCCCACATTATTGACTAAGAAGGGGTTCAAACATCTATCAGAACAAGCTGCCTACCCGTGAAATACATATTGCGTGTTTTAGTTGCATGGATAATTCTCATGTTTCGTCAAAATTGCTGTTTCTATTGTTTGAGAGATCTCCACCCCCCCCTCCCCTTCCCTACCATCCAGACTAGAGGAGTCTTGAACCACCTAAGAAAAAAATTCTGCCCTTAAAAATCCCCACTTGCAAAATTTGGTTCCATTTTCTTGATAAGTTCTTGAATTAGCATTAGCATTGACGTTTGCACACCTCGTGGATGGAGCTACGATGAGGAATAATTCGTTGAAGATATTGGATGCCACCATGAAACGCAACCAGTTACCGATACGTTTTTTCACGCAAAAATCCTCACGAAGACACTCCTCGAACGCTCACCTGGCCACGTCCATGCAACCATTGGTGATAGGGAGGATTTGTTATCTACCTTAAGAAGACACGGGGAACCCACGTAGACTTCAGTAGATATCAAAGGAAAACGGAAATGAATAGTCGGAGAGAATAGATTAACAGAATGCCCTGTTTGGTGTACAGAACAGAAATTTAATCAAAAATGGTCGTTGGGAGCATCTAGTCTAAGAAGGTTAAGTGATGCTCCATTTCTCTTCAAAACGGTTGGAACTTTAGCATTAACTATAGTCCTAGCTCCTTATAGCTTATGGTTATAGCGCCATTACTCGCTCTCTGAAAAGAGAAGAATGTCTGAAAATATAAGAACGGATAGTGAAAGAGAACTAGTCAGAATGAAGCCAAAAATAATATATACTGTCACACCCAAAATCACGTCCAAATTCTACATTTACAACAGCTTCTTCGATGAAATCAGCTTCACGAAAGTGGTGAAAGAACAAACCTTTTACCCACATAATCTCTTCATAATAATATAATTGAAAGTAAAAAGGAAAAAATGGAAAGAGCTCACCAATATTTCAAAGACGTCCGCGTTCCGCTTTGTAACCAAAGTGATGATTATCCACAGTCGGTTCGTCAGCTTCTTAAACCAGTAGAGGTGTTCTCTAAGCCAAACTTCCCCGAGTGGCTGTCCCCCTATCAGGCTGAACTCGCAGTTCCCCTGTCGCACAGCGCTTGTCAATCATTCCAGTAAGTCTTCCAGTTCCGGACACACCAGAGTCAAACGCAATCATATTTCCGAACCAGTTTTCCCACAATTGCGAGACTAAAGATCATCCCGGTGCACTTTTCTTTTTGATCTTGAAAGCAATCGACAAATTTAATTATACATCCTTGGGCCACATCGGTACTGGTGGAATGTCAAATGAATTGAACAAAACAACACTCCACAATTCCTTCTGGAGCTAATTTACACTTTTTTTCGTCGCCTGAGGACCGCGGAAATCGTGTACCCATTGAATGCACTGAATTGCGTCGTTAATAATCTGGCTGGGACGATAGTTCCTAAAACTCCATTTAACTGGCCTGCCGACAGTTCAGGATTTTTAACCGCACTTTGAACCCCTTGAAAGTGTCACTACACTGTTCGATTCTCCATGGTCTGCGATACGAAAAAGTCTTCTTGCATGTCTAATATTTTTTTCATTTACTTTGCTCGCACCTGGAACTGTTTTTCGGATTCACTGATTTCCATTTCGCAGTCCGAGCTTTGCAACGGGTTTCTTAAAATAAGCCACTCAAAATAGTAATAAAATAATAAACAATAATACTTTATGTTAAACTAGAGTTAAATTCCAAAATTTGACGGGAGAAAAAATATTTGCTTCCATCTTCGAGCAAAGCACGCTTCGATCTCTTTTTTTTTTCTTTATAAGTTTTTGAATTACGCAGAAATTTGTGTTTTATTTGCATAACACATCTTCATGCTTTTATGTTGAGTAAGCTTCTTTATAACCAAATCTTGTCATATAAAAGTATTTTCAACCGTTATAAAACTTATGTGTTGCTTGGGCTCCTTCCATACGGGGGAGGAGTCTCGATCCATCATGTGAATCTTGTTCGGCTTCAAAAATCTCTGCATACACATTTACATAACAGTAGGGATAATTTTCATGTTTGGTTTAAATTTGTGTTTAATTTGTATGAGAGAGGAAAGGTTTCAAACCAGCGTAGAAACATGTCTTTCCTTTTAAAACCTCCACAGCATGGTTCCATTTGTTTCATTAATTTTTGAGTTATTCAGAAATTTCAGTTTCATTTGTATGGGAGCCCGCTCTGCCAGAGAGGGGAGGGAACTCGAACTATCATAAGATTCCCGGCCCCAAAAACCCCTGCATACAAATTTGCATAGCTGTAGGGATAGTTCTCAGGTTTGGTTGAAATTTGTGTTTCATTTTCCAAAATAAAAGGGTCTCAAACCACCATAAAAACGTTTCCCGTCTTCAAAAATCCGCTCATGCCAAATTTGGTGCCATTTGTTTGATTAGTTCCCTAGTTATGCAAAAAAATCTGTTTCATTTGTATGTGAGCCATCCCTTCCTGTTAAGGGAGGGGTCTCAAATTACCATAAAAAAAAAAATTATCTCTAAAAACCTCCACATGCCAAATTTCGTTTCATTTGCTTGATTAATTCTCAAATTATGCTGAGATGTATGTTTCATTAGTATGGGATGGAGGGATCTCGAACTATCTTAAGACCTTTTCCTGGACGCAAAAACCCCTGCATACAAATTTGCATAGCAGTAGGAATAGTTCTCATGTTTGGTAGAAATTTGTGTTTCATTTGTATGGGTGCCCCCCTTTCCAGAGAGAGGAGGGGTCTTAAATAACCTTAAAACATTTCTTGCCTTCAAATACTCGCCCAAGCTAAATTTGGTTCCGTTTGCTTGATTAGTTCTCGATTTATGCAGAAGTTTGCGGGAGGGGTCTCGAATCACAATTAAAACATTTTTCGCCTTCAAAAACCTTCACATAACAAATTTGGTTCTATTTGCTAAATAAACTCTCGACTTATGCAGAAATTTGTGTTGGGGAGCCCCCCCCCCCCCTCCCTTCAAGAGAGCGAAGGAGTCTCAAAACTTTTCTCTCTTTTGAAAACCTACACATGCAAAATTGGGTTCGATTTCCTTTATAAGTTCTCGAGTTATGCAGAAATTTGTGTTTCATTTGGAAGCCCCCTCTTAGAAAAGGGAGGAGTCGCAAGTTAGCTTAGATATATGTTTTATGTTCCTAAACCTGTAACGTGGTTACAAGAAGGTGCGTTTAAAATAATAAGTTTTTCCCACATTTCACTGCGTCAGGAAAGTCGTTCAAATTGGTTGCAATGTAATGAGAAGCAGGGAGATTCGAGCACTGTTTTTAACCATTTAACCACTAGCGCCTCTAGTGGCCAATAGGGAAACCTTATAAATTAATATACATCACGTGATGCCACTCATCCGAAGTGAAGAGACTCCAAAGTTAATGTGTACAAAGGATAAGGGAACTCGCGCGAATCTTTTGTAACATGACTATGCTTTGTAACGTGACTGTAAGCAATAGAAAATCCCAATCAATAGGTCTTTTCCAAGTCAGATGGCTGATAGAGTAGACGTGTTTTTTTAAATAGAGGCAAGAGCTAGCTGAAAACATTTTGTATAAGCTTGGAATAATTTCAAATAAAAAGGTGGTGTGTTTGATCAAGTAGAAGGCCCAGTGCGTGGAAACAAGAATTTCCGAAGTGAGTTAAAGATATTTCTGCCCTGAAATTAGTTTAGTTTAGGTTAATTTGCGATTTTGTTTCTGTCTAGATTATGGAGTGGGATTTTAGGTGTGCAGAAGATGTGCGAATCCGCTCGTTTTGCTGATGGTGCTCAGAAGCTATGTCATTTTGTAGGCCGTCTGCCTCGTCTGTTCGTGCCAGTGATTCTCGTCGCACCTACGGGCAAAGGAGAAGTACCAGTTCCTGCGACCGATCTCGGAAGCAATGCCGGAAATCGTAGGTGTCAGGAGATCGGCCTCGATACAGTTTTCTGGCGTGCCCGAGCCAGTCAGTGGAATCTCGAGCCTCGTCGTCTGAAAAAATAAATGTAGACAGGCTTAAGCGTATTCACTGTGTGTCTAACAGCAAATAGTTGATCACTGGCACTAGGCACCTGACACACACATCGATGGACGTCTGCCTGAGCTCGGGTCGAGCTGACTCATGTCCAGATCTGTGATTTGGCTATGTCTAGACAAATAAGTGTAATACAGAGCTTTAGGAATGCGCTGGTTTCTTTAGGTCAGGAACGGCCGTGCGTAGAGTGAATTCCAATTGGAATTAGTAGGTAGCGAGTAGAAATTCAACACCATAATAAACCGTCAAAACTTAAAAGAATGTTTCTCTAGATGTTCTTTGGATGAGGAAAAGGTTAGTTGATTGGTTTCTGTCGGTCTGTTCGTTCTTTGGTTCCCGTTGGAGAATCGCCACTTTTGATGAGTGTTGGTGTCCGGGATAAAAAATTGGCCGTCAGGATTGAATTCAGGTTTTTCTCTTTATTTGAAGGACTCGCCCTGAGTCTCGCCGGGTAACTAAACTTGCTGCTTCACATGCAAGCAATTTCAATTTGCTTGCTTGGCGCTTAAGTGAAGGCAGTTATGGAAAGAAGTCCGAGAATCCGTCCACGCGAATTTTATTCCGTTACAAACCTCAACCTGTTAAATTTGGTCCTATTTGCTTGATTTGTTCTCGAGTAATGCAGAAATTTGTGTTTCATTTGTATGGGAGCCCCCCTCTTTCAAAGAGAGGAGGGGTCTCAAACTTCCATAGAAACATTTTTTTACTTTAAAAACCTCCACCTGCCAAATTTGGTTCGATTTGCTCAATAAATTCTAGAATTATGCAGAAATTTGTATTTCATTTTTATGGAAGCCGCCTTCCCCTCCTTTCAGAGGACGGAGGGGCATTAAACCACCAGCATTGAAGCGTTTCTTGGTTTCATTTGCTGGTTCCATTTGCTTGATTAGTTCTCGAGTTATGCAGAAATTTGTGTTTCATTTGTATGGGAGCCCTCCTTCACAGTGATGGGAGGGGTCTCTTACTATTATGAGAACCTTCCCTTGCCCCAAAAACCCCTGCACATAAATGTCACGCCGATCAGCTCAGTAGTTTTCGATTCTATAAGGTTCAGAGACAGAAATTCATTTATTTATATTTATAGCTGTGCCGTATTTCCATTCAATTTTTTTTTAAATTTTCATCAAAAGGACCACTCTTATGAAAATATAGTGAACCACCCTAATGAAATATCACATATAACATGATAGCAATTACCAACGATGATATAGGATATGATTCAATACAAATGCTATAAATATCTCAGCAGTTGAATTCAAATCATTCAAGTTAAATTAAATTCACTTCCCCAACTCAAAAATTGGTTAAGCCCAAGAAAATAGTTTTTTTTTCAAAAAAAATTCTCGAGCTAACGTCAGTTCTTGAAGTTTCATGGTTTCCTAAGACCCTTGGCATCAAACCAAAAAATTCAATTTTGGAAATTCCATGTACCCCTACCTCCGGAGATTTTTCATTAGCTCAAGTTTTGCATGGAGATGTTTTTTTGAGGAGACAACACTTTCGAGCACTTTGAAATTAGATGGCCAAAGTTCGCCCATACAATGGATTGGCTCGAAACCCTATATCAGCTCGAAAATATAGGGATAATCACGATTCAGAATTCACTCAGAATAACCAAAACAATAACATGCGACTCGGTTTTTCCATACATTTACCTTATGATTATTATGCACGAACAACGGTCACGAAATTCATAAGACAGTCTTATGAAATTGATAAGAATACCTTGAGAAAATCAAATTACTAACTCAGAGGAAATCAAAATACAGTGGGCTCATGAAATTTCATACGGTAAAATATATGAATTTCGGTAGGTTTTTTCCGCCAGTGTACCAACGCGTGCAAGCTGCCATGTTGCAGATATATTACAGGTTACACCTTAGCTCTGTCACTACGTTAGGGCCGTTCAAAGCGGCGTCGCAACACACCTTATCCAATCACTGTACAAAGTGCATTTCGTTAGTACCAAGCAACAGCTGCTCCTTTTTGTCGTATCCACGCATGTTGATATTGCCAGGCTAAAATTATTTGTTTACCCAAGCATTAAATGAAAAGCGAATCAAAGTTCGAGTAAAAAGCTGTGACTTCATCTTCATTAATCACACTACTTCTCTCAAGCCACCATGGCTTATTGAGATCAACCTAATATTCAGTAGCAGCTCTTCCAAATGGGACAGCATCAACTCCTAAATCAGAAATATAATTTAAAAAAAACTCGTTTAAGTCTCCATCCCTAGGTTTTGCATTTTTTCAAACTGTCATTTCATGTCGATAAAACAGACCTGCCAAACATACGCAGCGATAACACCTGAAAGGATATTGGTCTCAGTACCGTTGCTTTTAGTTATTTACAATTTATTTAAGTCTCACAAGTTTAAAAACAATCTATTGTTTAATGATATTTTCGAGTACCATTAAACCGAGCTGTGGAATTTGAATGTTGGTGATGTGGTGATGATGCTTAAAACAAATCATCCATACACTGAGCATACAAATCGAGAGAAATTCAAAGGAATATCCTATGGAAATTTGCCAGAAGATATCATTGCGAATTTCATACAATTCTCTAATGGCAAGAGTTCACAGGACGATCGTATGAAAATTTTCCTCACCGAGAAAAAGTTGCAATCGGGATTTGAACCATAAATCTAAGGATCCAGAGACGAGCCACAATCCCACGAGACTAAACACGATTGGTAAGTGATGTCGATTTAAAGTGTATAAGACGCATGTTTTCCTCGACCAATGCAACAATAATCATTTCATGCGACTTCGTATGGAATAAGTCTTGGATCCTTGCTGTGTGGTTCATAGTTCCGATCGTATGAAAATCGTTAGATTAATTTCCTGAGTGTATAGCTGCACTGATAAAAAGAAATATTGCATTTTCTGCGTTGTCTAAAGCTATGTCCATTTAGAATCCCGAATAATAAAATCATCTGTATCTCGGTTACAGATTGACGTGCAAATAAGTGATTACATCAAAACGAAGGTAATTCACTGTACTTTGAGTAAAACATATCAACACAAATCATTACTCTTCGTTTCTAATGAAAAATTTCACTTTCTTCTTTATTCCTCTCATCAAACGCTGCTAAACCTCCGGAGTCAACTTCCTTGACACATTTGTTCCACAGTTTGGTCATCTGAGTCGCTCCGTTTTTCCCGAGCCGTTTTTCCACTTTTCTTAAGCTTCCGCTGCATTACTGCCCAAAATCTTTCAATGGGCCGGCGCTGCGGGCAGTTGTTTTGATATATGTTTTTATCAATGAAATCTACTTTATTATCGCGGTACCACTGGATGACTTCCCGGCTGTAGTGGCAACTCGCAAAATTTGGCCAAAACTTCACGGAACCTTTATGTGCTTTAATGAAAGGTAGTACGCGGTTTTTGAGGCATTCTTCCTTGTACAGCTTCGCGTCCATTGTCTTATTCGTCACGAACACTTTGGTCTTCTCTTGCCAAATCATCAGTTTTTTGGCAAATTTGTCTATAAAAGCAAGCTTAAACTGCGCAGGAGCATCTTCTCGTGCCGTCGCCATGTAGAATTTTTGGCCAGGAAGCTGTCCGAAATCCATTTTGACGTAGGTTTCATCGACGATGAGCAGGCATCCTTGGTACTTCGTCAAAACCTGCTGGTACAATTTCCGAGCTCGAGATTTGGTGACAAAACTTTGCTTCAACGTTCTGTTTGGTTGTTGCTGGCTCGATAAGAACGATATCATGCTCGCAAACGAGATCTTCGAACGGTACTGTGAGTAGTAGCGTATTTTTGTACGATTTCACTATCTGATAGTCCAGGGTTTGCTCTGATGGATCTCAACACCTTCTGGTTCAGCTTGCGGTCATATGTTCTACTACGACGCTTACCTTGAGGCACTCGAACTACGCCCTTTCGCTCCCTAAAACGTTTGAGCACATCATACACGGTTGATTGGGCGATTTTGAACGTTTTTGCGATTTTTATTGCGGATCATGTTGGATTATCAACGTGGGTGTACAGAATTTTTTCTCTCCTCTCGGCTTCGACCTGGAATTACTTTTGACTCACTGCACGAAACACCGTGGATTTATACCATAGAGCTTTCCGTGTCGCTGCAACACAACAAGTGATTCCGGATTCTAACTGGACAGAACTTTAATGCACATAATTTTAAAGAAAATTGTAACGCCTGAATCTAGCCTGCTGTATGAAAGATTGCAAACATTGTTGTATGGCGCATGAAAGATTGCAAACAATTCCGTAGATTACGCCTCCTTTGGCTTGGAAATAAACGAAAGGATATTTTACGCACTTGCTGAAATTAATTATTTTGTTCTGAAAACAGGTAAACAGAATTAACCGTCCAGTAGCCCTTTTTCTTCTTATCTGCATTTCACACATGTGGCATCACTAGGGAGAAGAGCTCTCAACATACAGGTAAATTCAACGGGTGGAAACGAAGCAGTGATCAAAGACTGTCAGGACCTAAGTTTTACTACTACCATTTACATTAACGTATTCATCTTTCATGTGAGGCATTATCACCAAATTTGATTTTAATCGTTGGACTACCCAACAATCGACGCAACCTATTTGAATCTTATATTATGGCACTAGGATCCTTTGCAAAATATCAATCTACTTCATAGTAGTTTGGATGCAAAGTATCCCATCTACAGTGCTGATCAAAAGTATTGAATCAGTGAGGCATTTGAAGGTTTTTGTGTGAACTAATTTAGAAGTGGATACTCCAGCGGTTTTATCAAACTTATAGTACCGATAAGAACGAGTTGATAAATCTACGAAACGATAAACTTTCGCTCGGCGCTGTATTTATGCCCACACGCACCCTTCTGGCATACATTCCGTTGATAATCTAAACTAATTAGAAGTTAATTATAGAAAAAAGCCCAAGCTGCTCCCGAGTCGGAACTTTTCGTACCGATCCAGTTGAGCAGTCCGGGTGATAATGGTCAAGGCGTCCGGGGCTCATCTGCCCCATAAAATGGGCCAATCATCAGGGGAGGAGGCGAAAGGGTATCACTTGGCAAACTAATTTCATCTCAATTATCCCGGTTCGGAGGACGCCCCGTCCACTTTTCCGAGCGAGATAAGGTACATTATTACATATTCCGGGCGGCTACCGGGGATTGAAGGATTAAACTGCAAAAGCAGGAAAAGGTTTCCGGTTGGTTTGCATAGAAAGTGGGAAGTGCTTTTTTTCGAATTCCAACGGCAACTGGAGAGATGGATCCGTAGTTTGTTTGCTTTTGAAATTCGGTTTCCACTTAGTCGGGTTGGTTGATTTGCATAATTACAGAGGCAGTTGCGTTGATTTAAATTTATCGGACTTTAACAAGAAGGCGAAACCATATCAATAACAGTTAAAAGTTAACTCTGAAAATGAGTGAATGGAAATCAAAAACCAATCCCACGTTTGAAATTATCCACTTCATTAACATAATTAAATTGTCCTAGCAGAGAGCGATCATTCAATTAATACCGATTACGGTATTACAAATTGAATCAATTGCGAATGACCTGCCCTCTCGCAACCATTATCGCCATCGTTGTCATCATCCCTCGGCTGTGGAGGAAAATGGCGATATACTCCCCTCTGGGAACAAGTTTAGAACATTACCATTTCAAAACAGCCAAGAGATAGTCAGAATTCAAAAAAAAAAATGGGAGGTCTATTGTTCCGGAGGAACATCAGGAAGCTCATTGCCAACGGCAGCAGCAACACCACCACGGTCAGTTGGGCCCGAAATGGGGCGTACATAATTTCGAGCAAGTGGAAAATACAATTAAGCAAAACGCAGTGGGACAACGTGATGAACTTTTCTGACTTTTCTCCTGTCTCCCCGCAGTCTCGGCGGATGCAGTGCCCCATTTTAGCGCACCGCTCTAGGATAATAAATTGCTCGCAATTGCTACACTCAGTAGGTCCTCATCATCACCCTATTTTGAGGAAAGGGAGAGGGTTGGCGAGGCGAACTTTCCCCGGAGGAATGCCCGAAACTAAATATCAGAGCACTGTGAGCTGCTAAAGAAAGTGTGCAATTTCTGGTTGCAGCACAGGAGGATGGCTGCTGAAAAGATTGGAGAAAATTATGGGAATGGCGAATTCAAAATAAGTGGCAGCATTGAGTAAGATTCCAGTCTGGAGTGTTGGGATTTCCATAAAGCTATGTTTAACTCTAATATGGACTGTTGGACTAGTTGGCTTCGTTTGTTTGGTTTTCTACCGTTCTGCAGTGTTTTGCCGGTTTCAAAATTTTTGTTTCTTCCACACTTTTGAATTGAGTGCATTATTTTTCATTATAGACATGGTTTTCCATGTTGTATGACATTATGCTTCTAATGTATTATTATTTCTCACACTTAGTACCATTAAAACGTAACTGTATTGATAGTAATTTATTTGCTGATTTTATTTTTTCCGAATAACATGGACTGAATAGAGTTCATATTGAATTATAGACTGTTCCAGAAAATATAAGCACACTTTATGTTAAGAAACATTGTGATTTGTGTGAAATTTATCAAATTATTTTGGCTGTGTGCTTTTGTTTACACATTTCCGTAGGTCATAGCAGTAAAAAATAAGTTAGTTTCTGGTTGACCTTCAAAATGCGTGATCTTGCTCCGGAGCAACGAAAACGTATTGTGCACAACTAGTACAATGTGAGTGGAATCTCTTTAAGAAAATTGACCAAGGAAGAGGGTGTAAGCTTGGGAGCGATACGAACTGCTGTTAAAAAATATGAAGAATAATGTACTACTACGAGGAGTGGTCGGAAATCCGATCCTAGGAATTCTGCTATTGACAAAAAGATCAGAAATGCTTAAAGGGTGTACCGATCCAAATTTGGTCAAACAGTAATGTATGTGAGTCGATAAAAGTTTTTATTAATAATTCAAATGTGTTTTCTTCTTGAAGTTCAGTTAATGCAGAATACAGGAGAAATATACGGCTATGCTTCCTATTTACCGAATGTGAATTGACGGGTCTTTTGTTCAAAACCTGTCATAAGATTTTGTACAGTCTCCTTGTCCACTTTATTCACTGCAGAACGCCAGTTTGCTTTGAACTGTTTCTCGCTCAATACAGCTTTTGAGTCTTCTTAAGGTTCCGCTTGACGATGGCCCAACATTGTTCGATTGGGCGGAGCTCTGGCGTGTTGGGAGGGTTCTTGTCCTTGGGCACCACTTGAACGTTGTTGGCAGCATACCACTCCATGGCCTTTTTTCCGTAATGGCAAGATGCCAAATCCGGCCAAAATAGAACGGAACAATTGTGTCGCTTCAGGAAAGGCAGTAGACGTTTTTGTAGGCACTCGCTCAGATAAATTTCCTGGTTGACGGTTCCGGTCGCAATGTAAACGTTGCTCTTAAAGCCACAGGTACAGATGGCCTGCCACACCAGATATTTCTTCGCAAACTTTGACAGTTTAATGTGCTTGAAAATATTTGCCACCTCTCCCCGTCCGGTTTGCCGTATAAAATTCCTGTCAAGGAAGCTGTTTAAAGTCTGCCTTGACGTAAGTTTCATCGTCCTGTACCACGCAATCAAACTTCGTCAGCATCGTCGTGTACAACTTTCGCGATCGTGCTTTGGCCGACGTGTTTTGTTTATCGTAGGTGACTCCACTTTCTTGTAAGTCGACAGTCCAGTTTGTTTTTTAGCTCTATCCACGGTTGAAAGCGGCGCCACTCCTTGCTTTTTTGCGACATCTCGGACGGAGAGGTTGGGGTTTCGCTCAAAAACTCTTTTTGTCGTTGCTGTGACCTCCAGTCTTTCGATTTCCTCCCGATCCAGTAATCTTGGCTGTCGACAAAGCGTTCGCCGAACACTTTTAATACGTTGGCTTAACACATTTTCGCCACAGTAGACAATTTTGCCATAACCTGATGTGACTAATGACTTTTATACACATCCAAAATCTAGAGGCACATGATACTACACACACACATCTTCATAATGAGGGGTGTGCAAAACTTTTTTATGTACGATGAAAGGAAATGCGTCAAGTTTAAGCCGACCAAATTTTGATCGCAACACCCGTTATAAGCAGAAATCTACGGCTTCCGTTCGAGATGTGGTAAAAAAATCGGGACCTCAAAGTCTAACGTGATGCATGCAAAAGAGCGACTTGGACTCAAAAAATACCGGAAGCAGAAGAAATCACAATACTTCACTGTGTGCACGGACAGGGATATCCCCTAAATGAAGAAGGCCATTTTCATCGAAAAATTTGACAAGAAGGTGTGGCAGGCAATATTCGAATGTGGCAAACTACCTAACCCGTACAGCGATGCCAATGTTCCTGATTTTTCAGGATTTTCCAGACTTTTTAGCATTTTGCCTAAAATCCTGACAAGCACCGAATTTTTCCAGATTTTTGATAAAAAATCCTGATTTTTCCTGATTTTCGTAATTTCTATCAAAAATTAATTTTTCTAGCGAAATAAATAAACTAATCAAAGTAAGGGAGTTCTGCCAATTGTCAAAAATCATCCAATAAAAAATCAATTCTGACCCGCTCTTCTACCAAAACAATACAAGACATCTTAAACTTCGCGGTTTACATTTTTAATTTTTAATATCACTCTCTCGCAGGTCTCAAACAGTTAGTTAAGTTAAGCCTTCGCAAAAAAAATCAAAATACAACTCAGCGCCAACATTGAATTAGGGCGAATCTGCTTTTAAAAACAATGACTTTCGTAGTCTTCGTGGTCTTGAACAAATGGTCACATATACAAATTAAGCACTCCTTAAGGAAGACGAGCATTGTCTCTATCCGCTGCTATATTCAATTTGAAGGAATTGTATTAAACTTCCGATAAATAAGCAGACAAAGTCTTTGTTTACAGAGGCAGATTCGCCCTAATCAAATGTTGGCACTGAACTATACCATTTATGAAACTGTTATGTAAGCTGTTATGAATATGTTATGTAAGCTTTTTGGTTTTAAATAAATGGTATTTTTATTAACATCAGTTTTTTACACATAAAATGACAATCCTGATTTTATCCTGATTTTCATTTCATATACTTCCTGACTTTGTAAAAATAAACTTGGCAACGCTGAACCCGTACGTAATATCGGAGACAACGAACACCCAGAAGTGCATTAAGGAATGCCTCCGGAAGCCTTTATTGCCAATGATCAAGCAGTATGATGATTCAGTCATATTTTGGCCTGATTTGGCATCATGTGAAATGGTGGGACTAGCAACTGTGCAGAAGCTTATGGGTCATATTCGAGGAAGAATAAGATGTCTCGGATATAATAGAAAATTTCGATTGAAGAAGAGAAAATAATTATATGAAACGCCAGTGCTGATATAATTTGCCAAATAAAATGATTGAAATCTTAAAATAACAACACATTTTAGTATTTTAAAAGTGTGCATATAATTTCTTAAACAGTCTATAGCATCACAAGAAGTAATATGTTGCAATTTGGGTGAATTATTTTTTCCTCGTGGCAATTAGAAAAAAAAAATTGTGTTTTACTTCCCGCAAATTTCGTACTAAACCAATAGTAAATTTTAAATTAAGCTACGGTGAAAAGTTCAACTGGTCAAAAAATCTTGCTATGGTGGTTTAAGACCCCTCCCTTTTCTGTTATGAGAGGCTCTCATACAAAAGGAACAGAAGTTTCTGCATAACTCAAAAGCTAATCAAGCAAATGAAACAAAATTTTCTGGAGGTAAAAAAATTGGCATAACTCAAGAATGAATAAAGTAAATGGAACTAAATATGCATGTGGGAATTTTTGAGGCAAAAAATTAATCAACTGTGATTTGAGACCCCTTCTCTCTCTGTAAAGGGAGGGGGGTCTCATACAAATGAAACTGAACAAGCAAATGAAACCAAATTTGGCATGTGAAGGGTTTTTATGACAATAAATGTTTCCCCTTCGCTTGAATGAACCACTAATTTCTTTATAACTCGAGAACTAACCAAGAAAATGACACCTTATTTGCAAATGAAGGTTTTTGGAGGCAGGATTTCTACATATATAGAAATGATTCTGTCTGTATGTCTGTCTGTCTGACTGACCCTAATAGACTCGGAAAGTTTTGAATTGATCGGCGTGATCGGGGTTTTCGGGGCCGGAGAAGGTTCTTATGATTGTCCCCCCAAGAAGGGGGGGGGGGGGACTCTCATACAAATGAAACACAAACTTCTGCATAACTGAAGAGTTAATCAAGCAAATGGAACCAAATTTGGCAGGTGGGGTTTTCTGGAGGCAAGGAATATGTCTATGGTTGTTTAAGACCCCTCTCTTCTGTAACGGTGGAGGATGGGGGGGGGCGAATATAAATTAAACAGGGGATTCTGCACTTAACTCGAGGAACAAATAAAGCAAGTGGAATCAACTCTGGCATCTGTGGATTTAGGAGGCAAAAAATGTTTCTGGTAGTGGATAAACCTTATTCAAATGAAACAATATTTAAACCGAACATGAGCATAATCCCTACTGATGGTTCAAGGGGGGGGGGGGGAGGCGGGTGTGGTGGTCTCCAATACAAATAAAACACATATTTCTGCATAATTCGAGAAATAATCAAGCAAATGGAACAAATTTGACATCTTAAAGTTTTTGAAGGCAGTATATTTTTCTATGGTGATGGCTCTCATTACAAATAAAAGAAATTTCGACAAAATAGATAGTCCAGAGCAACTAAAAACACAAACTTTATTGTATTTGTCGGAGGTAAGCAGCGTATTCTGATAGAACTTTGAACCCCCTCTTATCCATGAAAGTGGAATGTTTGAGCTACTATCAGTGCTGCGTTATGCTCAAGAAGTTTAACTAAGGTAATGCAAGAGAAAAATTGTAGATGTATGTATTGTCTTTAAAATGCTTCTACATAAAGAGAAGAACCATGGTAGAAACTAAAGATCCGAGGTTAAATTCAAAACGTACTCCCTTTGTTTATTTGGGAATTTACACATATGCAGAGCATTTCAGGCTAAACCATAAAAGCACCAATTCTATCAAATGTTCATTCATTTTAGTTATAAACGTAGCAAGACTCCACTGCACAGTGGGCCAGGAGACGAAATTAGCAAGACAAAACCTCTGGCCCGCTTTGAGCATGCGTTTTATCAAGATGATTGCTTCAGCGTTGTTATCAGTTTATCTGCGCCACAATTTGGTAATAAAATTGGTTCCAATTTTCCGCAAAGGGTGGCGGCGCTGCGATACCTAACTTTTTATTTTGCCTTCTAGCGGTTTGATGTTCGACAAAGTTGTAGAACATAAAAATAATAAGAAAAGTTTACCGAAGACATCAAGTTTCTATGTGTCTACAAATAACAAAGTAACGATTAGTTTTGTAAATTTAACTGAAATTTGTTTTCTACTAATTTTTCATATTTTCGTCAAATGTGATGTTTTGAATTTCATTTGTGTGTTTGAAACTTATAATTTGCGGCATGTTTTGGAAATGTTCCTTTATAGTTTTGAGACATAACAAAGCGAAATATTATTAAAACTTTGAAAAAATATCGCGAATTTCAAATTAATTTTCTCAAGTACGGGTTGTACACGGAAAATTACTCTTATTTCAGAAAGTACCATGTGTGACCTTTCAATTTCTGAAATTATTTAAATACATATTTTGGTATGGTTGAGGTCATCGTGTTAAACTTTGATGATTTTAGCCGAACTCAATGCTATAATTGATTGCTTTTGCGTATTCATACATATGCGATCCATTAACTTCTAAAAATCTGATGTGTTTTTCATGTCAACTTGTATCAAATGGAATTATTTTTTCACCTCGAATATCTTTATTTTTAATCTGTAAAGATAGTGTACTATAAAGTCAATTGAAATAAGTATTCCTCTGCGCCTTATTCGTGTGTCGACGAATACGATTGATCAACTGACACATACAACATACATCAAAACAAGGGTCATCATCGAAGCAAATGTTGAAGCATGAGCCTGTGCACGCTGCCACGTTCTATTACCTTTTTGATATTACCATTATTAAGTATTTTTTTTGGTGTTACACCCTCACTCATTCCCACGAAATATTGAAAAACGTGCCTCGTAATTTTTTCTGTATTATCCATGGCAAAATTTTCGAGATATTTGATAGGAAATATCAAAAGCAACCGACATTACATTTGAAAAACGCATCAAAACTTCCAAATCTCAAGAGCATTGAAGTATCATAATAATTGTGTAGTTATCAACCGTTTGGAAGCGCTTTGGTTTACCCTTTTTGGTTCTTTCGGCAGATTACTTCTAGTTTGTGGTTGGTGCAACTACGAATCACTATGGCTTAAGGTAGGTTATTTTAATTAATCTTGGTAAAATTCATTCAAGTAATTTTATTATTGGTACAGTGTTCGCATTACGAGGAAATAGTAGGGTATTCCTACGAATCTTTCACTTGGTGATGTGGCATCGTATGTGAAGAAGAGAAAATAACATGTCCTGATAATACAATGTTTCTGATTCCGTTTTCAAAACTCACCACGTTTTCTATCAAATATTAGATCCCACGATACGCAAAGTACCACCACCATATGAAAGTTTGTTTTCCTGAAACATTCCAAATGGCTGGATTCAAACTTAAAATTTTTGAATAATATTCCAAAGAAAAAATGTTGGTGGAAAGGAAAAAATATCTTTTTGGTGCAAAACCCACAAGACCAGGCTCCGTAAAACCAAAAAGATTTGCGAGAAAAACACACCACAACAGAATTGGTTTCAGCCACGGTAACGGCATTAAGGACGTGGATATCGTTTCCGTTGCTTGGGTTTATCGAGCACCTGTTTGCATTTCCTGAGAAAGCTTCCGTTTCAAAAACTTGCTCTAATCTGTTGAACCAGAGATGAAACGTTTTACAGTCGACGATGCATTGAGGTTTTTTATGGCAGAAACGATCTAACAAAACAACGGTACCATAAAACATAAGGAACCTTGACGTACTTAAAAAGGATGCAGCGACATCCAGCATACAATGACATTCGCGATAATAAAAGTACGCATTGTATCCACGTAGTGGGACAAATTTCATTTAATTATGTTCTTGTCTAAACGGCTTCCAATAGATCGATAATTCTTTCAAGTTTTAACATTAGTTTGTTGGTGGTTTTGAGTCGCTTTTTAGTAATTCCTAAGGTATTTTCAAAATTACTGCTCCCCAATTGCAAAAAAAAAATGTTTTCCTCAAAGTTTCCGAAATTGTTTTTAGTAAAACCAAAAAATTTAAAAAGAATTGGAACAATTCCCAATTGATTGGAAAGCTGTTTCATGGTGGAATATGAGCTGTATCCAAAGTTTGTTTTACAAACACTATGTTGGGCACGCAAATGATAATAACCTTTACAATAAAGTTTTAAAAGTTGTGTTTGAACGTATTTCAGATATTTCCATTCAGCCATCGGCACGCAGAAGTTTCTATCTTCAAAAATCTTGTTGACCATACAGTGACGTCTCTTCATGACACTGAGCCAATATGTTGAACGTACATTTCATGGAGCAAGGGAGATTTAGTATTATTTTAAATGGGGATTGGATGGTTCAAGCAACCACTCACGGTATAAATGACATTTTTAGAAGAAGTTGTAGCGATGATGTTATATCATGTAAACTGACTCATATTTTTGGTTACCTGGTTCCTTTGCGAATATATTTCAACATGATCTCAAGCGAACGACAAAAGTTTGGAGCAACAACAGTCCATCATCCATCAATTTGTGCCGCCCATCAAAATGGTTTTCAAAAAGAAACTGCTGATCTTATCAAACAAAAGTGAAGTATGATGTTACAAATACAAATTTAGCGCCCCACATTGACGATAAATAGGATTTCTGTAGATGTTTCTTCTGGAAAGGTTAATTTTTGAAGTATAGTCGATAGCAAAGTTATTAACAACTACAGGAACAAGTTTCGGGCGTGCAATCTTTGGGTATCAGTCAAAAAACTCAGTAATCCATCGAAGCCCAAATATGTGACGATCCACAATAAAGTGAAACCATTCCTGTTTTGCGTACTTACATAGAAGTATGGCTTCACCTTAATGTTTCGTACAGAATCCCACTCAAAAAATGGCGTATAAATGGATAGGAAACAGAAACCTTTCAACCCCCGAACGGCAACGATGCAATTAGAAAAAGAATTTAAAGAAGATTGGGCTGAGAATAAGCGAACCTTTGCATCAAATTAACTGCATTTTCTTCTTTATCGAAGTAAGATCCCTTTATCTTAATTTTTTCATCAGGTAACACAAATGATGGCAACACTGCTAGAAAGATTCTTTCCAAGATCCGAAACAACGGCAAGAATTGCTGGGACTTGAGGTGGACATCGTTTGTCAAGTCCCGCTACCTTCTTTTGCGCCATATCATCAAAATTAGAAATCGACGTCAAATCATTTCAGAAACCTATGCAGAAGAAACTGAAAGTTGTATTCATTTTTATGATTATTATCCTTTCGCCTTCAGTTCACAGGATCTTGGTACATGGATCTGAAACTGGCAAGTCATTGCGAAATTTCCTGACCCGGACTATTGTCGGAAGAAAGCACAAAAAGAGCGTCGGAACAATCAATCAGAAGAAGTTTCAGGAACTTTCATTCTCGACAATTCAGTCGCTGGCGAACATCGAATGTATTTAAAGACTTTTGCTAACCTGTGACCCGTGATGACACTCACCAAAACAGATTCCTCAAACCGATAGAAATCAATTTCCATCCGTACAAAACCTGTGAAATAATAAGTAAATATAAATAAAAAACCGTTTGCTAGATCAAAAATATTAGTGTAATTAATCGAACATCTCAAATATATCAAAAAATATGTATCGGAGCATAATTTCGAAATTAAAGGTCACATATGGTACTTTCTAAACGAGTAATTTTTTGCAACAACTTGCAATTTTTTGAAAAATTAATTTTGAAATTCATGATATTTTTCAAAGGTTTGGCTAATATTTTCACTTGTTATGTCTCAAAACTATACGAACTCTTCCAAAACATACGCAGGCCAGTAGGGTTCAACACATAAAACGGTATCAAAAAAATGATATGTTGGACGAAAATGTGAAAATTGGTAAAAAAACGCAAATTTCAGTTAAATTTACAAAACTAATCAATGACTTTGTTGTTTGTGAACGTGAAACTTTGATGTCTTCGGCGAACTTTCTTATTATTTTTATGACTGCAACTTGCCGAAGACATCAAACCGCTAGAAGGCGAAATAAAAGTTGGTATCGCAGCTAACCGTTTTATTACCAGAATTGTGGCGCATATAAAACGGAGCAACAGTACAAGCAGTCATCTTGTTAAAATGTATTAGCGCTGAAGGTTTGTCTTACTAGTACAAATCACTCAGTGTGCACTGGGTTCAGCTAATGGTTAATATAAAATTACATCAAGGAATTTTCTAATCTGCTTTGTCGATCAGATCAGGAACTATTTTTGAACTGAACTATTGAAATTTATTTGTTACAACTCACCATTTTTGAACTGAACTATTGAAATTTATTTGTTACAACTTACTTTTTAAAGGCTGACAAAAAGTAAATTGGTACTCCCCTCGCCCGCCGTTAGAAAGTCTCTAGTGTTGGAAAAATAAAGTCTTTGACAGTGGTTTGTTTACACTTCTATAGAGAAAAACTGCTGCATGTTTGATCAAAGTAATCGATCGCGTTCATAAATAACGGCAAATGGAACTCAAAAGCAAAAAAATATATGGTGTACAAACACCTAGAACATCCTAAGGAGCCAAAAACAACAGTTTATCAAGTGCTCAAAACCAACAAGGTAACCCTGACTGTGGAAAAGAATCAGCATACCTACGAACATACTGGATCCAGCGATCGTCAGCGGCGCAGCAAGGTGTTGAGGTGTGTTAAAGCACACCTCACTCTTTCGATCCGAGATGTGGCCAGAAGGTTCAACGCCAATTTTAAAACAGTGCGGAACATCCTTGCCAGGAAAGGATACAAGCCGTACAAGCTAGTAAACATCCGAACCACCAAATGAAGCAGAATTACGTGGCCAAAATCGTGCAAGGCTCTTGCACGACCGTGTTTTGACGAAACACAAGGGTTGCACTTTGATTGATGACGAAACATACGTCAAACTTTATTAAGCAGCTTCCCGGTCAAGTTCAACATCGTAAATGGACATGGAGATGTGCCGGGATGATTCAAGTTCGTGTTTGCTGACAAGTTTGCGAAAAAGGCCATGATTTGGCAAGCGATTTGAAGGATTGAAATCGGAACCATTATTAAAAGACATCTCAAGTTTACATAGGAGAATACCTGAAAAAGCGTATATTGCCGTTCATTTACAAGCATAGGATCAAAATCATATTTTACATGACATGATGAAAAAATAAGTTTACGAACACACATAGTTTCCAACTGCCGCTACTAATAATGCAAAAACTAATCATTCATAATGTCCCTTTCGAACTCAAGAATCTAGTTCTAGTTACCATCAGAAAAAAATCAACAGACTCGACAATCAAATTTAATAAACACAAAGTTCTTCAAGCCCATCCTTCGTATTGGCAAAAATAAGCACAATCTTATCCTGTAGCATTAATTGTTGCTAGATCTCCAAATAATTAGGAACATTTAAATTTACTGTATACAAAACCCGGTCTCTCGACTTCGTAAAAAAATTGCTAGAAGTTTTTTAGATTGAAGCATATTAAATGCAAGTGAGCTCCATGTGCCAGGCTGCGTTTTTATTTTGCAAGTCTGCAACTGTAAATTGCAAGCGTTATATTTTTTCGCGGACTGATGTTCAATCTGTTAATAATTTTATTGAAAACAAAGTACTCGTTTGAAAATCTATCACGGAAGAGAACAAGTTTTTTCCTGTAACTTGTCGTGACGCGTCCAAAACCTGAAGAACCGAAGACCAGTGATTGATTATTTTTGACATTGCGCATCATTTTTCAACGCTGAAATTACGGGAAAGTCACATGCGAGAACCGATTGCTACAAAAACCCGTATAGGAAAGGCTTGTAAGATGGAACACGATCCGTTTTTTGCTCGTAACATGTATAATTTTTATTTTTTCGCGGATTCAAAGACATCTTTCAAAAGAAGAGCTAAAGGGCTCCAACTTTGCTCAAGGAACTGATTATTTATAGTCATAAAAAAAAGTTATGGCCTATTTTCGAAATCCATCAATAATTGCAATTTCAAAAAATGAATTGTTGTATTTTAATTTATTGTTGATTCCATGGCATTTCCAAACATAAAAAAATATCATTCATATGTTGTTTCATTTTACGATTTGTTTGGAAATGCCTTTGGATCATAAAAATACACCAAAAATGCTAGACAACACAAATGTTAACTTTTTGATATCGATGGGCAATGTCCACTTACTAAGCACAAGAGATAATTGCTATTTTAATAAGGTCAACACTTTCAAACATTGAACCTGGAAGAGCTAAATCGAATGAGTGTATTTACTCCAAAAGCAAATGAAAATTGAAGAATAGTAAAAAAAAAATGATGTTAACACTTGTCAGCGCGATAGTGTTGTCGCTGTGAATGTCAAAAGTGGCGCTGTTCCATCTTACAAGTCTTTCCTCTATCAGCTGGGCAGTCTACGGTCGTATAGGAGAAGATCGTGAGTTGCAACATCGACAAATGAATATTTGTTCAAAGACTTCGTCGATGGACCTTCACGAATATGGGATTTTTTTTTTCATAGGAGAGTCTTGGTATAGCGATGGCGCCGAACCTGGAAGGCGTCGAATAGCTGCGGGCGAGAAGAATATCGAAGCGAACTACTGTCCGAACAGATTGTGGAAAATTTGAGAGAGGACTTTTGTGGAAAAACGACTTCGTCTAATAGGGCGCCTGCAAAAAAAATCCTGACTTGTACGAATCAGTTCTTGATTTTCGTTCAAAAGGGTATGTCCACGAAGCTACACGGCGTGATGCATGGCGTACTTGGCATCTGTATCTACGTAAACTACGTAAACGGCGAATCGTTGAATGACCATTTTTTGAAAGGAGCTGTGCTACTAACTCCATTGTTCAGTGGCGAACCAGCCCAGGAGGCTGAAAGCCACAATAATAAAGAAATTAAAAAAAAAAAAAAAAAAAAACTCCATTGTTAGCGGTATTTTTTAAATTTCGAAAACGTGAAGTGGCGATATCAGCGGACATCATGGAAATCTAGGGTTTTTTTTCATTAGGGCGAATCTACAATTGAGAGATTCTCTTCGGACTCGCTCTCTTTCATTCATTACAGCGCCATTATCAAACTTTCGAGGGATTCTTTAGTACAGATCGAAACACAACAGTAATGGCTAGCATACTCTACAAATAGTAGAATGAAAAACGTAAAGGTGATTGGTTTATGAATGAAAGAGAGCAAGCCCAGAGAGAATCTCTCAATTGTAGATTCGCCCTAATGGAAAAAAAAACCCCAGAAATGTTCTTGCACATTCTTATCCGTCCGTTTACAAAGAGAAACAAGAATTCTCATCCGTCCTGCAGATCATATAGTCGCTATGTAGCGCTGTACTGTTTCTATGGAGGGATTCAGCAAATCAACCCATGAAAATAATGGTGACAACTGTTGCAATCTTTGGTGCGACTTGTTCATCGACACAATCACAATTTGTAAAGAACTTAAACTTCGCTAATTCCATGTCCACTTCTACTGCGCGAGCTGATGGCGCTGATGGGCTCCATCAAGAGGAAGGTTCGAGATTTCGTTCGAAGTGGAGAAATGTAACCATCTAATGCTGTAACTTTGAAGTTGCAATAAAAGTACTGTGAAGGATTATTGGATTTTTTAAACTTATTGAATCACAAATTCTGTGCGTACTAATTTACTGTTCGTCAGCCTTTTTGTTGATTTACAACATGCCCGTAGACCATTACTTCATCTTCTCGGATTGCCTCAGTTCGATTGACTCTTCGGTCGATGAAACCTAGCAGACAATTATCTTAAGGTGTCACCACACGGCGGCCTTATTTTTAGTATATAGTGAATATATGCTAGAAAACTATGTAATAGCTCAGAGGAACACCTAAGCTATGTAGTAATAGCTCATAATTTTGACTTGTAAGCGATAGGTTTACGCTATGATATAGAGCCGTGCCCGTTGTCGCGTGTACAGTCTAGCGATAGATTCTAAGGTACAGTATAGACAGTTCCAGAAGGTATAAATCAAATGTATGTTTCGGCACGAAACATACATTTTGACTTTTCTAAAGTGTCCTTTGCGTAATGACATTACGCCAAATCAGGCCAAAACACAACTTGACCTTCGTGCTGCCTGATCATCGGCAATAATCGCTTCTGGAGACATTCCTTAACATATTTCTGAGTGTTCATCGTCTCCGTTGTGATGTATGGACTAGATGTTTTACCACACTCGCATATTGCCTGCCAAACCATAACCTTCTTACCGAATTTTTCGGTAAAATTGCTTCTCCGTTTTGGGGATGTCTTTGTCTTCGCTCTACAGTATAGAATTGTGGTTCGGGAAGCGTTTTGTAATCTAATTTCACATACGTTTCATCGTCCATTATTATACACCCAGAATTTCTACACAATAACGAATCGTAGAGTTTGCGGGCCCGTGGTTTCACGGACGCGGCCTGTTTGGGTTCCTTTCGAGTTTTTTCTGCTTCCGGTAAGTTTTAAGCCCAAGTCTTTCTTTGGCACGCATGACGTTACTCGACGAAGTCCCTAGGTTTTTCGCAACATCCCGAACGGAAGTCACTGGTTTTCGCTTGTAGGCATCCGTGATCTTTTTATCGATATCCGGACTAGCAGGACAGATTTCCGACCACTCTTTTGCGCATATTCAAACGTACACTGTTATCTACATTTTCGAATCGCAGATCATACCGCTCCGACGCTTACACCCTCTTCCTTGGCCAATTTTCTCAAGGAGAGTCCGCTCACAGTGCACCATTTGTGCACGATACTTTTTCGTTGTTCCGGAGTAAGACCACGCATTTTGATAGGTAACACAAAACTGAGCACTTTTTTGATGCTATGTAATTCAGACATGTGCAAACAAAAGGACGAAGCCAAAACATGTTGAAATATTTCATTATATTCAAAGTGACCGTTAAAATAAGGTGTGCTTATACTTTTGGAACAGTCGTTAGTAGGCTATGAACTACATATTCCATCCGGAGCAATAGTTCATAGTTCTTTGGTCGAAGTTTTTTGACAATTGGTTTGAAGTTTTTGCTAGTTTGTGTGTTTCGCGGTATTTTCATAGGAAAAATGGACCAGAAAAATAAATTTTCCTTGATTTAGCTGTGGAAGCAACATGCGGTGTTGTGGAACTCAATTTATCTCGATCACCTGTGGAAGTGTATACTTCAAAGTGAGTGTACTTTTCTGCTTTGCAATCAGGGTTGCGGCTTATCATTTTTGACTCAGGCATATTCATTTGCCAATATCTCCTTTCAGAGGGTCGATTTGATAATATGATGTATGATGAACTTGTAGTGCATGAGTAAACCTACAACTTTGTCTAACAGTACATTGCTCTTAGTCCTATATCTTCGACATGAGAGCGTATATTCACAGTGATCTTCACGATGATAATCGCGTGATCTTCACCGCGAATATCATCGCGAAGATCACTGCGAATATACGCTCTTATTCCTCAGATATAATAAATAGAGCTATGTATTGTTAGACCAAGTTGTAGGTCTACTCAAGCACCATAAGTTCATCATACATCATATTTTGAAATTGAGCTTCTGAGAAAAGCTATTGGCAAATGAATATGGATAAGTCAAAAATGATAAGCCGCAACCTTGTTTGCAATATCTCATCCATTCTTAAGATGATAATGTTGAGAGGCAGATTACGATTCTACCAGTTTCTAAGCTCAAGCATAGAATAATTTTCCCGAATTTCTCTCAAGAACTATAGCTTAAGAACTTCCCTGAAGTTCTCTGAAGAACTCTACCGAAGTATTTTGAAAAATTTACCCGAAGTTCTCTGAATAAAATCCCCGTAATTCTCTGAAGTACTTCCCTGAACCTCTATAAAGAACTACCCAGAATTTCTGTGAAGAACATCCCCCTATAAAGAACTTCCCTGAACTTCTTTAAAGAACTTCCCTGGACTTCTGTGAAGAACTTCGCTTAAATCACTTCCCTCTGAAGAATCTTCCTGAACTTTTTTGAAAAATTAACTGAAGTTCTCTGTAGAACTTCCCTGAAGCTCTCTGAAGAACTTTTCTGAATTTCTTTCAAGAACTTCCCTAAAATTCCTTTGAAGAACTTCCCTGAAGTATTTCTGTAGCACTTCCGTGTAGTTCCTTTGAACAACTCCCCTGAAATTCTCTGAAGAAATTTCCCAAGCTTCTTTAAAAAATTATCTGATGTTCTCTGAAGAACTTCCCTGAACTCCTATAAAGATATTTCCCGAACTTTTCTGAAAAACCTCCCTAAGTTTTTCTGAAGAACTTTCCTGAACTTTTCTAATGAACCTCTTTGAATTTCTCTAAAGAACGTCCATTAAAATCTCTGAAGAATTCCCCAGAACAAGTGGCCTGGATCTTCATAACTCAGCTTCTTCAGCAGATAAGCTAAAATTCCCTAGCCTTCAAGACGAGCAATCCACTATTTTATCCTGACTTTGCGAGTTTTTCGTTTAGTCCGCCTTTTCAATATGATGTACGCAACAACTGCAGCAATTTTTCATTCTCTGTCCACGGCTACCGAATGTGCCTATGATTACTTCCCAAATTTATTATTTAAATGCTCGCAACTGAATACTCCGACCACAAAAAAAAATCAATCGTGTATACATCGAAAAAAAAAACTCCATAGCTACATTTACTTCATCTATATATATAAAAATGGATTTCTGTCTGTCTGTCTGTCTGTCTGTCTGTCTGTCTGTCTGTCTGAACCTAATAGGCTCGAAAACTACTGAACCGATCGACGTGAAATTTTGTATGGAAAAGGTTTTGGGGTCGGGGAAGGTTCTTATGATGGTTTGAGACCCCTCCCTTCTCTGGAAAGGGGGGCTCCCATACAAATGAAGCACAAATTTCTGAATAACTCGAGAACTGATCAAGCAAAGGAACCCAAATTAGGCATGCGGAAGTTTTTGGAGGCAAGCAATGTTTATATGGTAGTCAAAGACCCCTCCCCTCTCTAAAAAGGGAGGCTCCCATACAAATGAAACAGAATTTTCTGCATATCGCAAGAACTAATCAAGCAAATGGAACCAAATTTTGCATGTGGGGTTTTGTGGAGACCATTTTTTTTCCTATGGTGGTTTGAGACCCCTCCCCTCTCCTAGGAGGGGTGCTGTCATACAAATGAAACTAAAATTTCTCCATAACTCTAGATCTAATAAAGCAAATGGAACCACATTTGGCATGCGGGGATTTTAAAGACAATAAATGTTTCTACGATAGTTCGAGACCCCTCCTCTCTCTCTGGGTGGGGGGGGGGGGGTGTCATATAAATGAAACAAAAGTTTCTATATATCTCGAGAACTAATCAAATGGAACCAAATTTGGCATGTAGAGATTTTTGAAGTCAAGAAATATTTCTAAGGTGACTCCTCATCCCTCCGCCCTCTGTAAAATGGCTCTCATACAAATGAAACACACATTTGTGCATAATTCGAGAACTAATCAAGCATATGGAACCAAATTTGACATCTGAAGGTTTTTGGAGGACCAAAATGAATCTATAGAGGTTTGAGACTCCTCTGTCATCTGGAATGGGCCAAAGGGGGGGGGGGGGGGGGGTGGCTTCCATACAAATGAAACACAAATTTCTGAATAACTCGAGAACTTATCAAGTTAATGGAACCAAACTTGGCGTGTGGAGTTTTTCGAAGGAAACAAATGTTTCTAAGGTGGTTTGAGACCCCTCCGCCTTCCGAAAGGAGAGACTTCCATAAAAATGAAACATAATTTTTAGCATAACTCGAGAGCCAATAAAGCAAATGAAACCAAATTTGGCATGTTGAGGTTTTTGGAGCCAAGAAATATTTCTATGGAAGTTCAATACCCCTCCCCATTTTGAAAGGGAGCCCTCCCATACAAATAAAAAGCAAATTTCTGCATAACTGGAGAACTAATCAAGTAAATCAAACCACTTTTAGCATATGGAGGTTTTTGGAGGCTAGATTTCTATATGCATAAAAATGAATTTCTGTCTGTCTGTTTGTTTGTCAGACTCTTATAGACTCGGAAAGTTCTGAACCGACCAACGTGAAAATTTATATGAAGGGGTTTTTGGGGCTGGAGAAGGTTCTTATGATTGTTTGAGACCCCTACTCTCTCAGGAAGGGAGGCTCTCATACAAATGAGACACAAATTACTTCATAACTCGAGAACTAAACAAGCAAATCGAATCAAATTTGGCATGTGGGGGGTTTTGAAGGCAGAAAAAACCATAAAGATGCCAGTTATATTAAATTTCCCTTCATTTAGTTGCAAGCGTAGCAGCGCACGCACCGGACGCAGCTATTATGTGTTTAACAATGAATTTCTGTCTGTCTGAACCTTATAGAATCGAGAACTACTGAACCGATCGGCGTGAAATTTTGCGTGGAGGGGTTTTTGGGGTCGTAGAAGGTTCTTATGATAGTCTGGGACCCCTCCCATATCTGGGGGGGGGGGCCCATACAAATGAAACACACATTTCTGCATAACTCGAGAACTAATCAAGCAAAGGAAACCAAATTTAGCATGTGGGAGTTTTTGGAGACAAGATATGTTTCTATGGTTTCTTGAGACCCCGCCACCCTCTGGAAAGGGGGGCTCCCATACAAATGAAACACAAATTTCAACCAAACATGAGAACTATCCCTACTGCCATGGAAATTTGTATGCAGGGGTTTATGGTTTGGAAAAGTATCCTATGATAGTTCGAGACCCCTCCCGCCTATAGAAAAGGGGGCTCCCATGCAAATGAAAAACAAAATCCTGCATAACTCGAGAACTAATCATGCAAATGGAACCATATTTGGTATAGGCGAGTTATTGAAGGCAAGAAATGTTTTTATTGTAGTTTGAAGCCCCTCCTCTCTCTCTGAAAAGCGGGGGTCCCCATACAAATGAAACACAAATTTCAAACAAACATGAGAACTATGCCTACTGCTATGCAAATTTGTATCGGTATGGCCGGAAAATTTGTATGCAGTATGTCCGGATTTTTTATCCTGGGATTTTTGGAGTCGGTGAAGGTCCTTATGATGATTCGAGACTCCTCCCTCATCTGGAAGGGGGTGCTCCCACACCAATGAAACACAAATTGCCAAATCATTCGAAAACTAATCAAGCCAATGGAACCAACTTTGGCATGTGGGGAGTTTTAGACAAGATATTTTTCTAAGGTGGTTTGTGACCTCATCTCTCTGGTGGGAGGGGGGGGTGGCCTCTCAAACAAATGAAACAGAAATTGGAACCAAACATGAGAATTATCCATGCAACTTCAACTCAAAATGTGTATTTCTAGGGTAAGAAGCATTTACTGATAGAAGTTTGACCCCTGCTTAGCCAAGAATGGGGGATGCTTGAGTTACTCTCAGTGCTACATTATGCACAAGAAGTTGATCAAAGGTTACGCAAGGGAAAATTACATTCAAACTGACAGAATACGGCTTCGTTTGATGATACATTTTTTTTGTCAATGAAATGCTTCTACGCAGAAAGAAAGACCTATAGAAACTACCGATCCAAAAGTTTAATTAAAAACATAAATCTTTGTTTTTTTTTCAGAAATTACATTAGTAAACGAACATATTTTAACCAGATGCGTTCACAAAAACAACATAAATGAGCAGGTTCTATTGAATTTTCATTAATTTAGTTACATGCGTAGCAAGGCTCGCACCGGGTTCAGCTAGTCTATATATATAAAAATGGATTTCTGTCTGTCTGTCTGTCGGTCTGTCTGTCTGTCTGTCTGAACCTAATAGACTCGAAAACTACTGAACCGATCGGCGCGAAATTTTGTATGCAGGGGTTTTTGGGGCCAGGAAAGGTTCTTATGATAATTAAAGACCCCTCCCTTCTCTGGAAAGGGGGGCTCGCATACAAATGAAACACTAATTTCTACATAACTCGAAAACTAATCAAGCAAATGAAACCAAATTTGGCATGTGTGAGTTTTTGAAGGCAAGAAAGTTTTCTATGGTAGCTTGAGAACCCTCCCCGTCATAAAAGGGGGACTCCCATACAAATAAAACACAATATTCTGCATAACTCGAGAACTAATCAAGCAAACAGAACGAAATTTAGAATGTGGTGGTTTTTGAAGACAAAAAATGTTTCTATGGAGGTTTGAGACTCCTTCCCTCTCTGGAAGGGGTTGGCTCTCATGAAAATTAGACACAAATGTCAACCAAGCATAAGAATCATACCTACTGTTATGAATACTTATATGTAGGGGTTGTTGAGGCCGGAGAAGGTTCTAACGGTGTTCTAACACAAATTTCTGCAAAGTTCAAGTTCTTGGAATTAGAGTTCATCAAATGGAACCAACTTTGGGATGTGGGGGTTTTTGGGCAGGATTTTTTTCTTAGGTGGTTTGAGACGCCTTCCCTCTGGAGAGGGGGAAGGAGGGCTCTCAAACCACTGAAACAGACATTTGAACCAAACATGAGAATTATTCATGGAACTAAAACACAAAATGTGTATTTCTCGGATAAGAAGCATATTCTGATAGTAGTTTGAACCCCTTTTTAGTCAAGAATTCGTTGAGTTACTCTCAGTGCTACATTATGCACCAGAAGTTAATCTTAGGTTATGCAAGAGAAAATTACGTACAAACTGAAGGGATACGGCTTCCGGTCCGATGGTTAAATTAATAACACAAACCTTTTTTTTTTTTAATAAATAACACACACACAAGCAAACAAACATTTTTAACCAGATTCATTCAGAACAAAAACCATAAACGCGCCAGTTCTATTAATCTTTTATTCATTCAGTCGCATGCGTTGCAAGGGCTCGCACCGGGTTCAGCTAGTAGCTGATATTTTTGAAAAACCGTTTCTCGAATCTCATAGAACTATGATATAGATATCTTTATAATAGTGAACTATAGCATAACTTTCAAGCGCCGTGTGGCGGCAGCTTTATTTCCTTCAAAAAACTAAGGAAACAGAAGTGCGTGCTAGTTGAAAGCTCCTATTTTATCATCTTTGTATGGTCCCTTCAGATTTCTCAATCCTAGGCAATGAGAAAGCGGATTTGCTTGCAAAAGTGGGCGCATAGGATGACGATTTTTATGATAGACAAATTTCACAGGCTGAATTTTTACATCTAGTACGTTAGAGTACGCTTTCGAGTTGGCAAACCGATTGGAACACCGGAAATCTACGACGGCTGTTACAATCCATAATTTCTTCTGTTTTATCGGAGGCGTAGTATAAAGCCATGTACGTAATTCGTGACCTCATCCATGTGAAGTGTTGACTAATATTCAACCACTATCAGTTAGATGCATATCTATATCGAATTAACTACGTGAACAGCAATGGTCACCGCAACCGCCCGAAAACACAAATGGACCCCTGACCATATCGCAAAAAGTTCTAGAACTGGCGACAACTCTTTGATGAAACTACAGAACTTAGTTTCTTTATTCTTTTGTCCACTCCATCACCAAAAAATGTCAACCCTTTTAACATCTGGTGAACCGCGAGTAAACGATCCAATTCCTGCTGAACGTAGTAATCAGTCACTCATGTTATCATAAAAACAATGAATCATCGGCTCCGTAAAGCTAACGCTATTGAGCCACCCAAAGACATGAACTACACCAAAAAAATATCACATATCCATTCGAAATTCATTTAACTTTTATGTGATTCAGGAAGTGGAAAATGCTTTGCAAAATCGAGTGAATCTTATGTGTCTAGTGATATGTAAATGATTTGTCAAGTAGAATTTATTTTAGTATTGGAAAATATCTACATGTGTTTTCAGTAGTGGCTAGGCGAAATATTTTTTCAGTGTAGATAAAAGTCAAGTGTCGACCAAGATTTGATCGTAACATAATAGATGTTGTTGCTTTGCTTGTTGATCCGTTTATTATTGCTTTCTTCTTAATCCTCCACAGGCGATAGTCCCAACACTTTTGATATCCCCAAGTAACCGAATCCCGTCCGAGCCTTTCCTCTCAGCGGCGCGCGTGGCGTCTTGTTTCCCTAGTCAAGGATTAACATAATTTGCTAAATGGGAAAAGTTTATAAAGCCAATTTAATTTTCAACCGTTCGGAATGAGCGTCCGCACCAATCAACGGAAGCAGGGTCAAGAGAGGAAGCACGTGATGCGATCAGCTCCAAGGACGATGGTGGCGGTGGTGGAATCGGTCGGGAGGAGAGGTTCTGCAGAGGAATGATTCTGACAGCAAACGGAGAAGAGTTCAGCGTTGCGCTTCGCAGCAGTTTCGCCTAATGGGAGATCATTTTTGCATCCCCCACAGTCGACTGACCTTCCCGAACAACGCGAGGCCGCTAGAAAGAAAAAAAATGAGGCGGGAGAGCTCGTGAGTGACATCGGTTTGTTTTACTCAGTTCTGCGAAAGTGAGGAGCAGGTAATTATCACTCAGTCATTTTTTCTGTTGCATAAGGTCAGAGTGACGTGACATTTGATGGAATATAGTCGACTGCTCCAGGGAAGAGGTGGTTAAAGATCAAAGTAGTCGGTTGCTCTCGGGTGCGTTCAGTTGCTCACGACTAGGTGAAAGTTTAATCGAAAAAATAATGAATTTCTGACAGGTTCTAAGTCAGGACGAATCTGAAGAAAGGGTTCGATGCTTGAGGTGTGTCGTTGTCTTGCTTTTCGTCTAAATTGATGTTAACTGCAGTCGACGTCATGTCAGTCAAGATCCCCGTGGGATGTGGCTTGACTTTCACTGCTTTCTCAGTGATTTTTAGCAAGTCATCAACCCTTGAAAACGCCACCGGAGGATGATGCATTCGTATGGACATTCAGAAATGTCAGAAAGAGCAGGACGTCTCTATTAATCAAACATTTCAATATTCATTTGCGTGTATATCATCACCATCGGCAAATCATAAAACCCAATACATCATACTCACCGAATGAAAACACTCCAGAGAGCAATAAATTGTTATAACACTGTCCACCTGCTCCATCAAGCATACTTAATTCTTTTGCCTTGCGTTAATTGCATGGGATATGATGCACTAATACAAAAAACCATAATCCAATCCTTCACATAACTGCGAAAATATAACGACAAAGGAATGGAAACTGAATTCGAATTTTACACATCGGTGGAAATATCAAGGCTGGGGCTGGTTCTGCTTGGTAAATAGTAATTAAAGTAATTTATTTTCTGTCACAATAAATTGCTCATTCCTCCCAACTTGGGAAACAAAAAAAAACGGTCATTTTACCTGCAAGCCGATCAATTTTTCTTATTCCAACATTTTAAATAATATTTATTTTATATTTGCTCTCACAGATCCACCGAACTGCAGCATGATTTATGCGGTTCGACCTTACTCTCTCTCTCTCTCCACTTCCGACTGTTGCTACTGACAAGGATTCCACCCCGTCCCGTCCCGCAATCTCTATGCCTTGGCTGAGATAATTAAATGAATAATTTTTATTTTCATTCTCGTAGGCTACGGAGGCCACGAATCCGCGATTATGTGCCCTCTCACACACATTCTGGTTGCTCCACAGTTCGATCGCCGTTGCTGGCCGCCTGGCCATAGGCGTGGGCGGAGCTTCATCAGAGGCGGTAAGCTCTTCTCAAAAACGACTCTCAACCGCCTCTGGTTTGCTTATGTTTGAACGAATTGAAAATAAATTCATCCTCCGAGGCCAGCTTGGAAGCGACACCACCGAAATATGTCTCATTAAAATTGAACTTTTATTCCTGTCGGTCCACGTTGGGACGGCAAATTGAATTTTGCCCACCGCGACGACCGTGTGCGTGTGAGTGTTTACGTGCAATTAATAGATTAAATGAATTAAACGATTCAAAAACCTGTCACTGGTGTCTCTGTCTGATGGCAGGTTGCTGTCGCCGTTGTTTGTGCTCGCCGGTAAGCGAACGCGGTTTAATTATTTGTATTTACTGACGAAAGAATTCAATTAACACGCTAGTGGCCTGTCACTGTTTAACATGTGTTAAATCCCGTTATTGGCGTAATGAAGGATTTCTTTTTTTTTCGTGGAATTTAATCGTTTTAATTTTTGAATGCCCTAGCTACTTTTCGAATTAACATGAAGCAGAATTATTAAGTGTTTTATGCAGAGCGCGTAGTTATAATGGTTATGCAAGTAGAAACTCGTAAAGGAGAATAGATTTATAATTAAATTATTTTTAATACAGTGCCGTGATTTTTTCAAGGTTCGGTCATGCATATGGCACTCTCAGATACTCTTAAAAACCGTAAAATTATTACTGAAAAGCATTGCGATAATCGTTTCTTGTCAAAAAACGGTGAAGTTTATCGCAAGGCATGCATAAAAAGGCGTCATGCTCATCTGTATCGTGAATACAACTTCCTTCCTTTGTTCTGGGCTGATCTTGCATCCACTCACTACGCTTCTGCAATGCTGGATCTGATAAAGGAGCATGGTATCAATTTTGGGGAAGAAGAGGACAATCCACCAAATTGTCCTGAATTACGTCCGATCGAGCGCTACTGGGCAATAATCAAGCGGTCCCATTGCGATGGTGGCAGAAAGGCACGATCTGTCAATGAGTTAAAAAAAAATGTAGTTATCTGCTAGTCGAAAGGTATCGCTGAGAACTGGTATTCGTCAAAAAGTGCATCAGTTTCATAAATGCGGGTGTTCAATAAAAAATGAGAATGATTCCAATACCTTTCTGTAATTAAAGTAAAGAAAATTGCTCTCTGGACTCCCAAGAAATGGGTGGCATGTTTATTTTCGCTCGGGTGTTGTCCGTTCAATCGAAGATGGCGTCGAATCAGCAAGCACTCCGCCAGCGTGTTGTGCGGTTTTACGAAACGCATGGCCTACGTGGAAAAAGTTTACGGTAGACCACTTTTGAGATGAAAATGTGCCCGTGAGTATAGTTTTCCGAATCCTGGCACCCTTGAGCGTGGAGCGGTAGCGGCCGTCCGGTGAAGATAATGACGAAGAAGAAGAAGGGGGCGTTGAAAAAGCTGTTCGACAACTCGGACGGAACGAGTTTGCGTGACGCCGGCCGAAAATATTACTGTTCAAATCTGTCGGAAGAACACTCGGTCCCCCGAGTACACGGACGAAGAACTACCGTGGGACGTCGTTCGTGCTGGCAAAGAAAGATACCTTCCGCTCTCGAAGACCCATATTCCATGAAATGACAGCTTCTATTACAGCGACAAGTCGGCCACACCCCCCGAAGTAAAATATAAGTTTAAGCATTATTTTGAAAAGAAAGTTATACTGTACATCGCCATATCGGACAGAGGGATTTCATAGCCGTGGTTCAAGGTAAGTGGTCTGGCTATCAATCAACAAGTGTACCAGAAGGAGTGTCTGGAGAAAATTCTTCTGCCGTTCTTAACCCTTATGTGATCGACAGGGTATCCGGGTACCTTTTCATGTTTTACATTACGTATTTTCATAGTTTATTTTAAACCAGGAAGCTGAAATTCAGTGACATCCTAATAATAGTTGGAAGGCAACTTTACACATAAAAACATATCGTATTGTAGCAAGGGGGGCTGAAGGGGGGGACTTCGATGTTTTTTACCCCTTCAGTGATCGACAGAGTACCCGGGTACCCACCAAATTCAAATGATTATAGCTCTGGCTTTTACTTACCGATTTTAATTCTTTTTGCACCGTTAAGTTCCAAAACTCATTCGCTTCAGGGACATTATCAACAATGACCATTTGAATGCTTCTTGTTCCCGCAAATCCGGGTTACCGGGGCTGTGTTCCGGTACGGAGACACAATATCGGAAGATCTATTGAATTTGCAGGAATGTATGTCAGAATGTTTGGAATAATTCCTAGAAACTATTTATATCCTATTGTGGACCATATGCCAACTTGTTCCTGAAACGGTCATTCTGTAACAGGTTCTCGTGGGGCCTAGAGTGCCATAAACATATTAAGAAAGAAAGCCGGGCAATATGGGTATCAAAATTCATGAAATTTTTCCAGTAGGATATTTCTCAACGTGTTGTGGCTATTTGATGATTTGTCCTCAGACCGGTTAGTCCGGAACAGATTCCCGTGGGACCTCTAGTGGCCATGATCATTTTCAGTAGAAAACCTCGGCAATATGGGTGTCAAAATTCATGATTTTTTTCTAGTAGGATATTTCTCAACGTTTAGTGGCCATCTAATGATTTGTCCTCGAACCGATCAATTAAGAAAAGGTTTCTGTGGAGCGTCGAGTGGTCAAAAACATTTTCAGAAGAAAACCCTGGCAATTTGAGTATCAAAATTCAAAAAATTTCTCCAGTAGGGTATTTCTCAACGTTTAGTGGCTATCTGATGATTCATCCTTGGACCTGTCAATCCGGAACAGGTTCCCGTGGGGCTCGAGTGGCCATGAACATTTTTGAAGGAAACCTTGACAATGTGGTTATCAAAATTCCATAGTCAATCCGGGGTCCGAGGACAAATCATCAGATGGCCACTAAACGTTGAGAAATATCCTACTGGAGAAATTTCATGAATTTTGATACCCATTTTGCCAGGGTTTTCTACTGAAAATGTTCATGGCCACTCGACGCCCCACGGGAACCTGTTTCGGGATGACCGGTCCGAGGATAAATCATCAGATAGCCACAAAAGGCTGAGAAATAGCCTGCTGGAAAAATTTCATGAATTTTGATACCCATATTGCCAAAGTTTTCTACTGAAAATGTTCATGGCCACTCGAGGCCCCACGGGAACCTGTTACAGAATGGTCGTTGCAGGAACATGTCGGCATGTGGCCCATAATAGAATTTTAATAGCTTCTAGTAATTATACCAAAGATTTTGACTTCCATTCCCGGAAATTTAATAGAAGTTTCCAAATAGTGCCTCCGTACCGGACCACAGCCCCGGTAACCCGGATTTACGGGATACAGATGAATTTAAACGGTCATTGCTGTCATCGTGTAAACTAAATAATATATAGTCTATTCGATTATTTCATAAGGAAGATTGACATTCCACCTATACTGGAGCATTTGTCAAAATAACCTTTGGTAAAAATGGCATTCTACTTGCCAACGGCATACTGGGCTATATGCTGGAAATACAAATTTGTAGATTATGGAAAATTTTGAAAAAAATATTTTCTTATTCATCAATTCGTAAGCTCTTTTTTTCGATGAATGCTCGTAAAACAAAGGGCCCGTTATCCACATTTCATCAAGTTTTCGAGTTTAAGTTGTTGTGGATCTTCCTGCAACAGTGATTCTGGCCAGGTCTTTTTTGAATTGATTTAAGTTATGCTAAAAAATTATGCTCTGTCGTAAAAAATGCTTGAATAACTGTGATAACTATTTTTTGCTTTTGTCTTATTTTGTACCACTACATAAACATTTAAGCAAATATAATACCTTGTTAAATGAAAACGTTGAAAGGAGATATCACACTGAAGTTTCTCTTTATCAATTCTGAAAGACACCGTGGGTCGATCACAAATTACGTTTGCGATTTCTGAAAAACACACCGTACATCGTGGTAAAATGCCGCCGAATCAAGTGGAAGTGCGCAAACGCATTCTGTACGAACAGCAGCAAAATCTGAATTTATTGGGACGTGATCTTGCCAAGAATCTAAATCTTCTGAAAAGTATTCGACTAATGGACAAGAAAGTGGCAGCCATGATTGAGAAAAATCCCAATCTTTCTCCGCAAAATGTTGCTCGCAAAGTTGGAAGTTAAATAATACGTACATAAAATGAAGCAAAGGCAAGGACTGAAGGCGTACAAAGTGAAAAAGGTGCCCTAAGGAGCTTTACATACTCAAAGAATTTAAACAGCTTCTGGGTCTGGCTTCTTATACCGCAGTGCAAAGCAACGCCGTTGTCGTGTGTTTTAAAACAAAGCTAGTTTCCAAATTCCTGAAAATCTAAAAATTCCACCACTAGCGGCACTATCAATAAGGATGAATGTCTGCAAAACCGGTTGCTATCGTTTATCAGAAGCCATAACTCTCCAGCTCTGTTTTAGCCGAATTTGGCCTCTTGTCACTATGCGAAACTTGTTCTGGAATGGTATTAGGTACAAGAGGTCAAATACGAGCAAAAAACAGCCAATCCACCAAACTGTCCAGAACTTTGCCCAATAGAGAAATACTGGGCTCTAGTTAAGCGGGAACTCTTTGAAACTAAGCAGAAAGCAAATGGTACCGATGATTTCAAGAGAAGATGGAGAATCATCACGGGGGCGTAACTGAGGATACCTTACGAAACCAGATGACAGGGGTAGTACAGCAAGTTTGAGAATTTTACAGAAAGAAGAATTTACATCTTTATCAACTGTTTCTTATGAAGAAATAAACTCTATTTTTGGAGACTTTGCCTTAGGAGGGCCTCCGTTTTTGAAAAATTAAATATTCAATTTCCACAATTAAATATTCAATTTCTTTATGCATATCAATCTTCTTC
>JASCZW010001268.1:0-195226 GCA_034211315.2 Aedes japonicus
TAAACATCGATCGGATGCAAGCCGATGTTCACTGTTTGTCATCTTACCATTCCGAACTATCTTTACTTACTTTTGAGTAGCCATACTTGTGACTAATTTGAATCAAACGTTTTCAATTTTGGGTTGTTTCGAAATAGCGTGCTAATTCAGTTTTCTGCTATAACGCATAGAGAAATAAGTCGATTAAGAGAATCCATAACTGCAGACAGATCCTTAGGATTCTGAGTGCTAGAGATGTTAAACTAATTACTTCTCCGGCAAAGAATCAGACTAAGGTTGTGTTCCAATTCGCGAATAGATTTTTATTTTATTTAAACTTGATAGATGGAAAATAACCGATTAATCGATTAAAATCCCTTTGTTGATGAGCAACAATCTTTCGATAAGGTGTCTGTTTTAATTAAGTTGCCATCTGTCAGAAAAAAGTCAGCTCGAATAGCAGTCATAATCGATTATTTTCCATCTGTCAAGTTTAGGTGAAAACATAAATTAATTCACGAATTAAGACACAACCTAAGGCTGTGTCCCAACTCACGGATTAATTTTAATTTTCACTTCAACTTGACCGATCGAAAATAATCGACTATATTCTGTTACTCGAGCTGACAGCCGAGAGCTCTATTTTGACAGACATCTTAGCAAACGGGGGGTTTTAATCGATTAATTGTTTTTTTTTTTCCATCTGGAAAGTTTAAATAAAAATAAAATTAATTCGCGAATTGTTACTCAGCCTAAGTACTGCTAGTATTGCTACCTTCCTGCAGCCCAATCGATTAAGAACCGTATACGCACCTAAAAAGCATTTGCAGATCAAATCTAGGTTACCAAAAAAAGATGTTTTTCTTATTATACGTTCCCCGGCAAAACTGCCAACAAATCATAAAGAGAAATTGCTTTCGTATTCCTGATATCTACACAATGTTCACAGAACGCGTCAGCGATTTTTTTTATGTCAACGGATAAGGTAGCTTAGCATATCAGTATCAACTAACATAAACTACATTCTAGGCATTTGGTGTGAACATTCTGTCCAAAAAATGCCCATACCCCAACGTTTCCGCCGGTATTCTTCGTTCGGAATATGAGAAACGTGAACAGCGTGATTCCGGCGTCTAGTCGGTAGCCGCGCCACGCCGCTAGATTCAAATCTCATATAGTCGATAAAAACTGTATACAACGCAGAGAACATAATAATAATAAAAAAATAAACAAACCATCATAATCCGCACCGCGCGTTGTCATCCTCGTCGTCTTCTACATTTCCCGCGCCCCAACCGAGAGAAACCAGATCCTCCGTCGGGCCGGGTTTCATACCATGCCAGGTCGACGATCTGCGGATGCAGAGAGGGCATATGTAAATACTGCCAAATCGAAAATAAAAACCTGCCAAATCGGAAACATATCGGTCATGACCATTGAATCGATTAGGAGAAGAGGGGTTGAGCTTGAAAAAAATACCAGTTGAGAAACCTTTTCAAGATAACGGAAGAGTGTTTACTACGATTTCCTTGAGTCAGACAGTTTGTGACGTGTAGAGGCGCCACCGTATCCACAAAAGAGACGCGTCCCACCGGAAGGGTTCTTATTGAAGGAAATCGTTTCTTTTATCAGATCTGCAAATAAGTAGGCGTGTGACTATTTCGAAAGCCAGTGATATTCCAACCTCACACACACATTTAATCGATAAAGTTTTCAATGTCAAGACCATATTCATTATGTCTCCTAGAACTGCAAACATTGAAGGGTAAACTTTCGAAAACAAAGATACATCATTGTTTCCGTCGACAAAGCGGATGCTCTGAGCCACGCTAGATCGAAAACACCCTCTTTGCACTGCAATGCTTCATCTGTCTTCTGCGGTTGAGGACAGCCCCGGAAAATCGCCATTCATCATCATCTGTATTTTATTCGTTGGGAAAAAAAATTAAATAAAAACCACAAATGAGATCTTAATAGTGTCATCGATCAATATTCTGGCAGTTGCCACCCGGTTCTTCGTTTTGTTCCAACGCAATAATCACTTCCCGTTGCCTATTTCTTTCTAGGAAAAGAGCACCACTAAATTGTTGGTGAAAATAGTGGCACCTATATTACCCTCCCATACAATTTTGCTTTTCGGGAAGGCATGAATGAGGTAATGCTTTTTACGATTCGCCATGCGCCTCCACGTGCTCCGCAAAAGGCTGTGGAGCTTTGATTATCCGTCTTTCTTCTCCACGCGAATCGAAGAATGACCACCTCTAACAGCTCAATTTCCTCAATCTCCGCAAGAAAAAAAACCTCACGGGTAGTTTCTGGCGCGTGCTCCCACTGAAAACCTTATCCCGTATGTCCTACCTGGCAAAACATTCATCCATTCATTAATGGGATTGCAGAGATTGCACCAATTTAATTGCTGGAACACACTGAAAAAATCACTTAAAAAAATGGCAGCAACTTTCCAACGGTGTTTCGACTAACATTGGACATGTTTGCTCAGTTGAGGACGAAGAAATACAGAGCATAATCAACTGTTGGTTCATTCATAAAAGTGGTCACGAGACGAACAATGTGTGGTGTGGTACACTTAACAGTCTCCCACTCTTGGAATCCCCGCCTCTTGCGTCCCCTGATCGCACCAAGACTTGTTTTGTCACACACGCTTCCATTCACACATTCATTTATTGAATTTGGTTTGGGTTAGCTCGATTTGTCGACTTTTGACTAGGCGTTGCGCGATCTCGCTATAAAAAGGCACCCAACGTTTCACAGAAATTTATTTTGAAAACAAACCAACGGAATCGGCAAATTAGCGAGTGGGTTGACCGACGACGGTGAGAAGTCGAAGAGAGCGCCTCGTACAGATACGGTTTATTGACACGGCCAAAGCGTTGTTGGTCCTCGGTGGAATCGAATCATGTGTAGTCAATAATGGATGAGGTGGACGCTGCGAGATTGATTTTCGCTGATTCAGGTACTACTGGGCTTGATAAACAGAATCTGGATGTGTTACATTTGGTCAGAAGGGGTGCTCGCCATTTCGCGGAAGTCTGGAAGTACACGAAACTTGGGAACACAATACGGAATATGCCGATCAATTTCCGATATTTGGGACAATAGCCAAAGAAAGCGTGAAATATGATTTGCAATCTTCCATACTAGAGGCCGGATTTATAAGATATCTCGCTTAAATTTACATGAAATATCCCGTGAATTTATGTCAAATTTAGCGTTCCAAAAAAGCGCACTACACACTTAGAAATTATGAATTTTATACGAGACCTAATTCATGTTTGTGAAAAGTCGGGGAACGCTAATAAAGATTTGTGTGTGTGTATGTGTGTATATACAATCCAACGCCTACCGTCCGGCAGAGATTTCATGAAATAAAAACAGTTAAACGAACTGTTGTTAAGCCCGGGAGTTGCAAGTTGATAGCTCTGTTGGGTTCCAGTGACCCATTTCAGAATGCCTGGGTACTCACGTCCATTCCGAGGTCACTTTCACTTACAACAAGCCCCGCAGAAACAAAGTATGAACATCAAATGGATATAGGTACTGTGCATACAGGGTGCGGCAGAAAATATTACGAAAATGTTCAAACTTGAGTATTGGGTTAATTCGTGTAGCTAGTGACTAATTTCTGTCGAAAGTATATTTGTTTATGTTTACTTTCAAGTGCTGCATCCAAAAATTCTATTTGTTTTATTGGAAATTCGTCAAAATGTTCGCGAAAGAAGTGATCAGCAGTTTGTTGCTCGCCCAGAAGAAGCCGAAAGAGATTGCCAAGGTGGTAGGGTGCCATTTGGCAACAGTTTACCGCATAAAAAAACCCTGCAGGTAGTCCTCAGCAGCGAAAGCCGGGAAGCGGACGTCCGCGCTTTGCACGCACGCCGAACGTGATCAAATCGGTCCGTGCAAAAGGAATGGTCCATGTAAAGGAAGCCAATATTTCGGAGAATCATCAAAGAAGACCTGCATGCATCTTACAGAGCCAGAGTGAAACGCCACTTGATTACGGACCGGGTCAAGGAACTACGAAAGACTCGTTCCAAGAGATTGCTTTCCTTGTTGAAGAAGGAAAAAATGATAATCCTGTTCTCCGACGAAAAGCTTTTCAGCATCGATGCAGTGGCCACATCCGTACGGACCGGTTCATTTCACCGCAGAAAATGGAGAACGTTCCGGAAAGAGTGAAATTCAAATTTCAAACCAAACATCCGGCTGGTGTCATGATGTTTGGTTTGGTGGTGTCCAACGGTTTGAAAATGCCGCCTGTTTTTATTGATGCTTGAGTTAAAATCAAAAAGTGTATATCGGTATTTTAAAGTACCAAGTGCTTCCCTTGGTGAAGGCCAACTTCTCAAAACGTTGTCCTACAGCAAGATGGAGCGCCGTGTCACACGTCCAATCGAACCCAACAATGGTTGAACGATAACATGAAGTTTTGGCCGAAGGATTTGTGGCTCCCTAGCAGTCCAGATCTTAATTCGTTGGATTATTCGATTTGGGCATATGTTGAAGCACGAGCCAGCAAATCATCACACCCTAGTGTGAAAACCCTGAAGTCAACCATAACACGCACATGGCAGTCAATATCGGAGGACTACGTCCGAAAGGCATGCTCTGGCTTCCTGCCTCGGCTCGAGAATATTATTAAGAAAAATGGAGGCACATTGAATAAATTTGTTTAAATGAACTTTATAAAGATAACTGCACTCAAAAATTTTTATAATATTGCTTGAATTAGTTGAAAATGGGATTTGAAAGAAATAGAACAAATTTTCGCATTATTTTCTGCAGCACTTCCATCATCAAATCATGTTATTTTGAGGATGGCAGTCTTCATTTGGACGGCTTCCCTGTGATGCTAAAGGATGCATTTATGTTTCTACAGAAGAAGCACTCAGCTATTCGGCAAATATTTTCACATCATCCTTTTCGAATGGAACAGCCCGAATACAATTAGTACTTCGGGCACAAATGCAATACAATGTAAATCACAGGTAAACAAAAAATAACTTGAAAAATAACAATCATTGTGCAACGAAAGATAAAAAACTTCACAGCTCTCCAACTTTTACACCACGTGGTGAGTGCATCTGAAACTATATGCCAGTCACTCACGCGCGCAAGCGCGTTAGCTTCGTTCTTTGCTTCTGACCAGCAAATGGCTGTTTTCAACATTTCACTGGTTTTCATTTTTCTCTCCACACACTGCTCCACTCGACGGCGCGAGATCCGGCATGATTGCCGTAAGCGGTCACGACACGACTCCGGACAATTTGGTTCCGAGGATGTGCCAGGACCGGGACGTCTGGGACGCGGTATGCGTAGCAGCCTCCCAGATCGTATTCGATCTCCAACAAAAATGGCGAAACAGACATATTGGGTGCTTAACAAGCACAATAGTCCCCTTCCCGAAGTAATACCGAAAGGTGGTTCCGGGGAGGGTCCAGGGCTTAAGGCAAGGGTGGGTTTTAAGTGGGTCGAGGAGTTGGCACCCTCATCCCCACACCCTGAGTTCTTCAGGTGTCTGGTTGCAGATTTTCCAAAACCAACTGCCAACAATCAACAACCAACAATCAAAATCGCCCGCTATGAGGTGACTCTATATTGACTTCTAAACTGCTTATAATCATCAAGTCACTCGCGACAAAGCGGAAACGTACCCTAATTTAATCATTTATGTTCGCGTGGCACAATACTAACAGCACTAACAAGCACAACTAAGCTGATAACGGGTGGCAACTAAAATTTTGGAATTTCTTTCTCAAGCTGTCAAAAAAAGACAAACATAGTTGAAGAAGATCTGATTTATTCAAATAAAAGATACATTGTCCATTGATGAAAAAAAATTAGTGAACATTTGAAAACGGTCCGTGATCGGATGTTCGGCGAAGCTTCCGTTTGATGTCGGAACAGGAGCGTTGTACGGCCTCCATGTCAACTTTGCGAATGCATCTCTTGATTCTACCAATCAACTGTTTGCAATTCGTGGCTCTCCAGTTATTTTTGTACACCAAGGAACTCAAACCCCGAAGAAATCTTCGATTGAGCGACACTGAGGCAGATTTGCCGGGTTGTGGTTTTTGGTACAAATGGGATCGAATGGGTATTCAGGAACGATTGTGTTTTTATGGTGTAATGCGATGACGCTTTATCCGGCCAAAACACGTATTGTCCATCAGCATGATGTTTTTGTAGAAACGGGATCAAAATTTTCTTCAAACATTCGTTCTGGTACACATCTTGATTGATTGCCAAACCAGAGGGCTTGAACCATGGTCATTGGATATGGCAATGTACAGCATCACTTTCTGTTCAAACTTATGTTTAAACTTATATTTTATGTTCGAGGTGTAGTAGAACTATCCGTTGAATAGTATCGATCGTTTCGGGAATCTGCGTCTTCGAAAGAGGGAAGTAGCTTTCGTCGTCCAAAACAAAACTTTTTCCGGAATAATTTTTAATCAACCAACGGCATTGGGATTTCAGCGTTGAAATCTGTGCATCAGTATATTCCGGGGCTCGTGTCCTCTTTCGGCACTTTATTTCGACTCTTTAAAATGTTTTGCAGATGTACTGGTGAGAACAGTTGAACTTTTTTGCGGCATCCCGTTGGCTCAGTGAATCCTTGTTGTTGAAGGCACGAGAAAGAGAACGAAGTCCTTTTGCGTCCATAATTTTGGCTGGTCTTCCACTACCTTGCTTGCGAGCAGTTGTTGGGGATCTTAGGATATGGTAAACAGTCGAAGTCGCAACATTTTCGCTTTTAAAATGTTGTACCGTATACGTTTTGCCGAGATTTCTGTGCAGTTCGTAGAACTGTACAACTCGCTCGCGAAATACTTCTTGTTTCGACGGCATTTTGAGCAAAACTGAGCAAGCATAAACAAAACAGAAAATACTAGCAGAAAGAGGAGAGAAAGAGCTAACGCATACACACTCTTCGCTTCAGGCTTCGAAAAAATTCCAAAATTTTAATTGCCACCCGTTATTAACACTTTCTCCGAGTGCAGGGGCAAAGCACACAAAAAAAAACAAAAAAAAAAAACGGGGAAAAACTACCGACCATCCCAAAGTTTTGGAAGGAATCAATTATATTCACTACATCTTATACAAAACACGTGGAGATTTTATAATATCACTGTTCGTTTAGGTTGATTTACGAATATATTTTTGATTTTATTTTTCGCAAAAAGGACGCAGCAAAGACAAAACACGTCAGTTTCTTAACACGGCTTGCTGCGATCCGAGGAACGTAAAGAAAGATTTCGTGTAAAATTCTGTCTCCCAGACCGACACATGCGCAATTCGACGAAGGATGTGTTTGGTCGAATTTATTTTCTCATCCCTTTAAACTCATTCTTATGTCCTAAAGGACGGTTGCATGTGTCGGGATCAGCTGACAGAAATGTACATGACATTTTGGTAATATGCAGATTAAGTTTTACAAACTGCGCATTAATTTTTACAAACTGCGCATGGTTCAGTAACAATAAAAAAATAAATTAATTATAATTATTATAAGTATATTAACAGATTGCATTGTATAAGTGTATTCACTTTTGAACAATGGACGTTTGGCTTGAACTTATGATTCAGAATGGCGAGATAGTTAAGTACATGGGAAACATAAGCTTTCACTCTTAGATTTTTTTTTACAGAAATCTGTAAATTTTTAGCGGATTTCGGTAAAATTTTACCGAAATTCGTAAAATCGGATTACCGAACGTTCAGCTGTTGAAAATTCGGCAAACTCTTACGGATTTCTATAAATAATCTGAGTGTGTTCATCTCAAATTAATCAATATTTATTCATTTAGTTCGTGAACAAACTAAAAAGAATATTTATTTAGTTCGTGAAAAAAAAAAACTAAATCCTAAATAACTATGTCTCCCGAGACTCACATACTCAATTCGACTAAAGATGTGTTTGATTGAATTTATTTTCTCATCTCTTTCAACTCATACTTATGTGCTAAAGGACGCTTGCATGTGTCGGTCTCAGCAGACAGAAATTTACACGATATTTTGGTAGTGTGTATATCATAAAAGCTCTACCGTTTTTATAATCATCTGTTGGTTACTACAGGGGATTCAAAAAGTTTGATCATTTTTTTTCATCAATGTGTAGGTGCGCACCATGTGCATTCTGTGTATTGGTATTGATGTCAGCTTTAGTCTTTTTTTGTTTTTTTTTTAGACTATTGAAGAACTCAGGTTGTGCAACTCCTCGACCCACTAAAAACCCACCCATGTCTCGAGCCCCGACCCTCCCCGGAAGTACCTTTCGGTATTACTTGAGGGAGGGGGCTAGTGTGCTTTACGCACCCACTATGTCTAACTACATAGGTCTAGTAGTTAGCTTCGCTGACCTGACGCTGATTCAATCGAGATGCTCCTAGATCCAAGCATCGTCCCTACCCGACCACTTACGGTACCTGCCAAACCTCGCGTCTTATGGTCCTTCCTCCGATCGAGAAAGCCAAGGACAAGACCGGGGTTGAAACGTCTGGGAGTGCGGCATTACCTCAGATCGTCCCTGTTCTACATTTCAACGACTGCTTCTTCCGCTGTAGTTCGTTTCAGCAGTTAAGGCAGAGCCTAACGTTTCTAGGGATGCACCGCGGGGGGGGTGCGAACTACTCCCACACCTCAGCTTTAGTCTCCGACCGCTGGGTAAGTGTAGGCTAACCGACGCGCACGGTTCTCGACTTCGCTGTTATTTATTGGTTTGTTTACCGCGCACGATAAAGGAGTACCGCAAATTCGTAGTAAAGATGTTTGCGAGAGGTGAGCGACCCGGTGATATATTCCGGCGGTTGAAATGCCACGAGGTGAAGTGGAACTTCATCAATACCGGGAGACGGACTCGACCAAGGACCGTGTGAGATTCGAGCGGCCGCGTTCGGCGAGGACGCCAGCAGCCATCAAGGTGATGAGGGAGCACGTTCGTCGAAAAATGACCCCCTCGATCCGGAAGACGGCTGCTGACCTGGATGTGTCAATCGGGACTGTCCACAACATCATGACGAAGGACCTGGAAATTTAAATTTTCGCGTCACGCAGGTTAGCAGTTCATGTTTTCTGCTGAGAAGCTCTTTGTCTTGCAACAGACGCACAATTTCCAAAAATGATCGGCTCTGGGCGCTGACGTTGGCCAGCATACTCTCGGCCCACATAAACATAGCGCGGTTCCAGAGCGCCACGTCGGCGCAGGTTTGGGAGCCGTATCCAGGCGTGGAAAGCTCCCACCGGTCTTTATCGCGAAAAACATGAAAATCAACGCCACGTATTATAAGACCAAGGTTCTGGAGAAGGTTGTGGCCCCTGAACTTCGGGACCTCTATGGGAAGGATCATTACGTCTTAAAACAGGACGGTGCACCGGCCCACATGGCAAATAACGTTACACTGTTGTGTCGGGAGAATTTGACTGCTTTGACCGGACCTTAATTCCCAGGAATTTTATGTATGTTCGTATATGCTGGCCAAGTAGAGCGAACATCAAATAAGCACTATGGATAAATTTTAGAAGCTAATTTCCAAGATCTGGGGCGGGATGCCAATGGATCAGGTGCGTGCCACGTGCGATTCTTTTGAGAAGCGTCTCAAGCTCGTCATACAGCACGAAGGGAAGCACCACGAACGGGGAATGACATGCCGTTTGCTGGGATGTTTTGTGGCCCAAAAACTCGAACTGATCGATACAGTCTAGCATTGGAACCCAATTCCGACCTTCAGTCCTACAGGTTTCATGACCATCCCCTAAGTTGGACAAATTTTAGCTGAGGGAAATTCCGAAAAGTGCACACAACTTTTTTGCCTCACAATTATTTGGCAAGGAAATTATTTATCTTCCAAAAATCTTGCATCTTCAGACATAACCAAAGAAACACAATGAGTTTGGAATCAGTTGGAAACAATTGGCTTCCAAAAAAATTCTACAACTCTCAAAATGTTCAAGAAACTATGTTGATTTCTGGCATGGCATAATGTTTTCCATAAGGTTGACTCAATCCCCTTTTTCCAAATTTTAAAATTCTTAACGCTTGAAAAAAGTTTAAAATGCATCAGAATTGTTATTTTGCGTTGAGTTAATACATGAAGAGAAGAGGCTCACGAGAAGACAGTGTTAGCCTCTCACCACGAATTCAGATCGACGGTGAAGAAATCGAGGTAGTAGACGAATCTAGGCGCATTGATGACCGTGGACACCATCAGAGACATGCAAAAACACATCATGGCTGGTAATTGTGCCATCTTTGGACTCCGAAGGACGCTAAGATCGAACAAAATTTGCTGAACTACAAAGTTGACCATCTACAAGACATTGATTAGACCGGTAGTCCTCAAGGGCCACGAAACATGGACATTGCTAGTGGAGGACCAACGGAACCAAGGAAGACTTTGAACGGTAGGTGTTGCGTACGATCTACGGTGGAGAGCAGATGGAAGGCGGAACGTGGGGGAGGCGAATGAACCACGTATTGTATCAGTTGCTGGGATGACCTCCCATCTTTAACATCGCCATAATCGGCCAACTACGATGAGCTGAGCATGTCGTAAGAATGCCGGATGAAAGCCCAGATAATATGATTTTCGAAAACGAACCAACGGGCAGAAGAAGGAGATGCGCGCAACAAGCAAGGTTGATTGATCAAGTAGAAGGCGACCTGCGAACCTTCAATAGACAATAGAGACAACTTCTGTGTACAGAGAGGCCACTCCGGCCTTGGTCTGATTGGTAAGGTAAGTACGGTGAAACAGATCGGTATTGGAGACATCGTCGTCGACGTAGAGCCCAGCTTACCTAAGAACGGCTGCCCAAAGGACAGAGTAGTAGCAGTCAAGACTTCGAATGACGGTCAAGTACGTTTAGCAAAGGATCAGGCAACAACAGGAATCTACAAAAGACCAGCGACGAAATTGGTGGTGCTGGAAATCGGCCAAATACGAGAATGCGGGGTCCAAGTACTGGGGAGACTGCTGCGAATACCCCTCGGCGATGAGCGCACCTTCAAATCATCCCTTCAGTACCAACTTAACGATCGATAATTGACAGTGGCTGATCAGGACAAAAAGATAAAAGTGGGCATTAACATATTATTGCCGTGATTATGCTGCAGGGTCTAATAATTTTTGTGTTTGCACTATTCATAACAATATTGATTTAATGCTTCTAAGTCTAAAAAACCAAAGGATGGAACGGTTAAAAATTGGCCAAACATGATTAAGTGCACACTGATTAGTTTATTATATAAACGATCAATCTTTGTTTCTTGTTGCAGTTCATCGTCTACAAAACACAGAAACATTATTTGATTAGGCTTCCGATTTTCGAAATGCGAAATTTTGGGCTTTACGTTTCATATCTTCCATCAAGTTTTGTACCGCTGTTATATCCTTCTTATTTGATGCTGAACGTCAATTTGCCTTGAACTGTTTTGAATTCCAACAGTTTTTATTAGTTCTCTTGGGGTTTCTCTTCACTATTGCCCAATATTTTTCAATTGGGCACAGTTTCGGCGAGTTTTTCTTCCTGCAGGTTTTTCTTCTTGGATAGGATTTGCACACTATTTGCGGTATACCATTCCTGAGCCATTTTTCCGTAGTGGAAAGAAGCGAGGTTTGGCAAAACAGTACGGAACAACTATGTTTCTTCAAGAATGGCAATAAGCGTTTTCGCAAGCATTCCTTTACAGAAATATCTTGGTTGACAGTGCCAGTTCTCACGAAACTTTCGCTTTCCAGCCCACATGTGCAAATCGCCTGCCAAACCAGGTATTTTTCGGGAACTTTGACATTTGTTTAGCTTATTAAACTTTTCTTTTCCGGTAGCCGTAAAAAACTCTTGACCTGGGAGCTGCTTCAAATCAGCTTTGACCTATGTTTCATGTCAAAAAACTCGTGTACAAATTACGCGCTCTTCCTTTGGCTGTTCTGATTTGCTTATTATTTCGATTTGGTGTCACTGTAATTTTATATGTTGAATGTTCCGCTCGTTTATTTGCTCTTTGCAATGTTGTGTGGAAATTTCCCAATTTGTTTCCGATATCTCTGATGGAAAGGTTGGGATTGGGATACACTTTCTCTTCATGTCTATTCGTTCTAGCAATAAATTACCGTCCACTCCTAGCGCTTCGCATGGAGATGAGAAATTATCTGCTTCTGACAAACTTCATCAAACTTTTCAGATTCTGTGCTAGGCTTTGTATGGATAAACATTTACATGACAGTTGCCGCACAACAGCAGCGCCGCCTACCAGGATCATAACGAAATGCATTTGAAATGTCGGTTTAAAATTTTACACAATTAGCAGGTCGAAGATGAACGTCGTATAACATGTAAAGTTGCAATAAGGTTTCGTAAAAGAATTTATCTACCATACATATACAGTCAATGTAATTGAACTGTGGTGTTCTTTACCCTTATTCAATAGAGCCATTTCATGCAAAACTTCAACTAGCTAATCATACTAGCGGCCAAAAAGTCATTCAAGTTCAATGGTATTTTGTGTCCCACCCCTCTCGAAAGGGCGGCAATATTTCACACGCACACGTCACTAATTTCACACTCGACTTGGCGCATCACCACCCAGGATTCCTCTGTTGTCCCCTTAACGGAACACGCGCCACTCGTGTCCACAGACGACCCCACAACGTAAATCTATACGACGCGCTTCGAACCCTCATCTTCGTTTTCTGTGTACAGTACTGCCCCCTGTCCTGCCCTGCTTATCCCTTCCATTGAACGATGTGCTGGCCGCCGCCGACGACTCGCTTCGGTTGTGTTTGATTGACTTTTCATGATATTTAAACATTCAGTCATGTTTTCTCTCATATTTTATTTTATATACCTTACAACAACGCAGCGAGAACCCCATCAGCAACTGAGTCGTTGACTGAGCGAAACTCTTGATGGCGCCATCACAAATTTTACGCGCTGCTCGCTCGCGCCTCGTTGTAGGGCGCCTGCCCGGGCTTTTCCTCGGCCCTGGCCCCTGGTCGGCCATCATCGTTTGCGGTTTGGTTTGGTGTGGTGTGTTAAACTTTTCGGCTTTTACGATGTGGACTTAATCCTGGCCACTTTTTGCCTATAAAATACGAATCATTTTTGGTTATTGGTGCGCACCAAAGGGAGGAGGTTCGTTTTGCAAAAGCAAGTGAGTTGTGCTGCGGTCATCACGAGGGTACCTGCATTCGAGATAAGTAAATTTTAAGAAACCGTAATGAGACATGGAGATTGCGGGGTGTATTGGATTAACAGGCCCACTATAGTTGCCACTTTGCCGCCTCGTCCTGGGTGTGTTTGTGTGAGACGGACGACGAGGAATTATCAAGAAATCCAACATCTCAGCGGGTTGAGGGGAATTTCGGTGGTGATTTTCTGCTTCTGCGATCGCGGGACTTGTTCTGTAAGAAGAATCGTGTGATGTCGTTATTAGTCTTTGAGGTGGTGTTGACTTACGGGGGTAGGGAGCGGCAGAAGGAGGCAGATCATGTGCCAGACTAAGCTGACAAGTGGCATTTAACAGCTCGTTAGACGCTATCATATTCTGGCGGTGATTAATTGAACTGTTCATTTGAGTGATAATTGTCGCAGTCGCCGACTGTTCGCTCAGGCAAAATCACGCGTATTTCCTATCGCAGGTATCGGGTTAATCTATAGTTACTGGATTTTTCTAATGGTCTAACGGCGTAATAAAATATATGAATATAATTCAAGTCAATTAGTACATTACTTCACAACAGTTCAGTTAATTGAGAAAAATTGAGGAACATAAACTTTAAGCTCAAGTCATATTTTGGATGTATTGTTCTTATTCTGGGCTCCGGTTCTGTAGCGAGCGTTTCAGTTGTTCTCAACTCAGAATTAAGTAATTACGATGATCCACAGAAAAGTCGAGAAAACTCAGTTTGAAAGTACCGTGAATTTAAAGACTAGGCTAGCTGACAGATTGTATGATGTATCATTTTAATGCAATCGAACAAATTCGACAGGTATCCCGAACGCAGTACATTCCAAGAGCCGCTAGTTCATTCTATAGCCACTTTTTCCCACAGACTCATCTTCATTCTACTCACACGTCTTAGGACCTGGTTTTCTTCTCCAGACATTCCATCACCACGCAGCATGCCTTGCCAATCAATGCCACGGGAGGACGAGTTTGTGGTTTTCTTTCCTGCTGCCGTTTTCGCTAAATTTGCTCCCTGAAATGTCAACAAATTGTCATGAGAAAATCACGGGCCCAACAGCCGCAGTCCAATCGTCATCATAATCGGCTTCGTCAAATTTATTGCTGTCTGTTTACCTCAGCGTCAAGCGTATGAGCAACAACAATACAAAGTTTCAGTGGCGTAGCCGGGGGAAATTTTCAGTTTGGTATTTTGTGACGTGATTAAACAAAATCTTGCTAATGTCAACTAGGATCATATTATATTTGATTTTAGAAAAATTGCTCTATGTTTCATGTTAAGGCTGAATTATATTGGTGACGCAACTGTCAACATGATATAATGAATCAAAACGTAATTCGCAAAATGACAATATTATGTGCCATGAGACCAGCCGGGTGCAATCTGGATAAATTTTCGATTTGCAATGTCAACTCTCAAATAATGCATAATATTTGAAGTCTTTTCAACATTTGGGAACGTCCTTTTCATATAAATATGATACGTACTAAAATATTTACAATTGCTTTAGGGAAAATATCAAGAACCAAAACAGTTCAAAATTGAAACAAAATTAACACCATCAAATAAGTGTTTCAATTGCCCAACGGACGCTCAGCTCGTTTTAAAGATGTTAGTTTGAAAAATATAATAGCCTATTTGTTTTCCTTTATTCCGAATATCAGTAAGGAACATAATAAGAGATTGTTATTGGGGAATTCAAGCATGTTAGATGATGGTAATTCAATGGAATTTAAATGGGCTTCAACTATTTAGATTTACGTCATGTAATTTACCAAATTTAGTAAGGAATTTTTAAAACAGAGTTTGGATTTTTTTTAGTGCACAGAAACAAAAAATACATTAGTCAACCCTTAAAAAGCCGTCAACTTACATCTAATGTAGATGTTCATCCAAACGTTGTTAGTTGTCATAAATGTCGTAGTCGCGAAGTGAAGTGAACCGAAAAATATGATCGCATTTTCATGATAGTTCATGAAGTTCGATACATGTTAAATCACAATAATATAGACTGTTCCGATAATTATAAATACCCTAATGATTAAACGACAATTCACAATGCGTACAGTTAAGCGTGTCCACAGTTAAATTGCATCACTTTTAACTCGTCCTCAAAACAAGTCTCTCAACCGATTGTCATGAAATATTCAGAGAATAAAATACAATGTATAATCTTGGTTTAGGTATTTTTATTTTACTGTATTTTTTTACCAAATCCAAAAGCCCGAACTTTTTTCTCAATACCACGCATAAGATTTTGTACAACGCTTGAACCGACATTTTTTTCCGCTTTCAACAATGACTTCAACATTTCCTGTTCTGTAGTGACAACTTTAGGATACTTACGAAGTTCGTGCTTCGATTATAGCCCAATATTTTTCGATTGGCCGCAACTCAGAAGAGTTTGGGGGATTAAGACATTTGTGTGTACAGCTTACGCGAACGTGCTTCAGCTGTCCTATGCTATTTTTCATTGTGGTTTGGAGCTTTCTGAACTTTTGATGAACGGAGCTCGGCTCGTTTCTTGGCCTTCTGCAGGAAATTTTTGGTCAAGTGCAGCATTTTTGCGACAACTCAAACGGAACAGTTGGGTTGTCTTTGAAGGCAGCAACCACTCGCTTGTGATCCTTCACACAGTACGAAACACTTTTTCTACCACTCATCTTCTTCCGATCGACAGTTAAATGTTCCCCGAAACGTTTTATGACACTATAGACTGGTGAATTTTCAACATCTTTCCTATGGCTCGGTGCGAAAGAAGTGAGTTGTCGAAGTGCGTGTGCAAAATGTTCTCGCGCACTTGCTGTTTCTTCGACTCCATTTTCGAAACTACGACAGATTTCAATATAAAACTCTCGCAGTGTAAACAGTTTATGCTGATGTTATTTCACTCAAAATTTCGTTGAAATCAACCCAAACAACCGAAATTTTACAGCTTATTGAAAGTGATGCAATCTAACTGTGGACAACTTTTATTTAAAACCAACTTTAGCCTGAGTCCTGTTGTTTACATCCAAATTAAACTGAATAAACTGAAACTAAATAAAATAAACGGAAGAAGACAATTTGAACCATTTGTTACCCGTTTTTGAGGACCCGGGAAAACATATTCTCAACCAGTTCATACGGAGATTTGTAAGGAAGCAAGAGTAGGTCATTTTTAAGTAAAAAATGGAACTACTTATACTAATAGCACTTAGTTGCAATTGCAATGCAGAAATTTTGTAGGTTTTTCTGATCAAATCGTGTTCAAAAACCTTTCACTTTTGCGTAACGCCCTCATTTTTCAAAATTTTGAAATGTTGTTCACCAGCACTTTCAGCAGCTCCTTCTGGGAGCTCCTGCTGCTCAGACACGGTATGTCACGACTGATGCTTCCGCATACGCATATCATCGTTTGGCCAGTTTAACCTATCTCTCGGTACAAGGTGCAGAACGATGAGCCCAGCAGCCCTCGGCTGCTGCAGATCAAATAACGACGCTGTCATTTTTTTGTGTACACAACAGGGTTGCTACAGTTCATTTTTTTAAATACATGCGTTAGTAGAACGAATGTAAAGTTCTATGCTGATGAACATATGAATCTCTTTGATTTTCTTGTATTTACTGCCCACAATTTTATTTTAAATGAATGATTCAAGATTCGGTCACATGTTAGTCCTTGAACTTTAATTTTATGTTTAATTGAAAATAAACTAATATGTTTCTTTTGACGTTCCTTTGTCAGTCTCAGGACTTAACACTACTTGATTGTTTGTTTTAGAATACCCGTCTCAAAAAACGTGTGAAATATACTTACTTACTTACTTAAGGGTCCTGGGCATCCAGGGCAGTGCAAAGGGCTGACTCTAAAGATCTCCATCCTGGGCCCTCCATCACCTTAAACTGTTGCCTGGTCAAATTTTCGTCTACTACTTTTATTTCTTTATTGAGTTTACGTCGCCATGAGCCTCTGGGTCTGCCTCTGCTTTCGATGTCCTGCTGGATTCCAGTCCAACGATTGTTTGCAGATTTCGTTTCCGCGCCTTCATTTGGTGTGGGCGAACCTGCCATACTTCCGCTCACGAATTTCAGTTGCTATCGGCTTCTGGTGTCACCAACGATGGGGCTCAGCAAGCTCGAATTATATACCGCAGAAATCTGTTGATGAATACCTGCACCCGTTCACCACGTTTCACTATCGTATAGCAGCACAGATTTCTCGTTGGAGCTCAGATTTAGGTACGTTTGGATTTTGGTACGTTAACTGGTCTGCCTATTCTTCCACATATTCCATAAACTCACAAAAGCAGCCCCTGCTTTCTTGATTCTTGCACCTATGTTGATTTTGGTACCGGCGTCTGACGCCATTTGGCTGCCAAGATATTTGGACCACATCCAACGATTTGGTCTTGGTAACGTTCATGGATATAACTCACGATGAGGATCGTTCGGCGAGGTCGTGGAGCTTGCTCTGCATATCAGCCGTTGGGCTAGTAGTGCAACATCATCAGCCAATTTGAAGTGATTTAGGTGCTCCATTGTAATGACGCTACAGCAACCGGCGGTTTGGTTCATGGTCAATCGCTCCTACCAGTATCTCGTCGATTACAATGAGGAACAGTAGTGGTGATGGAATACATCCTTGCCTCACCCAGCTACGACTCGGATGGGATCGAACAAGACTCCTTTGTGCAACACTCTGCATGAAAAGGCCTCTTACGTTTCTGGGTTTGTGGACTTTTGGGAGGCCTTTAATTCTGGGAAGGATTGAGTTTGGTTCGCTAAGACCAACTGCTACATCCGCTAGTACTGCTTTACACTATTGTAGTGTTTTATTCACGAGTTCCAACATGTTTGGTATGGGGTCTACGCGAAGCTGCCTGTACGGTCCATTACTGAGCTTAGAAGCCATCGGCCTGTTGTAGTGCTCCTTATCCATGATGACGATTCTGTTGCCTTTGTCTGCTTTTAGGTAAAAAACAGGCTTTGAATTCAGTACCTTAACGATGCGAATTTCCTCTCGTTGTTGTGTCTTTGATTCTGTCCGTTCTTAATAATGTTTGAAGTGATAGCCCTGGCTGTGTTTTGTAAAGATTTCGGAAGTGTGTGTTTGTAATTGCTGTCTACACGTCGATGATGATCTGCTCCACGTTAGGCTTCGTTGTAACCGTGTCCTAATCCCTTGTTGAGATAAGTCAGTTGAAAGTTTTCTTTCAGTCGAGTATTTGTACACGACACTGGAGAACTCTGCACATTGTAGACGAAATTCGCGTTTCTGTCAAGATAAACAATAAAGGTAGTTGGAATTAAACGGAAGTTACTAATCTTTCTTCTCATTTCTAGTTACAGGTGTTCTACTAAACAGCTCACATGTATAGTACCTATAGCTATAGTTTTTAAGAGCAATTATGAGTATCCCGTTTTTAAAGATAACACGCCTTGAGACACAAGATTATTGAAAACTATACGATCGTAGAAAAAACACAAAAAGAGGTGAGAGGGGGCAATAAATCTCCCTCTCGCTGCGCCAGTGACATAGTTGGCTGGGCCATGGCGCTACCATTCCAATCTTCAGGCCAGTCATCCTGCTGTGTTCCGTTTCCATCAACTCACGCTCAGCATAAACATTCCGGCTCTCTCCTCTGTATCTCGTTGCAACGCACGGGGAACGATCGCTGACGACTGACTGAGTTGACTGAAACGCATTTATTTCCCATCATATGCAATTTGATTAACCCCTTTACCCCGAGCTCCCTCGTTTGGCTGGCTGGATGACCTGTCGTCGCCCCGTCGTCGATCTTCCGTACGAGGATGCTGCGTCAACCGCAACCAGCGCTGCTAAGTGAGATACCCCCGAGTCCGGTGGCGCTTAACAAGTTGTTTTCGATGCACATTCTCATTCTTTGCGTGTTTCCCTTTTCCCGTCGCCCTTTGCATGTTGGATTTATTTTTGTCTTGTGGCTTTGCTACAATAATTTGCCAGGGACGTGCGGTGGTCGAATTTTAAGGCGGGTGTCGAATGTATTCTCAATGTTAACAACTTGGTGTTTTTCAATTAGTCCTGTTACTATGCGGTTACATTCAAAATTAATGAAAGTATCAAACAGTTCTTTTAATTATGCTTTGATGCTCTTGGACGTTTCTTAAGTGTTTCTATTTCTTTTTACAAATATGAACTAATTTTAAGTCCACTATCTTAAACTTCTCCTTTTTCGATTTAGGCTCTAATTTATATCTATGGATCTAGAATTGGGCTTATCGATTTTATCGATTAGAATGAGTGATTTTTGAAATTCTCATTTTGATATGTCATCGAATCAATAACGGGTGGCTACTAAAATTTTGGAATTTTTCTCTCAGGCCTTCAAAAAAAAAAGAAAAGAGAAACATACTTGAAGAAGATCTGATTTATTGAAATTAAAGATACATTGTCCATTGTTGAAAAAGAAGTGATCATTTGAAAACGGTCCGTAATCGGTTGTTCGGCGAAGCTTTCGTTTGATTTCGGAACAGAATCGTTGTACCTTCTTGTCAACTTTGCGAATTTCGTGGTTCTCCAGTTATTTTTGTACACCACGGAGCTAAAAATCCCGTGGATATCGTCGATTGAATGACACTGAGGCAAATTTGCCTGGGTTCTGGTTTTTGGGTTGGGTCGTGGTTTATGGGTACAAATGGGATCGAATGTACATTTCTAAACTTAGATTCGGGGTGACTCGCTTTGACAGGGCTGGTTTCGGATATTTGTGGGATTTTGGAAGAAACTCGACAGAGTCCAAAAACTGTTAAGCCCCCCCCCATATCCTAGGCAGCCCTCGCTGTCTGTCCAGGGATGCTTATTTAATTCGCATCTAACCTCCATATCTAGAGGCCCTTCATGATCCGCAGCCGATGGCCCATCGGGTGGCTTGCAGCTCAGCTCCGCCAGCCTTCACTTTATAAACGGATTGCCCGGTAAAATCACGGACACGGAAGCTTTCTACGATATACTTAAACACCTAGTTTCCAATTCGCTTTGTGTGTTGTTGTTTTATCGTAGAAAACCTTAATTGAATATCTAATCAACAGTTCTAATAGAAGATCATGAGAAAGTTAAAAGATCAGGAGGAAAACCATGTTTGATATTTTTGGAATGGTCTACATAAATCATTTGACAGTTTTAAATGAAGTCCACAAGGAAAACTAATTTCTTTGATTTCCAATTCACATTGCAGGAATGGAGAGATACACAGCAAAAAAAATGTAATATACATCAACGTAATTCATTCTAGCGTATCAAAAATTGATGTAATCAAGGAAATACGATCCACAATAACATCCACTTAGTGGAATATTACATCGGTCTTCAAATTACATCAGAAAAACATTATTAGTTGCATGAATGTAATAATCACATATTAAAAACATAAATATTACACGAAAACAAATGCACATTAAGAACTCCGCAAATAATGTTAAATATTACACGATTTTGATGCTATATCGCATTTCGTTTTAATGTAAAATTAAATCTCGCAACACGGCCAAACTTGTTCTTTTTTTTTAGCGAATTCGTTTTGGATTCAGTTCCAATCTGGATCGGGTATCAATATTAAGTCGGCTTTTTGTGTGTTAAACATCAGTGTATACGGTTTTATTTGTAACTTCAATCGGGTTGAGGTTTGCGCTGACAATAAGTTCGGGAATCGCTGGTTGTAACTATAGAAAAATCCCGAAAAATCGAACCGCCAAACATAGCCAATACCAAAGCAGTAACCAGCTGAACAGGCGGAAACTCATTGGAAGAACAGGTGCTAGAAGATCCTATGGACATTGAACAACAAGATGGACAACAAGACCAGAAAACAGTTGAAGACGAAAACTTTTCGTTCGGTAGTGCTTCCGTCCGTTGGATTCGCGTCAGCCCAAGGATGACGGTGATTCTTTCTTCGATACGGGCAGCATTTCGTCGTTTGATATGGATGATCGTGAAGGTAGCAGCGATCTAGAGTTCGATCTATCTCCCGTCGCACCGAGAGCAAGCAATCTAAGAGATGAGCACGGAGAAGGAAGTGGAAGCGATGGAAATACGTCAGATTTTGACTTTCTTGTTAGTCCGCCAAAATCCGCTTCACAGTCTGGATCACAAAGTGGCGGCATGAAAGGTCAGGACTATATCGCATTTACAGGTGACGATAGCGGAACGGGATTCGATTTCTTTCAGAATGCTTACTTTATTTGTTATTCTTCATAATGTAAGGTTAGATGCTCAGTAAGGTTATTTTGTTTTGCAACGAGCAAGAAAGAATTTATTCGGTGTTTGTTAATAAGATATCTGTGTTATTTTTAAGAATAAAACCATCCTTGTGTTTTAATTTCCGCTGTAAACCTTTTTTTTTTTTATTATTATTTAAAAACATCCGAAAATTACATTTACATTTGCGTCGCGACTATGTAGTACGTCGCAATGATTCACGTTGTCTCGATGAGTTACGTTGCCTCGTTTACATCAACCAAATTACATCGATAAGAAGTGCATCATTTTATTGTCTACATCGAGACAACCTAACATTACACGACCGATGGAATGACCTATGTGCATCTGATTCTGTGTAATATTCATCAACTTTTTTTGCTGTGTATGATACAGTGAATCAAATAACACACTGAACATATTTTTTTGGACATTTGCTTATGGCCGTTTTGTAGACACAGTTTTTGGACAATAAAGACATCTCATATTGCTGGTCCTTTTCTATCGTATCCAAACAGGTTGGTATTGCTGCTGTGGCAGTAAAAAATATTTGTTTAGCTCGAAATAAAATTACAAGCATCGTACGCGCGAATACAGCCTGTTCTCGTTAAATCGTGGACACTTTTATTTCAGTGTAGATTTTTAACCATTTCGCGGATCGCTATAACGTTACACTTATATGACAGCAGAAACTCTTCACTTTATTGTGTGGTACAGCATGTTTAAATTCTTGTTACATTCAGTACAATGGCGGCGAGTCATGTGGAAGTGCACAAACGCATGTTGTACGAGCTGCAGTAAAATCCAAATTTATCGGCGATCTTGCCAAGAAACTAAAACTACCGAAAAGTACCGTGTTTTGTGTTTGCAAATCGTTTGACCAGCGCTTGACTGTGGAACAGAAGGTTGGACGTAGAACAAATCGAAAAGTATGCTCCTGAAAAATGGACAAGCAGGTGGCAGCCATTATTGTGCAAAATCCCAGTTTTTCATTAAAAAAAAAATTCATTATTTAACCAATGCCACCATTGAATAGCACCCAGAAAAAGAAGGCGCCAAGAAAATAAAATATAAAGCAAATTGTATAAAAGAGGACAGGTTAAAGTAAAATAATCATTCAACGCCAACATTAGACTACGACGAATCTACTTTTGTAAACAATGGCTTTCGTTGTTATTTTCTCTTAAACAAAAGGTCACAAATACAAATTAAGCACTCTTGAAGGAAGAGGAGCTTTATTTCTATCCGCTGATATATTCAATTTGAAGGAATTGTATTCTACTTCCAATAAATTAGCAAACAAAGTGTTCGTTTACAAAAATAGATACGCCCTAATAAAATGTTGGCGCTTAATTGTTTCATTGGATCTTCTTACTTTTCTAATGCTTTGATTTTCTGTGGGCATAAAACAAGAGAGTGATAAGTTTCATTGTCCAGTTTGACTACTACGTTCTCAAAAAAATGTTTCAGCAAAGGCATTCGAAGTAGGTTGCGGAGTCTCACAAGCGGAAGCTTGAGGCTATTGTGAAACAACAACAAAAAACATAATGATTGCAAAGAGTTGGATTTTAAGAGTTGATAGATTATACAACTTCATATTTACCCAAATGCTCAAATTACCAACTTCAATAATTATCAACCATATGTGTTATGGTATGTATTTATTTTTTGTAAAATACCATTATTACTATAGACCAACGTGGTCCTACGAGAATCTCGCGGTCATATCCCTGATATAACACACCTCTAACTTTTTCAAACATTTTCTTGTATCATAATGGATGACGAAACATACGTACTCAAAAAGTTTAAACTGATTCCGGGTTTGGCTTTTCATACCGCGATGCAAAAAATGGCCGTTGTTGAGCATTTCCGGACAAACAAGGTGTCCAAATTCTCGAAGAAGTTTTTGATTTGTCAGGCCATATGTAGTTGTGGTCGAAAAACTAAAAGTTTTGTCTCTACCGGTACCATCAATAAGATGCGTACGAAAAAGAATGTCTGCATAAGCGGTTGCTACCGTTTATCACAAGCTCTGTTTTAGCCTGATTTGGCCTCCTAATACTATGCAAAATCCGTCCTGGAATGGTATAAGGTACAAGGGTCAAATACGTGCCAAAAACAGCCAATCCATCAAACTGTCCAGAACTTCGCCCAACAGAGAAGGGCTCTAGCTAAGCGGAAACTCTTCGAAACTTTCGAAACTTAGAAGAAAGCAAAGCAATGAGGGTACCGTATGGAACTTAAGGGCGGGTGTACCACAGCAAGCTCGAGAATCTTACAGTAAGAAGGATCAACGTGTTAATAAACTGGTTGATAGTTATAACTCTATTATTGTGAAATAAATAATCCGTTTTGTTGAATCATGTGTTAATTTTGTTGCTGCTATTATTTTGTTGTCCGAAATTTAACGTGGTCAGGTTTTAGAATACAATTTGCTTCATCTTTTTTTATTTCTCCACTTCTCACGGGTCACCATTATTGCTTAAAGAGATGATTCCCGGAATCAGTAGCAACTCTTCTCAATTACACAGAATCAATTCCCATTAAACCAAAACATTAAAATAATATCACGATGAAACCTCTTCCTCTTTTCCCAGTGTTGCGTTTTTTTTCGCGGTTCATTTTGAGTCGATAAAGCAGAACTGTCAAACATGCATGCAACGGTTAGCACCAGCGAGACATACACGCTTAGAAAATAATGCCGAACTCGATTGAATTTCAACCGAGTTTTAACTGCTGTACGCTCGGTAGTCTGTTCGGTCAAAATGGAAAAACCGAGTTCTCGTAAAATTTTTACTTTCTCACAATTGGTCAAATTTACCGACAAATTCGGTTGAAAAAAATCCAATCAGCAATAGCCGAACATCGGTTTACTGAAACAGTACCATACGATGTAAAACAAACCGACTTTTCTATTCCAGTTACGGAATTCAGTTTTTTTGGCAGTGCTGGACTTTTGGTTGAAATAGCTTCGAATCTGGCTTCGAATTTTATAGTTATAAAACCAGTTTTGTCAGTTACATTTTTTAGTTATGCAAGAAAATCCTCATACATTTTCCTATTTTCCATCCATTTTTTAGCAGGTGAGTTTTGAAATGCCTTTGCAAACCAGATACATAAATAATAGGTTATACTACATTTGATACATAAATTAGTATCAAATAGTTACAGAAGATTTCAATTTAACGTGCATCCGCTTTTTGTAGTCTCTTGGTATTTTTTCCATTTTGGCCAGACAAAAAAAAAAACACAATACGGAGAATAGCTGAATATTTTTAGGTCTTATCGAGTCAGTTACAACAACCAAGTTTTTCGGTAGACATAGCCGTTTTGGAGTGTTTGACCTTTAAAAATATTCAGCGAATGCTGGGTTTGGTTAACCGAGTTTTCTCGGTTTTCGTGTACCGATTTCTTGAATATCCCTGCTTTAACGTATTGTTCGGTTCATCATTAATTTTGATCTGTCAAATATAACATATACACTCCCATTTCATTTAACTCAATTTTTGAGTACAATTGTATACCATCTCTTTTTCTCTCACGGAAATGTTACTAAATTTTCGTAAAAAGTGGATCTACTCAAAAAATTTAGTTGCTAACCGGTGTAGTTCGGTAGAAAATTGAACCGAGTTCGATGTTATTTTCTAAGTGTGTGTCTTTTTTCTTTTTGCAATAAAATTGACGTGTTTCTTTGTACTGTTTTCGTACAATGCACGAATCTGGATCAACAATAGAAAAGGGCCCATCCACATTTGTAAACAAACACTCCTGAGCCCGTTTTCTTGTAAGCCACAGGCTACACACGCAAACCTACAGAGTCATCGAGTAGGGGAAACTTTCCCCTACATGATGATGGTATTGGTTTGCGTGGGTGGCCTACGCTTTGCGAGGAAATAGGCTCAGAAGTGTTTGTTTACAAATGTTGATAGGCCCTTTTCTATTGTTGCTCCAGGAATGTTCTTTTTGAATATACAAAATCATTTGTTTTTTTTTTGGCAGCGCATGTGGCATTGCATACGAAGCAAGTTTCATAAATTGTAAACATCAATTTTGTTGCGGAAAATATCGAATACATTTGTGAGCTGAACGAATGATTTCGTAATATAAACTAAATTTAATTTACAGTGCACCATTTTATTTGAAAACCCGAAAATGAAAAATATTGCAATCATCTTCATCTTGAGCAGCAATATAATGCTGACGGTTAATTATTTCATTCACACGTACTATTATCGCTACATAATAAACAGAAAACCAATTCCAAAATTCATCACCACCAGTATCGAAGAAAGTCTTCACCGGATTCGCTGCCCCGTACAATGATACCTATCTTCCGCGACCTCCTCACTACGAATATTGTTCTCAGACATAGTAGATCATATGCCTGTACGAGTGCGTATTTCCTTCGGCTACAACCACCTACCGGCCGTCCGCCACCAGATTCTATCCCGATCCATTCAAAGTTGGGGCAGATCGTCTCCTGAAGCAGGTCGTTGTTGTTGTTGTTTTTTTTATCTGTTTCTCTTTTTCGGACTCTTAGCATGGAGCAGCAGCAGCAGCCGGCGGACTGGTTGGCTGGCGTCGTCTTCATATTTGGCCTACGTCCCTGCTTCTCGCGCACGAGATAACCATGGTGGCGTACGTCGTCGTCGTCGCCGTCGCCGCTGGCTTAGTTTGCCGCCGCCGTCGTCCTTCGTTGCCTTTCCACTACAACCCTTCCCGCTCTCGATCGAGCGAGGACTGTCGCCAAGGGTCCGGGTGGATATGCGCGCGACTCTTCGGCCCACTGTGTGAGAGGCGCTCGTTGAGCGCAGAATCATCCGCGTATGCCGCCGGCCGGGATCGACACTGGAGAACCGCAATGAAAAAGGGAGTGCGCGGGAGAATCATGGCGCGGCTTTTGACGCAGCGTGACTTGCTGTGGCGACGACGACGACGCCGGCTTTTATAAGACTACGACGACTGTATGCCGGGGTCCGTACACTCCAGCAGTGTATTTATGAGTATGATATCAGAAATTAATTTTTCATTTTCGATACAATTATTTTATAAATAAATAATGGAAATGTATGCGGAACCGGGCACCATTCGGATGGTGTGAGAAAACGAGATGTGGAGGGCCAACCAAGACGCTGGATGGTTGGTAGGTAGGTGATTCGTGGTTTGCGTGATGAAGCAGTCAAATCAGACGATAATGACGGTGATGACGGTTTCGCTGAGTTGAGCATTTACTCGTACGTATCGAAATGAGTGATGTTTTGATCCTCAGAAATCGGACTGCAAGTGACGGCGCGCGGCGGTGGGGGTGGCGATGGCGACGCCGGCAGACGTTTTGTGCTGGATGAGCAGATGCTACGATGATGACGGGAATGCTCTGTTTTGAACTGTCTGAAAGTGAATTGTCTATACGGGATGGACGAGGGATTATGGGTTAACGATGATACACGTCTGGAGTGTAGTAGCAGCGAAATCCAATTGTACTGCAGCGATAGGTGATAAATTTTTGATCATTTGGATGCAGTTGGCGCGTTTCAGATGATGATTGAACTAGCGTACAACTAATGTATGGGAATGGTATAAGAATGGTTGCGTGAGTTGGGGACTTGAAGGGCAGTCATAAAATCTAAAATTGAGAATGCTTTCAGTCTGTGTATGTTTATGATTGATTTTTTTAAACCAAATACTGCATCTTGAGACTAGACTGTGTTTAAAGCTTCTATTTGGAGGCATCGGGTAGAGGGTTTACATAGATGAATATTTATCTTAAATATAGTCTTAGGGTAAGGGGCACAGTGGAACATCTTGATAATAGAGCAACCGAAAATTGATGAATAAAAAATAAAAATTATTTCCTTAATAAATGAAGACGCTCTTCTGTTGGTACTTTTATTATTCTCGGTATGTATGGTAGCCACCATCCCTTCATGATCTTGTTAATGAAGTGAACTTTTTTCTATAAGCGTGTTAGAGTCCCAGCTCTAATTTTTCCTTCCATTTGAATATCACACAGTTCTTTTTCTGTTTTTTGCTTTTCCAGCTGTCAACAGCGTTTCTTTTATAACTTTGTAAAGTACTGATTAAATAAACGTGCGCTTTTATTATTCAGAGATTTAACGGTGGTTTTCTCGTTCCGAAAGTAGTCCGCCCATTACTTGTCTTGGATACAGTTTTATAGAAATTAATAGCAAGACCAAATTTAGCCATCTATCAGAATTCACAATATCGCTGTACAAAGGGCCAAACACGCACCCCTCCGTGTTTGTTTTAACAAACTGTTTGAACAAAAATAATAAATAATTAGTTAGACGTGGCCCCGGCGCTGCCAACGTGACATTTGTATTCGATCTGTGACATTTGTATTCGTATTCTTCATCTTTTACGTGGATAGTTAGTGGTTTCACACATTTTTTTATCATCATTCTTTTGAACTACATCGAACCGGACAAAGATCATGGTGTTGAGAGGCTTTTTTCATCAAATAGCAGACATGGTTCTAATTTAGGTCAATGGATGTATAATTGACATTATCGTAAAACATTGCCTGTCCTTAATTTGTTTTCATATATGTCATCTAGGCAATATTAAAATATATTGCTGTTTATTGAGGTGAAAATAGTGAAATAATATTCACCTCGAATTTGAAGCCATTTTTCCTATGATCATCTATCATCACCTCAAATGTTCGTGATGTAGAACGCAGTACACTAATTATAAATAATATTTTCATCTGCTTTCTATCTTATAATTGTTCTCTTGATCTTTTACTTAGTTAGTTATATTCTATGTTGATTTTTTTAAATATTTTTTTATCATTATTTTCAGGTATGTTTTCTCTACCTACGAGTTAATACATTTTTCACAGCTATATATTGAAGAATGGGGCATATTACAGTAAGTATGATGTGTTTGTTCTTTACTGTACAATGATAAATCAAATTATTGTTTAATCGTGAACTAAATGATTAAAAATGTAATAAAACTGGCGCATTGTTTATTGTATATCGGAATGAGTTTTGTTAAAATATTTTCATTTCCTAAAGTGTGATTAGAACTTATTTTTTATTTTGATTTTGTTTTAATAGTTGTTAACGTGGCTGGGTTGCATAGGTTATTCCATTGTTAAATATATACAAACAATATTCTTTTATACCTTTTTTCGTTTCTTCAATCATCTTGATCAGAGGTGGAAAATGTACATTTTTTTGCAAACCATTCCCGCTGCGAAATTTGAGGCCCGCACACAACCAACAGTTTGTGTGTACAGTTCGAGCGAACGCGGGGATAGAAAATAGAAAAAGATTTTTGTTTCCCTATTTTGCCGACAGTTTCAAACAGTTTAGAAATGGTTTGTGACGGTTTTTGATTGCTTGGTTAAAAACGCACTTATTTGGTTATTTTCGATTATAAGTTGTTAGTATCGATTCTTATGATTTGATTCCATATAATAAACATCATATGTAGGCAGTAATAAGCTAACAATCAACCAAATTCTGAGTGACATAAATTAATGTCGCGAAATTTTTTAAACCATCGGCCGGAGGCAACTAAAATGTTTCGTCGCCTGGAGAAAATGGTACAGAAATGTCATATGAGATTTTTCCCACGACGGTTCACTTTTGTGTTTGTTCAATTTGGTCGTAGTGAAAAATGTCAAATATCAAAATGTAAATGTCAAAATACAGTACATTTACCACCACTGATCTAGATTGCTTTTGGATATTGTTACCGATGATCATGGCAATAAATTACATTATAAAACAATCCACTACACTATGCCATGAAATTTGTATTTACCCTATGAGTCATGTACATGCTCGCATGGGCATTCGAGTTTTCATCGGTAGTGACGAAACCCTTAGAGGAGGATAATGATTTTGAAGAGCATGATGATAACGAGAATTTGACGACATCTCTAGATCAGAGAGGGGTAATTAATTTTAATAATCTTAATTTATCGACTAACTCGAATGAGCAAACGCTTCCACCTAAAACACAATTAAGTACCGAAATTATAGTTTATTGCCAAAATTTTAACCGTATGATAAGTGCGGTTAAAATTCAAGAAATTCATAATAAAATTTTGGGTTGCTCATTCCCAATAATAATGGCAACTGAAACCAGTTGTGATCAAAGCGTTAGGAGTGAAGAAGTCTTCGGAAATTCTTATAATGTTTTTAGAAATGATCGCAATTTGGAAATTTCTGAAAAAAAGTCAGGTGGTGGTGTTTTAATAGCTATTTCTACCAATTTTAATTCAGAAATTGTCGATACATCAAAAGTTATGGAATTTGAACATGTATGGGTGAAAGTACACATGGCAGGTGAAACACATGTATTTGCCTCAGTGTATTTCCCTCCAAACAACGCTCGTAAAGAAGTATATGAACATTTTTTCCACATTGCAGACGTAATTATGTCTGAGCTTCCCCCAGAAGTGAAAGTTCACATATATGCTGAATTCATTTTAGATAACGAAAATGAGTGCATCCTTCTACCAGTCGTCGGAGAAAATGAAACATTACAGTTTATTTTCGACAAAACTGCAGGTTTAGGGCTCAACCAAGTTAATAATGTAAAAACCAGCAAAATTGCTATTTAGATTTTTTATTAACAAATATTGAGGAAGATTTCTGTGTAGCAAAATCACTTTTTCCATTATGGAAGAATGAAGCTTTTCACACAGCAATTGAGTTTTCTTTATTTATCCACGAATACAAAAGACCCGATGACTTCGGATATGAAGATGTCTTCCAATATCATTTAGCAAATTATGATATCATAAGAAACAAAATTATCAGAATTGATTGGCAAACCATTTTTAAGAACGAAGGAAATATTGAGACTTCTGTTGAAGTTTTTTATAAATTATTGTTTGAAATAATATTTGAAGAAGTACCACTCAAAAAAATAAGACGACAAGGTAAGTCAAACCAACCCGTTTGGTATAATAAACAAATTAAAAATTTGAAGAATCGGAAGCAAAAAGCACACAAAATATACAAAAGAGATGGTAACAGCAATAACCTGGCAAATTACTTGAGTATTTGTGATGAACTGAATCTAACCATAAAAAATGCATATGATGAGCACAATGCAAAAACTGAACTTGAAATTAAGTCTTGCCCAAAAAAATTTTTCAATTATGTTAAAACTAAATTGAAATCTGACAACTTCCCATCTAGAATGCATCTTAACTCAAATGTTGGTAATAACGCAGAAGAAATTTGCAATCTATTTGCAACATTCTTTCAAGAAATATATACCACATTTGCTGAAGAAGATCGCGATTACGAATATTTTGATTTCTTCCCAGGATTTTCAAGGGACATTGGAGTTAGTCAAGTCGAATTTCAAGACATATTTCAAGGTTTGAATAATTTAGACGTTTCTAAAGGTTCTGGCCCTGATGGAATACAACCAGTATTTATGAAAAACTTAGCATTGGAACTTACATCACCTTTATTTTGGCTATTTAATATGTCATTGAAATCTGGGATCTTTCCCAAACTGTGGAAAAGTTCCTACCTAGTACCTATTTTCAAAAGTGGGAAAAAATTTGACATACGTAACTATCGTGGAATTGCCATTTTATCTTGCATTCCTAAACTTTTGAAGCAATTATTAATGAAAAATTGTTCACTCAAATCAAAAACAGAATCACTACAAAAGCAACATGGATTTTTCAAAGGACGATCAACTAGCACAAATTTATTGGAATTCGTTAACTACTCTCTGATAGCAATGGACAATGGTTACCATGTAGAAGCTCTTTATACAGACTTCAGCAAAGCTTTTGATCGCATTGACATACCCATGCTTCTTTTAAATTGCAAAAATTGGGAATTGAGCCAGAATTCTCAAATGGATCGAATTTTACCTTACTAACCGTCAACAAATAGTAAGATTCAAAGGGAAGAAATCAAAGCCTATTCAAGTCACCTCTGGAGTCCCCCAAGGCTCTCATTTAGGCCCCCTCTTATTTATTTTGTTTGTAAATGACGTTTCCTTTATTCTTAAAAACATTAAATTTCTTGTTTATGCTGATGACATGAAACTATTTTTAGAAATAAGAAATAAAGAAGATATCATTACATTCCAGCAAGAAATAAACGCTTTCTATGTCTGGTGTAACAAAAGTCTTTTACAGCTAAACGTAAAAAAATGTAATTCGATTACTTTTAGTAGGAAACGAAGCACCCTAGACGTAACTATTAATTTAGGGAATCAGCCAGTTGAAAAGTGTAAAAGAGTAAGGGACTTAGGAATTGTCTTGGATTCCAAACTTACATTCATTGAACATTACAATACTATCATCAACAGAGCAAATAATATGCTTGGATTTATAAAACGTTTTTGTTACAATTTTCATGACCCGTACACAATAAAAACATTGTACAATGCATATGTGAGGTCAATACTGGAATATTGTAGCGTAGTTTGGTCACCCTTTTCAGTCATACTAGAAGAACGAATAGAATCGGTACAGAAGCAGTTTTTACTATTTGCCCTTCGTAAATTAGGTTGGACAAGGTTACCTCTTCCATCTTATGAAGCACGCTGTATGCTAATCAGCATCCGATCATTAAAAGAGCGCAGTGAATTTGCATTAGTTTCATTCGTAAATGATATTGTTGCACAACGCGTTGACTCAGCAGAACTTTTAGCAAAACTTAATTTTTACATTCCGTCCCGGCAATTACGAAATAGAAATATATTTACTACAAGCCATCATCGCACAAATTACGCCAAATTTGGGCCTCTTAATCAGATGATGGCAACGTACAATAAGCACGGAGAAAATGTTGACTTCACTATGACTAAAACAAAATTGAAGCAATACTTCAATGCAATTAGATAACCTAAACATTAAAAATATAAACCTGATATGTTAGTTTTTTAAGACATACTATATATTTAAGAAGTGTAACATAAAATTGTGAATATCATTGTAACAAAACGGTCTACTACTGATTGACGACAAATAAAAAAAAAAAAAAAAAACTACACTTTACAATCGAACCAGTCACTCATGCAAACACAAAACAATACAGAATTGTTGTACTCGAACGAACCACACAAGAGAACATAGGGACAGTCGAATAAGGCCAGTGAACTAGACAACACGCTTTTCTATCCTCTTGGTCGATCCGAAAATTTAAATTCCGTTTGGTCGAGTTAAAGTTGGTTGGACCTTAGAACGTTCTCATTTTCTTCCCGAATAATACTAACGGTCGTGCTAATCTCACAAGTGTCTCCGCCTGGTCATCGTCGCGAGTACATCGCTTTAGTTGTCGCAAACAGATATGCTGTTACTTGTGTTGTTGTTTGGTTGAAATTTGTGTATCATTAGAATGAGGCACTCCCCCCTTCCAGAAGCGGGGGGTCTCAAACCACTTTAGAAACAATTCTTGCCTTAAAAAACCTTTACATGCCAAATTTGCTTCCATTATCTTAATTAGTACTCGAGTTATGCAGAAATTTGTGCTTCATTTGTATAAGAACCCCCCCCCCCCCCCCTTCAGAGAGAGGAGGGGCCTCGAACTACCACAGAAAAAAAGTGCAGCCTCCAGAAACTCCCGTTTGTCAAATTTGGTTCCAGTTGCTTGATTAGATCTCGAGTTATGCAGAAATTTATGTTTCATTCGTAAAGGAGCCTCCCCTTTCAGAGAGAGGAGCGGTCTTTAACCACCATAGAACAAAAAACAAAAAAAAACTGCTTCCAAAATTCCCACATGTCAAATCTACATCCATTTGCTTCGTTAGAGTTATGCAGAAATTTGGGTGTCATTTGTATGAGAGCCTCCCCTTCCAGAAAGGGGAAGGGATATCAAACCATCATAAGAACCAGGCTGGGCCCCAAAAACCCCTGCATTCATATTTTCACGACGATCTATAAGGATCAGACAGACGGACAGCCAGACAGACAGACAGACAGACAGATAGACAGACGGACAGACAGACAGAAATTCATTGTTTTTAATTTTCACTTTTAAGATAGGAGAATTCCTTTTAAAGCCTGTCCACGTTAAACTTCGGACACCAAAAAAGTAGCAAAACGAAAATTACACATAACGCAACAAAACCGATTGTTTATTTTACCATCTGGTTCCGCCATCAGGTTCCGTACGGTATCCACAGATACATCCGCCGTGACGATTCTCCATCTTATTTTGAAACCATCGGTACTATTTGCTTGCTTTTTAGTTTCGCAGAGTTTCCGCTTAACTAGAGCCCAGTACTTCTGTATTGGGCGAAGTTCTGGACAGTTTGGTGGATTGGCTGTTTTTGGCACGTATTTGAACTCTTGTACCTTATACCGTTCCACGAAGCATTTCCAAAGTGAATACAGATCCTATGTACCCGGCCAACCGTCGGGATGCAGGGTTGTATTCGGTTTCTGAACCTTTGAACGTTTGAACCATATGAGCAGAAACCTTAACATTTGGGCAAATCTTATTCAGTGTATTGTTTACATTTGTTTCTTAGTTCCAGAGAAAATTGCGAAATGGGCGAATCGGCTTTTGTAAACAAACATTTGGATCCACGTTTGGATCCACGACGAATAAAAGCTCAATTTAAAAAAAAAATTAAGACTACAGTTGGCTAGCAGAAGCTTTCTTTTATCCGATTGTGGTGTTAGTTTAAGAAATTGGGCTTTTTTTGTGAGAAATCGACGATTTAAATGCTTGTTTACAAAAGTAGATTCGCCCATTATGCAAATTTCTCCGGAGATATTCATATCCAGTCATGTCGTCAAAACAAGAAATTTTCCGTGAAAAAATGTGTGCCCTCACAATCAAAATCCTACAGGTGGATCGCTAAAATGCTTGGAATTGGAAATACAACTGTGTCTCGGTGTAATAGAAATCTTCAAGGAGTGCCTGAGTGCCCGAAAGAAGGAATGGACAGTAAAATGGCCAGGGAAGTGGTGCAACAATCCAATCCAAACATATAAACTTGAGATGTCGCTAAAAGGTCTAAGGTGTCAGTCGGTTATATGCAGAGACCCTTGAACCGTGCTGTGTTACATGTTAACAAGTTAAAAAAACCCAAACAAGAATGAAAAGCAAAACATACATTTTTTCGCTTAATCGTGTTGCATCGTGATTGATGACGAAACTTACGTGAAGGTCGACTTCCGCCAACTACCTGGGCAAGAATATTCATTCCCACGTCCAAGTTCGATGTTCCGGAGGATTTTCGAAAGAATTATTTATAGAAATTTGCAAAGAAGTTCCTTATCAGGCAGGTGTTTTGCGAATGTGGTGAAATAAGCGCTCCCTTCATCACTTTTTGAACCAATCAACGGTGCAACTCGAAGGGTGCCTTCAGAAGCGTCTCTTGCCATTCATAAGGAAGGAATCAAAAAGGATCAACTCTGTTTTGAGCTGATCAAGCATCCTACCACTATGCTCGAAACGTGTTGGAGTGGTAACGAGCCAACTTGCGCCAATTTTGCGCCAAAAGATATGAATCCACCAAATTCTCCGGAACTTCGCTCATTTCAAAAAAATCTGGGCTATTATGAAGACGAAACTTCGCAAACATCCCCAAACTTTTGAAACAGGGCTGGAGTTAAAGAAAATTTGGGGAAAAAAAACAAAAACGCTGGGAAAATCGGTTGTACAAAATTTGATGGGTGGATTCAAAAAGAAGGTGCAGGCTTTCGGGATGGTAGATGAAATTGAATAAATCATTTTTTTTAATAACGACATCAAGGAAGAAACGTCATTCTGCCACTAGTTCCTCGCGGTGAGAGCGACATTTCACAGGAATGATAATTGGTTTAATTTTGATGAATAAATATGTGTTTGCCATTTTTATCGAATCCACTCACTAGTATAGACTGTTCCGAAAAGTATAAATACACTTTGTTTCTCAAATGAAAAATACTATACTGTGCTTTTTTTTTTTTTCTCGAACATAGTTCATAACATTGTTTTCTTTCCATCTTCATTTAAATTTGCATGATTTTTCGTAGGGTAGGGAAATTCGTCAAGCTTAAGTCGACCAAATTTTGATCGAAACACCTTTTATCGTACTGTGCCATAAAAATGGAACTGAAATCTTGTAAAGACCGAAGGGTGATGACCTACTGGTTTGTTACCGCAGTGTGTTCAATCGAAAAGGTTTATAATTACTAATGTTAGGGCATCTTCAACGGCGATTCAAATCGTGGAATGGATTTATTTTTTTAGACTTAACGTAAAACCATCACTGCACCGGTGTTGTGAATTTTGTTTTTTACCGGATCTATTTTGCATCATCTTAAATCTGGAATATGTTTTGATCTATTCTTGCAGCAAGTTGGAACAAGAAAAATACCGTTCTAAAACACTACACGTAACTTGATAATATCAATTATTGAGTAAAACTGCAGCTTTTACTGAACAATAGCTCAATTTTATTGAGTATATTCTGAGGTATATTTGTGAGGCGAAAAGTAACCGTGTTTGCTGCGTGTGATGCTGACGGTAGTTGCTCGCCTCGGATGCTGATAATTACCTCTAGTTGCTTCCGGTGCTAGTGAATTGCCTTTTCGTTTCATTCCTATACAACGATTGCTTGTCTTAGTTTTTTTTACAGTCACTGCATTTTCCAGAAACGCTGACTAGATCGAAATGCGGAGGTTTCGAGATTCCGAATTTTGATTGCTTGGAAATGAAAAGTAATGAAGTCTTCAAAGTAAACAATCTGTTTATTGATAGATTGGTCATGATAATTTTGGAGAAGCCTCTAGTTGATTCTAGTTGTCAAGCCTCTAGTTGTCGCATAATGTCCATGAACACCTCCATAGGCATGCGGAAACGCAGAAAGTGCTTTTGGTTGTAGGTTTGCTATAATAGTCCTGGAACAGGTTCTGATGACAGGAACGGAAATCACGGTCGATGTTGGGTAGTCTTCCAGGACGTGACCCTTTCCGTTTTGACTCTTGTTCATCCGCTGCCAAACTACAAATCAGCAGTATCTAATATCGTTTTGATGAAATGCATGCATTCACACGCTCACCTTCAGCCAAACGAAAGATTAAGTATTCTTTGTCGTCTGCCAACGACCCACTACCGGCATTAAACATTATTTGGTCAAACCAATCAATGGCAAAATGTTTGTTAAAAATCTGCGATCTCTGGATAAAAAACTTCTGATTTCCGATGTTGAATGATGGACAATGTTGAATGATTGATAGGATGACAGGTGTTGGTGGGTTTAACAACAAGAAATACAACGTCAGTGCGGGAAACGCAAAGTTGGTCTATTTTAGCTAAGGCCTGTACTTGAAAAAAAATGCACCATTTTTATCCGTGTGTAACTTTTTTGTCCGTGGATAAAAAGTGATGAAATTCTGAGAGTTTGGACTAGTTTGGAGTGAATTGTTTACATGTGCAAAATTTCGTAACAATCGGTTCAGTGGTAATTGAGATGTCATCGAAATAAGATGAAAATCGCCGGAGATATTTGCGCGCCGTCATGGAAAATCCAACTGCGACCATGAGATGACTTGGAAGACATTTGAGAATCACCCACACAACTGTGTCTCGGGTGGTGAAATCGTTTAAAGATTCCCAGATGACCGAGCGGCGGGCTGAAAGTGGAAGAAAATTGAAGACAGCAGCCCTGTGAAGGCCTGGAAGGTGTTTTCAAGTGTATTATTTCAAATGTAATCCGAACCTTTAGATTCGCGACGCGGCTCTGAAGGCAAAGTGTTCCGCCTGGTTCGTTCAGCAAACCATGAAACGAGCGGGGTTTTGTGTATTCAAGGTCCGTAAGGCACCGAACCGGCGTGATCAACAAAACACGGCGGCCAAATCCCGCGCAAGGAAGCTGTATCGAGAGAGGTTAACGAAACCGATGTGTATGGTTATGGATGACGAAACCTACATCAAGGCAGACGCATAGCAGATACCGGGGCTGGAGTTCTACGTTGTCAAATCACGGTTTGATTTTCCGGAAGACATAAGGAAGAAGAAAGTGGACAAATTCGCTAAAAAAATACTTGCTCTGGCAGGCCATATGCCAATGCGGTAAACTGAGTAAACCGTACATCACAACGGGTACCATCAACAGCGAAATTTACCGCACCGAGTGCCTCCAGAAGCGTCTGTTGCCCTTCCTGCGGTCCCACGGAGGCGAGACATTTTTTGGCCGGACCTGGCATCATGCCATTACGCGCGATCGACGTTGGATTGGTATAGAGTAAATAACATTGTTTTTGGACCAAAAACCGCCAACCCCCAGAATTCACCAGAGATTCGTCCCTGGTGGAAAGATTTTGGGCCATAACGAAGGCCAAAGTTCGAAAATCGTCCACAGTGTTCAAGAACGAGCTGGAGTTGAAGAAAGAATGGATGAAAAAGGTCGGCTCCACCAATGCACAAAATGTAATGAGGGTCTCAAGCGAAAGGTACTGGCTTTCAGCGATGGAAAGGAAATTGAATAAAGTAATTATGTTGAAACGTATGTATTAGTTCATTCCCTGAAAGTTTCAAACAAATCTGACTTAATATAAATTTTTGGCGAACACTTTTGTCTGGTGCATTTTTTTTCGAGTACAGGCCTTAGTTCTATTCAAGTTTAGCTGTTGCAAATCAGGTATAAAGTTGATCTAAAAATAGACCGCCGCTGAAGATGCCCTAAAAGCTGAAATTTTACTCACTAATTGGTATTATAAAATAGCGAGAAGAGTTTTGGACGGTATTTTTCTTATTCCAAATAGCCCCAAGAATAGATCAAAACATATACCAGATTTAAAATGATGCAAAATATATCCAGCATAAAACAAAGTTTACAACACCGGTGCAGCGATGTTTCCTGCGTTTGGTCTAAAAAATAAATCCAATCCACGATTTGGATCGCCGTTGAAGATGCCCTAAGTCTGAATAATTGAAACCGAATTTACCTACATTCAAGTAGATGACTATATTTGTTCCAACGCTTCAAACTTACATCCACCCTCGCAAAGTCCAATCAAGTGAAAGTAAGCTCTGGAGAATGGTGCCACGACAGATCGGGTAGGTGAGTAGACCTTCGAGAGCATCCAACTCTCGGAAGAAGTAGTTAAACGTCTTATTTTCAGCCCACCATCGCAGCCAAAACCCGCTCCAAAATGGTTCAGTTTAGGTACGCGTTTAAATGTGGCATGCCTCATCGACAGCCAAATCACACGTCGTCGTCGTTGAAGACAACAAATATATACGCTAGACACCTCTTATAAATCTGGATTCGATCAGCGCAGCCGCCTCCTCAATTTATTACATTAAGCGGGCATAATAGGGATAGAATGAAAAATCATTCGGTAAATTTATGCGATTTTCTCCATCATATTATAGATTATGACTCAATTATTGCTGATCGATGAGATTATCCCTACTCTAGACCATCTCATGGGTAGAACGCGTGTGAGCTCTTGGTGAAATGAATCAATCACAGGAAATGTTTCTGGTTTCAAATTTTAACAACAACAGCAGCAGCTATAATACTTTTCAGACAGGATCGTGCTGGACAGCCAAGTGCCAATCAGGCAATTGAATCAGACAGCGCTGATATGATAACAGTCCTATTACATGGCTGTTGCCCGAGCGGGATTAAGTGGTTTTGTGGTGGAGGAGACCCTGGCACACACGGCACTGAGGTTAAGCCCCGGATCACAACGGCAGACAAAAGTCAATTAGATTCAATCATAAAATCTTGCCAGCAGCGCGCACCCAGAGTCACTTCAACAGTGAGTGTGCATATCGGTAATGATTTTTCAACTGATATCACGCTGCACAGTGGTACATTTGAAAAATAGATGGGATTCTTTAAAATCAGTAAAGCTAAATATGGCTCGTTTTTTTTCAACATTCGATCTTATGAACAAGGTACACAGATAAAAAAAACACTGAAGTTTCTGCGTTATCGAATGCACATAAAGGGAATGCTAGATTTGGCAGAAAATAATGGGATTTTTCATGTAAAATTAAGCCAGATAACGCCTGAATCTAGCCTGTTGTATGAAAGATTGCAAACAATTTCGTTATTTGCGCCTACTTCGGCGTGGAGTTAAACGAGGGGAAACGTTACACGCTTGTTAAAATTAATTATTTTTTTCTGTGTACATCTTTTCATTAAAAGATACCATTGAATTTATTGCAAATCCACCATAAACCAAACTCAGTTGTTTGCATGTTGGAAATAGCAATCGGCCCACTATCCTTCGAATGACACTTGTATCCCCTCTGGCTGGATGAGATTTTATTTGTGAGCCGATTATCCAATGAAAGAAAAATTTCTAACCCGTTGATCACGGCTCGTTGGTTGTTGGCGCAAGCAGGAAGACGGGTTCAGAACTGGGACAACCTGCTCCGTCCACGACTTGTTTGTACGCGCCGAGGTAATCTTGACGACTGCCCAGTAATGTGTCCCTCCGAGATTGCGTCCAATCGGCGCACAGTCGTGATTTGGAATATTTATTCAAATTGGCAATAAATCACACCGAATCACACATATTTACGTGGCCTGCCGCTCAGCTCACTATCTGTTCATAAGGGTTCATATCTCCCCCGCCACAAATATATTCACGAGGTGGAAGACTGCAATTTGCTGCTGTCATGTAGGGATGGAGTTTGTCTGTTTCCTGCTACAGAGCACGACTTTTGTTTTATTATCTCGGCAGGACAGCAGACAGATATGAAAATGGCGACTGACTGCTGTTTGTCAAAACTTGCTCGGGAAATGGCAATAAATAAAATATTGATAGCTTACATCTGCGTGTGAGCTCTATATGGAGAGGTGTAAGCATTACGATTACCCCGCAGGGATATCGTTCACATTCTGAGTCATTTCTATTTTTTCTGCAACGGACGAGAGTGCTGAAATCATACGTTCCGCAATCTCGATTGTAATATAAAAGTTGTTTTCGTACTTTGTATGGAATGTGTGTTTTCGAACTAACATTGAAGGCCCGTGTAATGGAATTAAATTGTTAACGGTTGCCAAATCGGCATTTTTTGGCAATACACTGATACAAGATTTTTCTACAGGGTGCGGCAGAAAATAATGCGAAAATTTGTTCTATTTCTTTCAAATCCCATTTTCAACTAATTCAAGCAATAATATCTACATGTTCGAGTGCAGTTTTTATTAATAACATCCTCGAGCCGACGCCGGAAGCCAAAGCATGCCTTTCGGACGTAGTCCTTGACTGCCATGTGCGTGTTATGGTTGACTTCAGGGTTTTCACACTAGGGTGTGATGTTTTGCAGGCTCGTGCTTCAACATATGCCCAAATCGAATAATCCAACCACAAATGGCCACAAATCCTTCGGCCAAACTTCATGTTATCGTTCAACCATTGTTGGGCTCGATTGGACGTTTGACACGGCCCTCCATTCTGCTGTAGGACAACGTTTTGGTCCTTGGAGAAGTTGGCCTTCACCCAGGGAAGCACTTAGTCCTTTAAAATACCGATATACACTTCAGTATTGATTTTAACTCCAGCATCAATGAAAACAGGCGGCATTTTCAAACCGTTGGACGCGACCAAGCCAAACATCATGACACCAGCCGGATGTTTGGTTTGAAATTTGAATTTCACTTTTTCCGGAATGTTCTCCATTTTCTGCGGTGAAATGAACCGGTCCGTGCGGCTGTTGGCCACAGCATCGATGCTGGAAAGATTTTCGTCGGAAAACAGGATTATCATTGTTTCTTTCTTCAACAAGGAAAGCAATCTCTTGGAACGAGTCAATCGTAGTTCCTTGACCCGATCTGTAATCAAGTGGCGTTTCACTCTGGCTCTGTAAGATGCATGCAGGTCTTCTTTGATGATTCTCCGCATGGATTTCTCCGAAATATTGGCTTCCTTTGCAAGTTTTCTTATGGAACGCACCGGGTTGCGAGCAATTTTTGCACGGACCGATTTGATCCACATCCCGGCTTCAGCTGCTTAGGATCATCCTGCAGGGACGTTTTTATGCGGTAAACTGTTGCCAAATGGCACCCTACCACCTTGGCAATCTCTTGCGACTTCTTCTGGGCGAGCAACAAACTGGTGATCACTTCTTTCGCGAACATTTTGACGAATTTGCAATAAAACAAATAGAATGTTTGGATGCAACACTTAAAGTTGACATAAAAAAATACACTTTCGACAGAAATTAGTCACTAGCTACACGAATTAATCCAATACTCAAGTTTGAACATTTTTGCATTATTTTCTGCCACACCCTGTAGAAATTTTTGCGGCAAGTAAAAAGGTACAAGGATTCCCATTGCAATTATTAAAAACACTCTTGTATGAGAACTTGAGCGCTCTAGAGAGACATACAACTCCAAACAAACTCTGTCAATAGTTTGACCCAATGAATCACTTCGTTCAAGCGCTAAACAGAAATGCCTAATGAATAAGCATCCACTAAGTTTTTGTTTATTTTACTTGCCAGGAATTCAGAAATACATCTCCACTGTTTCATTCACAACAAGCATAGGGTTAACTGCCCTCGGTTGGTCTATGAATTCGATCGTGTACATAATTGTATTGGGCAAGCATGTTTTCATTGCAGGTGAAACCATGCATTGCTCAGATTGGTCTCAAAAACAAATTGTTGTGAACGTTTGTTGTGTACTAAATGTCTCATAAATTCGACTGAAATTGACAACATTACCAACACTATTTTTAAATGACAAAATGTGGCAAAATTGACCCAACGCACCTTGTAATACAGAAATTTGTGACACTTTTTTAAATTGTTCACATAAATAAAAATCAGAATGATTTCATAAGATAACCGTAGACCCAATTCCAGGCACATTTGTTCGAAACTTTGGCATATTATAGTCATCACATAGTATAATTTAGTTTACTTAAAATGTGTTAAAAAAATGTGAATTCAAATATATGTGTAGTGGAAATTTAATTGTTTAAACGAACGAGTGGCCGACAGATCAAAAGTGAATATAATTTTAGCGTTTTAAAGTAGTTTATTTTAATTGAGTCTTTGAAATTTCTAGCAAGATGAAGAATACATAGCAATCAATGTTATGTCAAAAAAATAAAAATAAAAAAAATTCTCCCAAAGACTGAAACGTAGTAGGCGAGACGACGTTACATCCACGAATAGACCCAATATACACACCAAATTTCCAAAATCTTGTTCGGTACTTTCTTTTGCTGAATTCCTTCTGTAAAACAGAAATTTCACCGAACATTTTGTAAAATATGACATTTTACTAACTTCCATCAATCAAAAATACTGCACTTCTGTAATTCACAAAAAACTACCGAAAATTGTAAAAATCACTACCGATCGAAACTGTAAATTGCTGCAGTTCCGTAACACTGTAACAATAATTACGAATGTACTGTAAATTTAATCTTTTGCAAAATATTCTGTAAAAAAAGTACCGAACTGATTGTTAATTTATTCCATGCTGTCAAACACAACTTTTTCCCGCCATTTTAAAGTTGAATGTTGACCAGCTCTGTTGAACTTCGCGGTACACCCAAAACTAAGTGCCAAAAATGGAGGAATTGACAACAACTTTCCGGGACCACTTTAGCCACATTCGCCAGGAAGGGATTTTTTTGGCTTACCCCCGCTGATTGCAGCAGCGTTTGATGGGAAGCTCGTTAGATATTTTTAATATCGTTGAAAAAATGTATGTGGATACATTGTCTATCTATTTGTATTATAGATAAGCATGCAGTTTTTATTCATTTTTACAAATTCTTATCAACACTCAAATAAATCTGCGTAAACGGAAATGAACAAGACCTGAAAGGGAATCACATATTAATTTAACTCATTAATTATTCTTAATGTAAACTTCAAGAAAGAAAATCATTAAAAACCCGTTTACAAACGAATCTGTAAATTTTGCTGAGCAACTGTAAATTTATTGCATCGTTTTCGGTAAAAATGTGACAGCTCGCGTTACCAATCGTTCAGCAAAATTTACAGAACATTTCGGTGAGTTTTGACAGCTCAGTAGCGAAGTTAAATTTACTGAACGTATTGTAAAATTAAAAACTACCGAATCGATTACCGAATGTTCAGCTGTTTCATATTCGGTAAAAAATTACAGTATACTGTAAAAAAATCTAAGTGTGTACCGCTTATAGACCGACATTATATCTATATTCCTCACTAATTTTCGTCTTGATAAAGTCAATTGTTTAACTTTCCTTACTTCAGAACAACAAGGATCTTATTAAGCTTATCCAATCAAGCAATTAACTAGTTGAATGTCTTTTGCATGACTAATCTAACCGACCGCTGCATATACGGTTAAGGTATGGGGCACATACCCTACATTTCCTGCGTAGAATGTGGATAGACTTGCAGTCAATTAAGAAAGCATCGAAAAACAATCAATTTACCGGTTGTTGGTGGTTTCCTTCATTCCTATGGGGTTTATTTACACCCAATGGAATGTTAACTCTGCTACGGTGGAATTTCTTGCAATTTCCATGGAAGACCACTCGTAAGCAAACCACACAGCTGATGAGGCAAGAACCCCCGCTGGAAAATAGATTACTTTTCCATCATGCTTGATCTGAAGCGGTAAAATACTACTGCATGAGCACACTTCGAGAAAAGATCCGTTTTAAAAATTATGATAACGCTTGTTTTAGAAAAAAGACCGCAGTTTTTTTGTAACGTTCTTTTTGTTACGATCAGCTAACGGCGTAAGCGCCACCTTGTTAAATAAAAAGGACGGCTCTCTGTCTTAATTTACCCGGCATGAAACAACCATCTCAGGGCAGGTTGCTCTAAAATTTTCAAAGATAACAGTTCTGGATCCAAACTTGCAAAAAGCGAGTGAAAATCTTCAAAATTAACCCTAATGGAAATATGTAACAATTGAAAAAACCCAATCCAAACTAATTAATATATACAAACACAGTGACGCACATAACAATCTAAACTTAAAATATACAGGGTGTCTGAATATTATCCGTACAGCAACATGGTGTTAAACCTATTGATTGAAAAATCAATATGTATTGTTTGTTATAGCAATATGTTTGCAAATTACAAGTTTAATTTGTTTATTTTAAAACTGCCGTCTCCTGCTGAGATGCACGCCTTCAAACGTTTCAAGAAGTTTTCCAGGAGCCGGCGCCCAGTCTTGTTGAAAAATCCATTTATTTTTACCGAAATACTGCGTTGCCTAAGAAGGTACTGTGTCAGTAAGTAGCTTCTGATATACCGCTTGACTCACTTCAACCCCCTTGTCAATGAAGATCAAAGGGGTTTTGCCGGAATTAGTTATTCCAGCCCAAACCATGAACTATGGTTCCAACGGAAGGTTATGAAATTTTCAGTGATTTCGGAAATTGGAAAATTTCGTTTGATTCGTCGCATTTGTGGAGTCCAAACTGTGTGTTATTTTTCTCTCCCTACGCGGTCATCTAGCGTTCAAAGCTGTCGGTATCGTTTTATTGCGTCATTTACTGTTGATTTTGGCATATCGATCGGGAATCGATCGGTGTTAAAATTTGTATGCAGGGGTTTTAGGGGTGAAAAAGGTTATTAACGACTGTTCCAAAAGTTATAAGCACACCTTATTTTAACGGTCACTTTGAATATAATGAAATATTTCAACATGTTTTGGCTGCGTCCTTTTGTTTGCACATTTCTGAATGACATAGCATGAAAAAAGTGCTCAGTTTTGTGTTACCTATCAAAATGCGCGGTCTTACTCCGGAACGATGGTGCACTGTGAGCGAACTCTCCTTGAGAACATTGGCCAAGGTAGAGGGTGTAAGCGTCGGAGCGGTACGATCTTCGATTCGAAAATATAGAGAACAGTGTACGTTTGAAGATGCGCTGAAGAGTGGTCAGAAATCCGGTCCTGTTAGTCCGGATATCGATCAGGGATGCCTACAAGCGAAAAAACAAGGGACCTCGTCGAGTAACGTCATGCGTGCCAAAGAAAGACTTGGGCTGAAAACATACCGGAAGCAGAAAAAACCCAAAAGTAACCCAAAACAGGCCGCGTCCTTGAAACCATATGTTGATTAAAAGAGAGTAAAATATCATATAATACACAAATACAAATATGATTTGCCAAATAAAATTATTAAAACTAAAAAAAAATGATGAAAGTTAGCAGAAGCAGATAATTTCTCATCTCCATGCGAAGCGCTAGGAGCGGACAGTAATTTTATTGCTAGAACAAGGAGGATTTCCCCCCTTGTTGCCTATCCTGCATGGGGTAGTATGACAAAGGGTTATGTGCCTGATCGTATACTATCGTTCAAATGCCCTCCGCTCGTTTTCAAACTTACATCTTTTCAATTTCAAAGCCTGCCGTTCCCTTACGGATCTATCAATACACTTTCTCTTCATGCCTAATTGTTCTAGCAATAAATTACTGTCCGCTCCTAGCGCTTCGCATGGAGATGAGAAATTATCTGCTTCTGCTAACTTTCATCAAAGATCGTTACTTCCCGCTGGCTGGGGAGAATACAAAAAAAAAAAAACAATCAAAAGTGTAAAAAAAATGACTCTTTTGTTATTTTGAAAGTGTGCTTATACTTTCTGGAACAGTCTAGTCTATATGATGGTGCGGGACCACTCTCCCCTCTGAAAGAGGTGGCTCTCGACAGAAATGTCTGCATAACTCGAGAACTAATCACGCAAATGGAACCAAATTTGGCATGTGGAGGTTTTCGGAGGCAGGATGTTTTTCTATGGTAGTGTGGATCTTCTTCCCTCTCTGAATGGTGGTTATCTCATACAAATTAAACAGAATTACCTGCAAAACTCGCGAACTAATCAAGTAAATGGAACCAAATTTGGCATGTGTGAATTTTTGGAGGCAAGAAATGTTTTCATGGTGGCTTGAGTCCCATCTCTCATCTGGAAGGTTGTCATACAAATGACACACAAATTTAAACCAAACATGAGAATTGTTCAGATTCCGAAACTACTGAGCCAATTTGCGTGAAAATTTGTATGCAGGCGTTTTAGGGGCGAGAAAAGTTCTTATGATCGTTTGAAACCCCTCTCTCTGAAACGGGAGAGTTCCCATACAAATGAAACACAAATTTCTGTTTTACTCGAGAACTAATAAAGCAAATGGAACTAAATTTGAAATGTAGAGGTTTTTGAAGGCAGGATGTTCTAATATGGTGGTTGGAGACTCCTCCCTCCTCTGGAAGGGGGCTCTCATAAAAATGAAATAAAAATTGAACTGATCGGAGTAGAAACTTGTATGAAAGTTTTTTTTGAGCCGATGATTCAAAACCCTCCTCCTCTTTGGAAGGGGGGGGGGGGGGCTCTCATACAAATTTCTGTAGAACTTGAGAAGTAATCAAGCAAATGGAAACAAATATGCATGGTGAGGTTCTCCGGCGAGGCATATTTTTTCCTATAAGGAGTGTATCGAAAATAAGCTATCCACAAACTTTCTTTCAAATTATGTAGAAAACCGATATTTTATTCATACAAAAAATTGATCCTTTATTGTACGAGGTTAAACTTGAACATAATGAAGACCGGATGAAATTTAAGTTATTCCTTCACAAATTTTCAAACTTTGGATCGAATGCTCTTCATCAACTTCCGGACAAGTGTTGCATCGCATTTTTTGGACGCTTGAGCCCAAATTTTTTTGAACTCCTGCATGTTCCCAGGTGCCTCACCAGTCTCCTTGAAGACCCTCTTCACGATTGCCCAGTAACGTTCGATGGGTCGAAGCTGAGGGCAATTTGGTGGATTGATATTTTTCTCAACGAAATCTATACCCTTTTCCGCAAGCCAATTGAGAGTGGTTTTGGCATAGTGAGCCGACGCTAAATCCGGCCAAAACAGTGGAGGTGTACTATGCTTCTTATATAAAGGCAACAATCTCTTCTGGAGAGGGCTGCAAAATGGTGAGTCAACAAATGTGATGGAGCGTGCGTCCCCGCAACATAGCTCTGGTCCTCACAAGTTCCTACCTCATGCTTCCACGGGTCAAGAGATGACAAAAACCGCCAGCTAAGGGTTGCGTACTTAGCTGGAAGTGCAGCCTGGGCACTGTTGTCCTTCTGACATCAGCTAGATTGAGGAGGTACGTGCCGAGCGTCTGTCCACCAAGGAGGTGCGGCTCAAACAGCGGCTGGGTAAGAAACACTGTATCTCGTCAGCTATACCTTAGAAGGCAGTCCCACCAACGCAATGTTGGCAGCGCAACCCCGGTAAGCTAGTATGTTGAAATCTTACCCTACCACGAAAAATGTAAGTATTCTTTATACGGTATATAATTTTGGATCATCCATGGAATTTCCGAGTATTGTAAAGGGTGATACGGTCAAAATTTGGTCAAGGGAAAACGCGTGTAAATCGGTGAAATCGTTTATTTAAAAAATCACATTAAATTTCTTTTTCAAGTTCAATTAGTATAAAATTCAGGAAAAATATTCAGTTAGGCTTCCGCTTTTCCAAATCCGAATTGCCGGGCCTTACGCTTGACCCCTGCCATCAGATTTTGTACAGCCACCTTGTCCACCTTCTTCGCCGCAGAAAGCCAGTTTGCCTTGAACTGCTGCTCGTCCTTAGCAGTTTTTTGGTCTTCTTTAGGTTCCGCTTGACAATAGCCCAGTATTTCTCAATTGGGCGGAGCTCTGGTGTGTTGGGAGGGTTCTTGTCCTTGGGAACCACCTGCACGTTGTTGGCGGCGTACCACTCCATGGCCTTTTTATCGTAATGGCAAGATGCCAAATCCGGCCAAAACAGTACGGAACAACCGTGTTTCTTCAGGAAAGGCAGCAGACGTTTATTTAAACACTCTTTCACGTAAATTTCTTGGTTGACAGTCCCGGAAGCTATGAAAATGCTGCTTTTCAAGCCACAGGTACAGATGACTTGCCAAACCAGATATTTCTTTGCGAACTTTGACAGTTTCGTGTGCTTGAAAATATCTGCTACCTTTCCCCTTCCTTTTTCCGTATAAAACTCCTCAGCATCGTCGTCAGCATCGTCGTAACTCGTCAGCATCGTCGTGTACAGCCTCCGGGATCGCGCTTTGGCCGTCGTATTTTGTTTATCATCGCGATTTGGAGTCACTACCTTCTTGTAAGTCGATAGTCCGGCTCGTTTTTTGGCTCGATGCACGGTTGTAGACGATACACCCAGCTTATTTGCGGCATCTCGGAGAGATAGGTTAGGGTTTCGCTTGAAACTACCGGCAACTCTCTTTGTCGTCTCAGCGGCTTCCGGTTTTCGATTTTCCCCCGATCCAGACTTCCTGGCTGTCGACAAACGTTCCCCAAACACTTTAATTACATTTGTAACGGTTGATTTGGCAACTTTTAGCGATTTTGCCAACTTTGCGTGCGAGTAGCTCGGATTTTCGCGATGCGCGAGCAAAATTTTGATACGCTGCTTTTCTTGCTTGGACGGCGTTTTGACAACTGAAGAGTGAATTCCAAAATCAAAATAGGAGCAACATTCTTCACACACACACCTTCAAAATGAGGGGTGTTCAGATTTTTTAAATGCAAAATTGAAAGAAATACGTCAAGTTGATATTGACCAAATTTTGACCGTATCGCCCTTTATTGTCCGATTTTTTCCTTCATGGCAATCATAATGCAAGTCCATCTACAATTGCTGCAGGACCACAATCGAAAGACATGCAGACAGTACAGTATCTCATTTTATAATATAACATCCCTTCACAATATTTTTTATGCTATTTTTAGCTTCGAATTTATCCGTAAATTTTAGTCCACCATTGAGCGAGATAAGGCGCTCTAACCTTGGCAATTATTGCAAGGCTTTTGGTTCAAATGCCAAAAGTTCATCCACAGACAAAAGGAGCATAAACCAATCTATCTAGCATCTATGCTAACAACGATAAAGTACAAATTATCACACTGTTTAACTCTACATGGAAGCGTTCGGTACGGGAGGTCCACGCTTTCTTCCTTCCCTTGATTCAAAGTAGTAGAGCGATGTTAGATCTTTCTGGAATCGCTCTATTTCTTGGAATCCTCTCTGCGGCACATACTACGCAGTTGGCCTGGCCGATGACAAGAAAAATGATGTATTCAAGAAACCATCGTTTTGCAGGATGCCTTCAAGAATTGGCTGCGTTAGTGTGAGATTAGATTATATTAGAAAGGCAACAATCTCTTCTGGAGACACTCCTATCGATAGATTTCCGCATTTATAGTTCCGGTAGTGTAAAAAATGGTTGACTTCAAACCACAGGAACATATTGCTTGCCATACCAGTACCTTTCGACCGAATTTCTCCACTTTAATTGACCTGTCAGCATCGTTCACACCCTCCCCAACGACAGCAGTAAAAGTGGAAGGGTTTTTGAGCCCTCCTTTACATAGGTCTCATCGTCCATCAAAACGCATGCATCCGGATGCTGCAAAAGACGCGAATACATTTTCCGGGCCCTTGTTGCTGCTCCCTTCTTCTGTTCTGCACTTTGTTTCGAGATTTTCTGCTTCTTGTAGGTATTCAGGTGGTTTCGCCTCTTGATAAGCTGGATCATTCCGACACTCGTTCCTGCTTTTTTGGCCAAATCACGTATTGACATTGATTTGTTCTTCATGATTAGAGATACCACTTTCTGCTCCAGTTTCGGGTTGGAAGAACCGGGTTTTCTGCCTGTTCCTGGTAGCTCATCCAAAGAATAGTGTTCCCCAAACTTATTAATGATGGTTTTAACACTCGCATGATGAATTCCAAACCGCTTCGCCAATTTTCGCATAGTAATACCCTTCTCACTTAGCCATGTGTTCAGAACCTTAATTTTCACTTCCTTTTCAATACGTGACATTTTGAAAACGCAAAATTTGAACCGCACAAACAAGTAAACAAAAGAAAGCTGACAGTCAAACGCACAGCATGCAGTGTTCAGAGCATAAAAAACCATCACAAATACATGCGTACAACGCAAATGTATGTGGATAGCTTATATTCGATACACTCCTTACTGGTTCGAGGCCCCTCCCTTCTCTGAATGGGAGAAGGGGGTTCACATGCAAATGAAACAAAAATTGAAGTGCTTGGCGTGGATATTTGTATGCCGGGGTTTTTGAGTCCGGAGAGGTCCTTATGATGGTCGAGACCACTCCCCCCTCTGAAAAGAGGGGCTCCCGAAAAAATTTCTGCATAGCTCGAGAACTTATCTAGCAAATGAAACCAAATTTGACGTTTAGAAGTTTTTGGAGGCAGAATTCTTTTTTATGGTAGTTGGAGACCCCTCCCCCTCTCGAAGGGGGAATACGAATGAAACAGAAATTGAACTGATTGGCGTGGGAAATTGTATGCAGGAGCCGGGAAGGTTCTTATGATGATTCAAAACCCCCCTCCTCTCTGGAAGGGGGGGGGGGGGCTCTCACACAAATGAAACACAAATTGCTGCAATCTCATTATTTGGAAACAAATATGACATGTTAGCTTTTCTGAGGCACAATTTTTTTCTTTGGAATGCTTCTACACAGAAAGAAAAAATATAGTAGAAACTAACGATCTTTATGGCAGTTTTCACGAAAATGCAGGAGTTTCTGCGGAAAATATTATAGATTGCCGTATTAATTTTAAAAACTGCCGTATTGTTCCAAAATATTAGAAAGTACTTTAGTTTTTCTTTCTGTGTAGGTACTATTGTAAGGAAAAGAATGGCACGCGCCAGTTCGCTTAAACTATCATTTATTTAGTTTCAAGCGTAGCAGCGCTCCCTATGTATTTAATTCAGATTTACGAGCCGCGATACTATTTATGTAAAATTTATCCATTTAAATTAATTTATACAAACGAATCAACAAGGAATTTATTAAGCGAAAGCCTAACAGCAATCAAATTTTCGGACAGATCTGTGCCTGATCGGATAATACCGTTCAAATGCCCTCCGCTCGTTTTCAACTTATATCTTTCAATTTTCAAAGCCTGCCGTTCCCTATACGGATCTATCAATACACTTTCTCTTCATGTCTATTCGTTCTAGCAATAAAATTACTGTCCCACTCCTAGCGCTTCGCATGGAGATGAGAAATTATCTGCTGCTGCAAACTTCATCAAAGATCGTTACTTCCGCGCTGGGACGAATACAAAAAATAACAATCAAAGTGCAGATCTTACCTCATTGTTTTACTTATCGGCGTATCCGCTCCCACATTGGATGTTTTTCGCATGCACCAGCCTTAGCACAAATTTGGTTGACAAATTAGGGGTAAAGGCGTTCCCTAAAGTTGAGCTGATAATTTTCACGGTGTTTAGCTCATAAGGTCGCTAAATTCAGTTTACCCAAATATGGGTAAAGAATACCCAGCATCGCGACTTTCAGTTGAACTGAAAGTGTAGTTCAAGTAAAGACTGTATTCGATGAAATTTGGACACACAAAATAGCCATCACTGGACACACATTCGAAGCCATCACTGAAATTACTCGAACGATTTTCACGAAACTCATTACACAATTTAGGCGAGCTAGATTTAGGCGTTATCTGGCTCAAATTTACATGAAATATCCCATTATTTTTTTTCCACATTTACATTCCCTCTATGTACTTCAGAGAACGCAGGAAATTCAATGTTTCTTTATATTTATATAGAGACGAACTAGCCCAGGAGGCTAAAAGTCTCTTTAATAAAGAAAAAAAATATATCTATATATTTATATATTTTTTCTTTACATTGTTGTATGGTGCATGAAAGATTGCAAACAATTTCGTTGTTTACGCCTCCTTTGCCTTGGAATTAAACGAGAGGAAATTTTACGCGCTTCTCAATATTTTTTTTCTGTATTCTTCATTGCTTAATAAGTTTCGAATGAAAATTGTTCAGGGTACTTTAGTGGCTTCGTGTCCACTGAATCAGTCTCATACCATTCCAGCACGCTTCTAGAATAGTGGTATGAAGCTAAATCTGGCTATAAATGGTTGGTTTTTCATTGTTTCTCTCCAGAAATGGCAAAAGGAATTTTTTAAGGCATTCAGTCTCGTAAATTTCACCTTTGGTGGTGCCCGTTGAGATAAAAATTTCATTTTGCCGATAACCTTCCACATGAGGTATTTCGATTTGATTTTCGACAAATCCTGTCCTGGCCTTTGTTGGAGGTCAGTTTTGACGTATGTTTTTTCCATCACACAGCAGCTATATCTTGTCAACATCTCCGTGTAAAGCTTCCCAGCACGAGTCCTGAAAACAGTTTTCTGACGTTCTTCGCGGTTTGGAAGCTTTGAACCTTGTATGCATATAATCCAGCACTTGCTTTAACCTTCTGGACGTAACTTAGCGAAACGCCAAATATTACGTGTTGAAATGTTGGGATTTAAGGTGAAATCCTCACCTTTAACGTTTCCCTCCGCCTTCTTACATCCTGCTCCCGGTTTCCTTCCTGCTCCGCGCTTGTGATCCAATGTTAATTTGGTCGTTGAACCTTTTTAGTATTCTAAAGATGGTCGAATTACAGATTTGCAGCCTTTTCCCCGAAGCACGATGGAACAGCTCTGGATTTTCCAGTGAGCGTTTTTTCCCGTGTTCCCACTTGACTCACTTTCATCTTGGCTGCTACAAACCACACAACTACTTAAATGACCGAATGTAACAATACATTTCAAAGAGAAACTTTGCAAAATGTGGTTAATTTCTGTACAGTGGGAATGAAGTTCAACCAGTCGTGTTGCAATAATTTCGTGTTCACCCTTTATGTTACATTAGAGATTTTGAATTATAAATAAATTTGCCAATGCTTGTATGTACAAGAACCACTCGAATTTTAAACTTGCCTTGCTCATAAGTATCAGACGCTGATTGTTATGAAAACATTTTATTACTGCATTGTTTGAAAAAAATAACCGAATTCCAGTTGCGGAAATTACGTTCAAGTTGATTAACTAACTTGAACGTAATTTCACCTACATACCAGTTTACACTCCGTATGTCACGTTCTGCATCTTCTCCTTTTCTATTCAGCTGGGAAGACCCTGCAGGGAGCACACGTTGTTGAGTGTGGGAAGCGCACCGGAAGAATCATCCGGAACAATTGCATTCCACAAAGGATCAAGCGCACCACCTTTTTGTGCGTTCTCCAGGTGGAACTGAATAAAAAACCCAAATCTTGTTGCAGGCAAAGTGTGAACATGATCTACGTCTTGCTCAGGTAGAGCCAGTCTACATTATCGTTTGCCGTCGGTCGGCGTCGTTCCATTCACATTATTAGAAGACCTTTGTTGATCCCATTCAGCAACACCTAGATTTCTTCGGATTCTAAACTTGCGTAAGCCGCTTTGGAATGTTTTCTTTTTCTGGGTGCATTATGGGCTGGGACTTGTACGTGATTTATCGGATGTTTTAATCTTGTTAGGTGAAAGGTAAAATACGTGTTACGTGGTGTTGTAATTTGGATTACGCCTTATTAGGAACTGTGGGCTTTGCTAATAGATTTTTTCGATACCATTGTTCTTGGAATCAGCAATGTTTGTTAATGATTCACATGCCGTTTGTTGAGTATGATCAGTGCTCGGGAATAACGCTTACACGATTGGTCACTAAAGGGGTTCGATAAATATAAATTGTGCTTGTTTTGTCGGAGATGGTAAATAAATAGCGGCCCATCTACCAGTGTGTCTAGAATTGGCGATGATATAATTTCGCGTGTTAACAACCACTTGTGAACGCCTGCAGGTGGTTACCTAATACACAGAACCGGCATTGGGTGCTGGAGTCCAGCATTCTGTGCAGAACTCCCACTTTGTTTGATCCAAAAAGCTTTCAAGTTCAGCTCTCATCATGCTAGGCAGCAGTAATAGCAGTACACAACGAACGCACATTCAGCGTCCATTGGAAAGGATTGCGTAATCCACCAATATTCCGAGGGTTTCGTTTATAGAGTTGTGCGCCTCCTCAACCGTTCAAAATGTTGTAATTTGCATTGTTTCGTTCGGGACTTTCCACTTTGTGTTGATTGTTCGTTAAAAGTGGCATTTATTGCACTCCCAAACTTAGTTTCATGAGGTAAATAATGGCTATTTTGATGAAGTTGTTATCGACCAGGAACTCAGCAATTTAAAGTCACGATCTCGCGTACGTCAAATGACTTGCAAGCAAAACTCCTCCTAAATGAAACATCGCCTCGTCAGAGTTGAGCAGAAATGAAAAATAGGTCTAACCTGCGACCCTATTTATCATAAGCATTTCCGCTTCAAGGTAGATGATCAATCCCACTGGAGAATGTTTGTTGTTTTCATTCAGAAATAGCGACAAACTGCGACATGATTAATGTCACCAACAGCTTTCGTTCACCAAAGACAACGCCGGAAAACAAGCTCCCCTCGCTTCTCCCCCATTTCCTGGTTCCCTAACAAATAACCAATTTTCATTCATTAACTTCTCAAGTCGCAATTCAAAAACAGAAGAGTACAACTCTCTCGATCATCGCCTACCCACCAGCATTACCGTCATCTCAAACAAACAGTGCTTTTGGCACCTTATAAAAACAAATCGGCTTTGTGTTGTTGCCGTTGTCGCCGTCGTTGCTTTGGTTTAGATTCGTCTGCCCACCTATTCAGAGTTGCCAGTGTAGAGCTACTCGCGATCACGCGACAATCGTTAAGATCGATAGGCATCCTCCCTTCGATCGTTCGTGTTGTGACAGCGGTGTCAGATAGGGAACACTTTTCTGTATTGCCATTGGAAAAAGCATTGGAAATCGTTTTTTCTCTCGTCAGGTTTATCAGAAATTCTTGTGGCTTTTGTGTGTAATGGCGGCGCAATCTGAAACGCGAGCATGTGAGAGATATAAGTTAGTAAATCGGGTTTTGCAGATTTCAACTATATCGACAACAAGAAGTTTAAGAAATTAACACGTATTTGCACACCAAGACGCACAGAGAATACAGATGGTCAAAAATGTCTCCTCGTTTAATTGCAAGCCAAAGCAAGCGTACACAACGACATTGTTTACAATTTTGATACCTGTTTCCAGCAATATTTAACTTAAAATTACATGAAATATCCCATTAATCTCTACCACATATAGCTTTCTTTTTATATGTGTTAGATTACGCAGAAACTTTAATGTTTCTTTCAATCTGTGCATTTCAATGGGTAAACCGATTCAGTAAAAATGTGTGAAATTTCTGTAGGAAGAATAGTAATATCTATGAAAAGTAAACGATTCCTACCGAGTGTATTACATTATTTGAACACACTGTAACCGGCCAGTACCCATTAAAGGGTAAAAATGGACCCATTTTTTATGCTATATGAAGCTGTCAAAACATGGGAACTTTTAAAATCAAAATTGCCGGCGTCGGTGGTGTAGTGGTAAGCGTGACTGCTACTGGCACCCCAGTGGGTCTGGGTTCAATCCCAGCCGGCGTCGGTGGTTTTTCTGAGGCGAAAAAATCTTGGTCACGTCTTCCTTCGGAAGGGAAGTAAAGCCGTTGGTCCCGGTTCATAGTCATGAGTCGTTAGGTAGGGTCCAGGTGGTGGAGTCGTCTCCCTGGCGTCGGTGATTGTCACCATGTGAGGAAATAGGCCGACGGAAAATAAATAAGTAAAAAAAAAAAAAAAATCAAAATAATACATACGAACTACCCATTTTTTATTTTCAATGAGAGATCAAAAGATCTATATTTTTTGATCCATTAATGGGTAAAAAATATTTTTTGCGTTCTCCTGGCTCGCTTTGTATAGTTGAAAGTACGCTGTTCTAAAAATAGAAAAACTGCGCATCGGAATCCAGTCTACGAGAACGCGTTGAATAAAGAAAAACTGAAGGCTAGATTATATAGTGAAAGCTTCCAAAAACTGAGAGGTACGGTTATAATTTTATATAATAACATAAAATGCTTCAATTTCATCAGCAAAATCGTACTCCCGAGTACCTTTGCGCGGCACATTGATATGTTTAAACCAGAGCTGCTGGTAGTTTGATAGGTTAATTGTTAGACGGATTGTTTGAATATAACATATAACAAAGACAGTAATTACGATCTGTTATGTTTGAGCTAAAGCTCACTATCCAATATCACAACTGCAAACAAATCACGAAATATGGATAAATCATACCGTAATAATTTTTTTTGAAAAACTGAGTATTTCAGACTCATTTCCCAAATAACAAACGTATTGAAATATGGGTATTTCATACCCAATTCCCAAACAACACACATTATGAAAAATGGGTAAGCCTGACGTACAGGCTCTTTATCCATTAATAGGTAAATATCGAAATCTTAACAGCTGCACGTTTGGTGAAACTTTGAAACATTGTTCTAAAAAGTCTATTTGGTTTAAAATTCAAAACATTTGTAGACGATTGTTCAAATAATGTAAGTAAGGTCAGTATCCGCAATAATCCGGACCTCAAAATATGAATAAAACATAAATTTTGCATTATATTTCCGTCATAGTTGTTTATTTCAGATTCATGGGATGTGTTTTAACAATTCGTGAAGACAAAACATATTTATTCGGTATTTGCATAAAATTTTCGAACTTTGCGCTTAACTCCGTCCATTAGGGTTTGTACAGAAATCGTAGAAGCCGTATTTGTCCAAATTTGCTGGAATTGTTTGATGTCTTTGATTCCTTGCTTCTTTCCTGAAAGCTTCCACATCATCAGAGCCCAGTATCTCTCGATTGGTCGTAGCTCTGGGCAATTTGGCGGGTTTGAGGTTTTTGGTACAATGTTCACTTGATTTGCTTGGTACCACTCCATCACAGTTTTAGTATAGTAGCATGATGCCAAATCGGGCCAGAACAAATGTTTTTCTTTGTGACTTTTGATGAAGGGTAGCAATCGCTTCTGCAGACACTTTTTCTGATAGATCTCCTTGTTGAATGTGCCTGTAGTGATGAAAGATTCACTCTTTTTGCCACACGTGCAAATTGCTTGCCACACAAGGTATTTTTTGGGAAATTTCGATTCCTTCTTCGTTCTGAAATGTTCAGCTGCAGCATATCTGGCCATAGCAGAATAAAAAGCCAGCCCTGGAAGCTGGTTAAAATCCTCCAGGACATAAGTTTTATCGTCCATACAATGCATGAAAACTTCGTCAAATATTCGCAGTACAAACGTCGAGCCCGTGATTTTGCTGCCAAGTTCTGTTTGTCGTTGCGATTTGGAACTGTTTTTACTTGATACGACTTAAGTCCCAAACGTTGTTTTGATTTTTGGACAAAACCAGGCGACATCCCTATTTTACGAGCCACCGTTCGAATGGAGAGATTTCGTTAATATCCTTTCACCTTTTGGTCCATGACAGGATCAGCGCGTCCAATGTTTTTGTCACTTCTCGGTTTCCTCTCCACCGTCAAACGTTCCGAAAATGATTTGAGCATATCGTGAACAGTGGATTTAGGCATATCCACGGTTTTTGCAAGGTCCCGTATTGACAAGTCAGAATTGCCGTACGCCCGTACAAAATTCGCTCGCGCACTTGTTTTTCTTTCGTCGCCATCTTGAATACTAAACATGAAATGTAAACTAGTTTTTTAGTTTAGTTTTTTTCATCATAGACCCTCAGCTATATCACAGTAAAATTTTTCATTCATACGTGCAATATTTCAAAAGTTACAATGATTTGAAAGTGTCCGGATTAATGTGGATACAGATTTTAAATCACAGATCACAGGGCGTCTAATATAAACCAGTTCAAAACCGTAATAAAACGAATTTGGGACGAAGTGCCGATGGAGATCGTGCCGCCTGTGACGGTTTCGAAAAACGTCTTGAGCTGGTCAAGAAGGTTAAAGGCGGTCTTATTCCAAAACATATGCAGTAGTTGATCAGTATTATATTGCAATATAATGGGTAAAGTTATCAATAAAATCTGGATTATAGATTTGAAATAAATAGAGTATTATTTTGTATGATAATATATTGGACACGGTGTAAGTTAAAACAGAATACTATTTTTTTAACGTGTATCCGAAATATGCGCAATAGTCTATGGTCTAATTCTAACTGGGCCACACCATACTAGATGATTTTCTGTGCAATGATGGGTAATTGGCCTAATGGTAATAGGCCGAATGCCAGTAAGCCGAACGCCATAAGGTCGAACGGGTTATTAGGTCAAATTGGTCACTAGGCTGCCTTACTGTGTACGAACTCAATTATTTGGTTAAAAATTGCACTCTGCTCAAATTTTAAATGTTTAAACTTCGAGGTAATGGACTCATGGTGGCATTTTAGCTGATGGCATGTTTTGAAATAAATAAGAACTGGTCATGTATTAAAAGAATGGAGGAGCTCTCATGATTTATTTTTAGGTATTTGCCCAAAAGAGTACAAGAAATACTTAATCCAATCTTGAACAAGACATGTTAGCAAATTTGAAAGTTTGAAATTTGAAGGGATTGGATACAATTGAAAGGAGGAAAAATCGCTCATGCAAGTACAATGGTTTCATGTCGCCAAGACATTAAGATGAATTCTAAGATTGTGAGTTTTTAAATTAGAAAGAGCTGCTCATGATTGGAATCTAGCTGTCAAATTAGCCAGGTAAAATCCCCAAGCAGTTTATTACTTCAAGTCCCCATGATTTCAAGAAATATTAAGTTCTCACTTCAATTGTTACAAGTTCATTGATTTCATATCAGAAAACATACAAAAATGTTAAGGTTAGTAAAATAAAAGTGTTTATATAAATAGCACTACTCTAGACTGTCAAACAATTTGATAAAATTAGTGCACCCCAACATAAGACAAAACGCGCCTCAACCACACAGAGTAATGAATTTTGGGGCTGGCGCCCACCAAACGCCGCCCCGGTGCGATCTGGCCAGTGGCTGGCTGGCGTCTTCACGAATGTCTCAACAATTTACTTTTATGATCGTACGTTGACGGTATCTTCAGTTCGGCATCGGCTACCAGTCTGAATAAAACGACAATCGCAATAAAGAATGAATGGTAAACCAAAACGTTCACGCTCGGGCTCTGGTGGTCAACAAATGTTTTCGTTCGCAATGGTAAAGGGACACTGAGTTTTGCCTTTTTGGAAATACTAAGTAGGTAACGATCAAATGATGAAATCGGAGATTTTGGATGGCGCTTGTCGGCTGGTGCATTACAGTCTCAATTGGACGAGTTGCCTTCGTTTGGGCCCGACAGTCTGAAATTTGAGTCTGTCGGATTTTGCTCAAGTTTTACAGTTTGGAACCTCGTAAAATTCCTGGCTGACATTGCAAATCGGAGGCAGGCATACTGAAGTCTACGATATCTCTTTTCCGTTTCGTTTCACCAATTATTAATTCATGCGTTGGAGGAGCACGGGATCACGTTACAAAGGAATTTCGTTAATAGGTTTCAATTTAGGAGCGAAACGTGGCTCATTTCATTTTATCAAAAATCAAATCCGCCATGACTGAAGGTTCAACAGCCAAAGCACATAATTCACGTTGAATGATCGCGTTGGAAGTTATGACGCACTTTCGATATTTATCCGAGCACATTCCAGCCGAGATGCAAACAATTCCCTAAATCATCCACCGGAACGAGTGATTCGGTTTTTAGCGGGCGCGGCCAGCACCCATCTATAGGTACATACCTGTCTGGTGGCGCTTCGATCGGGAGGTGTTGTGTGTATTGTTGTTGCAGATTCTCTTCATTCCCCGACGATTCCTCAACTAACTAAAAATAACATTTTAAAACTGTCAGTTAAGCATTTCAGGAATTAAGTAACGCTATTTTTATTCGGTTTGTTTACCTGTTGAGCCTTCATCGATCGCATATGTTTCCATGACACCGTCGAGGTCAAGAACTGCTGCATAAGCAAACGGTAATGGTGTGCAGCTGGGAACTGTTTAGTTCTCGGAAATCTAGTGAAGCGATCTGAATGTTTTGTTTCAACTTATGCTTATTTTTGGTTGAGAACTTTTGTAATAGTTTAATTGAGACTCGGGGAAGGTGTTTTACTATCAAAGTTCTCACCCCGATAAAACCCCTCCGTTCGTTTTTCAACACACGAATAGTCGATAAAATCATCACGTCATCACTTCCATAATCGGTTTGCATACGTATCTTCAACTAGTGCGCGGGTATATGCGCAACGTGAGCTCTAACTGTGACTCGAATATCATCTCTTCGCCTTTGGCTACGGTAGTTGTTACTTCCCACTTATCTTTTTTGCGGCAGCGATGCTTTGATCGGATGATTTCTGCCCATCCATATATATCTACCTAGAAGGCAAGTAATTAGTAGAAGGAGGTTTATAGCGCTCATTTGCTCTAACGAAAACTACCAATAAAGCACCAAACTCAGCGACCAAAAGGACCTGTTCGCGCCAACACGTTAATACAGCACCGCAACCGGGGAGGAGATTAGAAACTCGTGATCAAGTACCGCAATTCGATATTCTAATGACCGTACTTAGTAGCTTTAACTCAACGAAAAAGTGTGAAGATTGCAATTAGCATTAATCATACACTCATTTGTATAACATCAATAAATTAATCCCGCCGGGTAAAAGTGTATATTATCTGTCCACGGAGCGACTGTGTCGATCGCATTTGCCCCGATTTCCGCCGTTGTCGTCATCATTCGGTACTTTTGCAACTTGAAAGCTGCATCAGCTCTCCATTCAGCTTTGGGCCGTTCGTTGGCTCGATAGTAAAACAAACTTCGCTCGAAAGCACGTGGGTAACGGCAGCGTTGTAATCGTAGAATGATGACACTCCTACTCAAAATCCGGCATTATTATGGTGGCGACGAAGCTGCAGTGTGTGCTGCCGCCGCCGCCGCCGTCGACGTTGTTCAAAGTCTGAATGACTTCGAAGCGCACGCGGATTTCATCAACAATAATATTTGATTTTATGACATGCTTTTCCACTGAGAGATCGATTGAGCTGTGGGTATCCGTTTACATTTTGGATTCGGGGTGGTCAGATTATTTTAGTTTATTTTCTATTGTTTGTCTCCGTTTTGACAAGTAGTAGACTCGTTTTGAGTTCTACACAGTTTAAAAGGAACATGTAATTTTCTGCATTATCTAATGCACATAAAGGGAATGCTAGATTTGGCAGAAATAAATGGGATAGTTCATGCAAACTTAAGGCAGATAACGCCTGAATATAGTCTGTTGCATGGAAGATTGCAAACATTGTTGTATTTCGCGTGAAAGATTGCAAAGAATTTTGTTGTTTACGGGTCATTCCATATCAAGTGACCAAAGAAATGCATCGACCCTCTTCGATTCGAACCAAAATTGGCTGATTTACTTGTTCTAGGCTATTAATCGAAAATCCAAAGTTTTAGACCAATCGGTGAACCCCTCGGCCCATGGGCTGCCCCCATTTTTTTGAGATTTTTGAAAAGTCAATATATTGTTTATTGAATATCTCAATGAATAAAAGAGCTACAAACAATGTTAAATATTTTTCTCAAAGGAAATTAAATTTGCTACCAAATAAATATGTTTTATATTTTTTACAGTGTTGCCAACATTGTTATTTTTGTGGTTGAAATATTAAATTGCGTTTTTCTCAAAATGCCCCCACTTTTTTTCAATTTTTATGGCTCCAATGTGTTTAGCAGACTTTTTTACATAAGAAACACTTGTCGATACAAAACAATTTGCTCCGTCATGGAGATATTGATTTTTAAACATTTCATGTTTAATATTCAATGCATTAAAATTCAAAAATAGTGTTAACATATTCAAAGTGTTTTCTGAAAATGGGTCTAATAACAATCACAATAGGTGATTGTGCTAGCAATTATTTATTGCCAGATTCCAATTCGAGAAAAATCTTCAGTGTTGCCATCTTACGTTTTATTTGTGATTATTTTTCAAAACAGATATTCATGCTAGGATTCATTTTTTTGTCAATCGAATCATCAAGCTATCTATCTATCTTTCTAAAAAAATAAAAATGACATGGAACGGTATGTCACGATTTAACTCAAGAACAGGTTTACAGATTTCCTATTTTTTTAAACTGTTCTTCTTTGGCTCAATCAAATCAGATAAAAAATGGTACCCGTTTTTGAGCTCGAAATACTCTTCATAAAAACAGTGGCATCGAGCATTAGCAAATCTGACTGCCAAATGTTTTTTTTTTTGCTTCTTGCACTGCCGTGATGCCACAAATTCACATTCAAGTTGCAATTACAGCGTGCCCAATCATCATCATTTTGAGTTTGTATGGTAGTTCCTTGAAGACTAGCTCTCGTCGCCAATCGCTTTAGAGCTCCACCTAATCCATTGCTTGGACCTTTACCGTATGCCGTTGCAAAAAAGTGCCATTCAGCTGGAACGCCAAAGTGTTCTCGATGGTACAGTAAATTCATTTATTTTGTACTGTGAAACCGCACCGTCAGAGAACTAATCAATTTTTGTCAGCTTAGTCAGCTGAGATTCAAGGAATTTTATGAATTTCTACTGGAAAGCGTAAAAGGTTGCTGTGTTGTGATCCAAGGTATCCGAAATGATGACACAATTCAATTGAACAATATTTCCTTGCTGCGAGAAATAGGCAGCAAATGGGTGAACGGTTGCTTGAGAATTGTTGTAGTGGACCCCTTGTACACTATCCCGAAAAGCAAATGAAAAGTTTGCGTTACTGTTAGCGTTAATAAAATACTCTTTGTAGATTTGATATTAACGTCAATCACTTTAGTTTTTTTAATCTTAATCAGACTTCTTTTGATCTACTGCTGAGAGTGAACATTATTTCAAGTTTGCAAATTTTTTAAAAGCATGATTGTCACTATCCTTAGTCACATCTATCTTTACAGTAGTTGGGAAGAGGAGGAGGAAATGTTCATGTAATATCTGAAAAACAAATGAAAAGTTTTCCAAAAAGTCGGCCACAACCAGAACTTCTCCGTCGGTCAAGTTGTCCTGAGTGAACTGGTAGAACTCTCCCTGTTTCGCTGCAATATAGTCATGCTTCCTAACAAATGCGGCTTCTTCACTCTGGTGGGCGCAGAGTGTTTCGCTAAGGTTCGCCAGCACTAATCGCTTCTGCTTGAAGATACAAGATGTTCCCTCCCGAACACTTTTACACTCCTTCTTACCAGCCAGTTCTTTACTCACGTCTGCCTCACGCAGGGTTACCATAAGATTTTGAAAAATATCTGGCATGTCACAAATAAAAAATCTGGCAATGTAAAAATTTGAACTAGCAATTGAAAAGGATCAAAGAGGTTTTACAGATGTTGATACGCCCTTTACAAATGTTGTCCCAAAATGAGTCATTTTTTGACTCGTATACTCGCATTCTTTAGTAACAGTCAAGCGTGGAATTACACTATTTGACCAATGCCAAATATTTGACAGACTACCCATTAGTACAAAATTGCTACGAATCGTTTTCAGTGGACGAGGACTGCAGTCACGCAGATCACTTAACGCTTTAGTGGAGCAGGATTGAATGACGCTTTTTTTTATTCTGTTCTAATTTCAAAACGTCTGGCATTATGCAGGGTTTCTCTTTTTGTCTTTTTGCCTATAAAAAGTCTGGCAGTGCCAGATAAATCTGGCATAACGGCATCCCTAGCCTCACGGTAAAACGCTTTTACTTTCTGCACTATGTCTTATGAAACACGATTGCCTTTCTTGGGGTTAGAGGAACAGATAATTCCTTTCTCTTTAATGCAGTTTTTCATGGTTCGCACTAACCTCTCAGAGCACCGAAATTCTTCTAGTAGGCCACCAAAATGAGTAGACCATGTAAAACTGCTATTTTTTTTTTTAATTTATACGGTGCTTTTTTGTTAGATTCGCCTTGATGAAATAAAACAGATTATGTGAGAGTGGTAGAATAAACAAATGTTTAAGACATGAAATGTTTAAAAATCAATATCTCCATGACGGAGCAAATGGTTTTGTATCGACAAGTGTTTCTTATGTAAAAAAGTCTGCTAAACTCATTGGAGCCATAAAAATTGAAAAAAAGTGGGGGCATTTTGAGAAAAACGCAATTTAATATTTCAACCACAAAAATAAAAATGTTGGCAACACTGTAAAAAATATAAAAAATATTTATTTGGTAGCAAATTTAATTTCCTTTGAGAAAAATATTTAACATTGTTTGTAGCTCTTTTATTCATTGAGATATTCAATAAACAATATATTGACTTTTCAAAAATCTCAAAAAAATGGGGGCAGCCCATGGGCCGAGGGGTTCACCGATTGGTCTAAAACTTTGGATTTTCGATTAATAGCCTAGAACAAGAAAATCAGCCAATTTTGGTTCGAATCGAAGAGGGTCGATGCATTTCTCTGGTCACTTGATATGGAATGACCCTTACACGAAACTGAAAAGCTACCTAAAACCAGAGGATTGAAGAAAGCGTTAGTTCTTGAAGCCTGCCACTTTTGGCGTGGCGCTAGTTATGATTTTACCATTTTTAGCTCGGTTTACAATGGATTATATTTCCTTAGAATATTTCGTCTACCAGCTACTAGTATCAGTAATGTAGACACAGAGAACAGACATCCAAGCTGGAGTGCCATCCGTGTGTCAACTATTATTTTAAAATTACAGCTCGTTTCCATTAGTTTTGGTGAATCATATGTTGATGGCGCCACCTGCGCGCCTCGAGATTTAATAGTCGTTGACTGACTGTCAATTTTAGTATGGTGAAACCTAGACTAGGTTGCATTGATTTTCCAACGGTTTGCTTTTAAAAATTTACACAGTAAATTGGGAAAAAAATGTTCGAGCCTGGATGTCTGTTCTCTGTGATGTAGATACAACATTATAATACCTGGCTGATAAACAATGAAAAAATACTATCGTTGTCATAATCAATGCACTAAGTACAACATGGAAGATTTTACTCTTGAATGTGTTTGGTGCATATAACCTTCAAGAAAACCAAGCTGTCAAATTAGCACCACACGCAGCGCCATGTTTTCGCCAAGTTTCCAAGCTTCACGATTCTTATTCGTGGTTGACAGCCGCTTCAGTCCTGTGGAATTTCAGCGTTCAACCGCCGACAATACATGGAATTTCCGAGGAGCTTTGCGTTAAAGCCAAAAATGCTTTTGTAAACTAACACTTCATTCGCCGCCATCTCTCAAATGTAAGTACAGTTTCAAAAATTAAAATAACAATCAAGTAGAAAAATGATTTCTCTTGTTTTTTTTAATCATTTATTTCTACAGGCTCAATCGAATCAACTTACAGAGCCAAGTTTTCCTATGTATACACATCGATTACTCGCGACCGTCTCGAGGTTAATAGGAATATCAAGCTTGGCGGGAATTTAAAGTAAGGTTTACATAACACATTAGTTTTATATTCTAAATTGTCAAAAAACTTATAACTATACAAGTATAGGTATTCTTTTGACAATGAACATTTTTGAAAGATTAAACACACATACACATACACTGCTGAAAAACAAAAAAAATTATGGTAAACATACAGGTTAAACTAACTATAATCTAATGTTAATGTTAGTCAAAAACACATAAATGAGTTTCATAAACTTTAGATCACGCATCAGCTAAAATATCTCGAACCGGTACATTAGGTTGTCTACCTCAAGCCCGAAGGGAATCATAAAGCTTAGATCTAACTCCACCATGTTCAGCACATGATCAAACAATGTGATCGGCGTCTTGGTAACCTTGTCCACATTCACAGAGATTGCTGTTGCTCAACCCAACTCGGTATAAATGAGCGTTCAAAGAATAATTATTGGAAATGAGGCAAGACATCATGCGGATGAAGTCTCGACCCACATCCATCCCTCTAAACCAAGATTTCTTCGACACCTTTGGGATGATAGAATGTTGCCATCGCCCCAAATCTCCTTTACTCTATTTATACTGCCAGCTGACGAGTGACTGTTGTCGAAAAATATTAAAATAAAATCATTGAAGGTTTGTCGATTTGTCGATCATAAATATCGCCTTCCATAGCGCCCACTGTTGCAAGCGAGTCCACTTTCTCATTGCCCAGAATTGAACAATGAGATGGGACTCATACAAAGGTGATGATATAATAACGCGAAGATAAAGCACTTAGAAGCTCCTGTATTTTCATGAGAAAAAACGAGGAGTGCTTTACCGCCCTCAAGGAGCGAATAGCCTCTATAGAACTGAGACTAACCGCGAAAATGAAGTACTGATCCGGTGTTAGTGAGGCATGCATTTCTAGCGTAAAGTTTATTGCCGCTATTTCAGCGACATATACGGAACAAGGAGCATGAAGTTTACGATTGGCGCTATAAATTTCATTAAACATACCAAGGCCTGCTGACTTCTACATCAAGAACGATTTAGTGGAATCAACTTGGCCAAACTTTGCAGCAAATACCACCGAAGCAATCATGGGACGATGATGCTCTGGGATTCCATGAAGCTCCTGCTTCATGGATATATCAAAATGAACCGAATTGTCGAATTGGGAGAAGCAAACACGATTGTAAATGTTCGGCGAAGGGCTGACATCCTGTGTTATGTACAAATGGTACAAGGTCATGAAGCGGGTTTGAGGATTCAACTAGAGAAGCATCTCAAAGTTTTCGATTATCTGGGGGTTCATTACTTCACACCTGGTGAGGAGCCGGAGAGATAACTCTGGAAACCGATCTGAGAGTGGCAACCCGACTAGAAGCGTATAACATAAAAATTATAACAAACCTTGTTACGACTAACTGATTATGATATAAATTTGTTTAAAACATTTTCATCTGGATAATTGTAAAACATACTTATAACAAATTATGATATAATGACCAGGGAGGCACAAGCTGCTTTAAGAAAGTAAATTAATTTTAACACTAGCTGATATGATTTTGCTACATCGAAACAAAATTGTTACAAAGTTTGTTTTGTTTATGTTATATGTATATCATAGTTTGCTATAATTTTGTTATCTCTAGAGGATTTTTTGTTAGAATTCCAGTTATTTTAACAACATCCGCGATCTAAATTCTAACAACCTCTGTTATGAAAACATGAAATAATTTTGTTGTTCCCTTTTGGTCGGGAACATGCCAGCCAGCACTTCAAGACTCATGGTGTGAGTCGAGTGCATGCAACTTAACGCAATACGAAGACACCGATACTGAATACGTTCCAGTTTAATGAAGTGCGACCGAGCCGCTGACTGAAAACAAAAACTACCGTATTCCATAACCGACAAAATCGTTGTCCGGTACAACGTTAGAAGATCTTGTGGATGAGCTCCCCACCAAGTTCCGGTAATTTTGCAGAGAAAGTTGATCCTTGGCTGGCACTTTCGCTTCACATACTTAATATGGGATCTCCAGGTGCACTTAGAATCGAACCAGACCCCAAGATATTTAAATGATAAAGAATGAGTTATCGGCTTACCTTAAATTTGAAGCTTCGGTTGTGCTGGATTATGCTTCCTAGATTTTTTTTCCCGAAATCTGTAAAGTTTTACCGAATTCTCAACAGCTGAACGATCGGTAATCCGATTTAACGAATTTCGGTAAAATTTTACAGGTATCTGTAAAAATTTTACCGGATTTCGGTAAAATATTACCGAAATCCGTAAAATTGGATTACCAAACGTTCAGCTGTTGAAAATTCGGTAAAATTTTACAGATTTCTGTAAAATAATCTGAGTGTGTAGAGAATCCGATACCAAGCGCGAGAGCCCAAGTAAACAAATAGTCTAAGGTATCCTGTAAGGGTCCTTGCACATCGACCCCATTGGATTCCGTGACAGACACTACACCGTCATCTGCAAGTTGTCTCAACGTTCAGTTGTCACCTAGACAACCGTCAATGTCTTTGACATACACATTATACAAAAGAGGGCTTAAACATGAGCCCTGGGGGAGACCCATGTAGCTAAATCGGGAAGCTGTACAGGTTCAATGAGAAAAGCTCATATGTTTCTCTGATAGCAAATTGTACAAAAAATTATTCATTAATGGTGAAAAACCACAAGCGTGGAGTTTATCTGAAAGAACTTCAACAGATACTGAATCAAAAGCCCCCTTAATGTCGAAGAACACAGAAGGCATTTGCTCTTTTTATTAGCAAAAGCTAACTGAATATCTGTGGAAAGCAACGCGAGACAGTCGTTCGTTCCCTTACCCCTACGGAAACCATATTGAGTATCTGAAAGCAGGTTGTTCGTCTCAACCCATTTGTCCAGACGGAAAAGGATCATTTTCTCCAACAACTTTCGAATACAAGATAACATCGCGATGGGTCGATAGGAGTTGTGGTCGGACGCGGGCTTACCAGGTTTTTGAATGGCAATAACTCTCACCCGTCTCCAATCATCCGGAGCAATGTTGAGTTCCAGAAACTGATTAAACAAATTCAACATGCCCCACTTAGTGACGTCCGGTAGGTTCTTGAGCAAGTTTAACTTGATCCTGTTAGCTCCTGGAGCCGAATTGCCACACGAAAGGAGTGCGAGAGAGACAGTTCTACCATTTGAAAAGGTTGGCTGATCTCATATATCGAATTCATAGTTTCGCGAGGAATCATCCGTGCCGACACAGAATCTGGACAAATTTTTCGCGCAAAATTGAGGATCCATTGGTGCGAGTACTCTCGTACCCTCGCTCTCGTTGCTCGTAGGTCTGTTACGCAATCTTCGCGCCGTGTTCTAAAGAGTACTCATCGACGTTTCGCGCGATAGCCCGTCCACGAATCTTCGCCAGTATCCGCGTGTATACTTCGAAGTGCTCAGGTGTTCCACGTCTACGGAAAACTTTGAACGCGTCGGACTTTTTACGGTAAACCTCGGTGCATTGCTGATCCCACCATGGAGAAGGAGGTTTCTTGCGAAATGACGTTCCTGGAACTGGTCGAGTTTGAGCTTGAAGCGCGCTGTCTAAGATCAGGTTGGAGAGGAAGTTATATTCTTCCAGCGGTGAAAGCCTTTCTACCGTCGTTACTGCTTCATCTATTGCTGTCCTAAACTTTGTGCAATCGATGTAACGGGTAAGATCATACGTGACGTTGATATATTCCGACGGATCGAACCCGTTGGCAATCGAAATTTTTATGGGCAAGTGATCAGTACCGCGGGGATCTTGAATCCCATTTCATATTCGATAATGAATTCGAACAAAGTGTGAGGTCTAATCTGCTGCCAAGTGAGGATGGACCAGCCAAACGTGTTACTTCTCTATTGTTAAGAACTGTCATATTGAAGTTGTCACAGAGGTCATATATCAACGAAGATCGGTTGTCGTCATACAGTTCTCCCCAGCCTGTCAGTCTGATGTCAGAGGAGCAAAGGTCAGATCCCCAGTGGGTCGTATGTCCCACTTGCATGCATTTTTGGCAGATCATGACCCGAGGTATGAAAAATTGCACAGGTAGTCGAAGTATTCCCAACTCCAGAGAATGTAATATGAAACGAGTCTGGCGGTGTAACTTCTTTTCACCATTAGTGGTCGATGCTGTGCGTAGTTTTTGCAAATCCAGTACCTTCTCTGGAGAAAGCAGAAGGTTCTTAAATCGATCAATTTCCTACTTCAGCAGAATCTCAAGGGTCAAACTCGCTTCGGTGACCACACCTTTAATTTCAATACCCTGAGCTGGGATATACACCCGATACTCGAGTGTAAAGAGCTGAGAGGCAGCAATCTGATTAGCCTGCTTAAGGTTGGACACAACGACCCGAACTTTATTGGGTCTCAGTTTCATTGTCTCGGTCACGACCGAGAACGGCTTCATCAGATCATTAGAAATCTGATAAACATTCAGAGGTTACGATTTGGGCAGAAAATAAACAACCCATGGGCCAGCTGAATCAGCTGGATAGGCTCTAGCTATATGAGATACCTCACTATTTGGCGGCAAACATAAATCATCTTCTGACGATTCATCAATGCTGGGGAGCTTCAAACGCTCAACCACCAACGCAGATATAACAAAAAAAGTACACAGATACAGACACCCTATATAATTACAATTGGATACACCAGGAGAGAAAGATAAACAAAAAACTTATCTTATATGTACAACTGATCTGCTGCTGCCGAGCGGCGGTTTTTTGCCGCGTGTACTGCTTAAACTAAACGTGTTCTTCTTCAGAAAATAAAAAATCGATTTCACTTTCGGTGGGGCAATATCGTAAAAAAAACTGAACTTTGAAATAATTATAACAGCGAAAATCTTCCAAAACAACACAGAGCGGACAAATGAAGATTGTTTATGTAAAGTTAAAATAGCAATCATCTTTACATCTCTGTGAAACTGCGGTTGTAAATTTACCGAAACATATTGCGTCATCAGCCAGATTTGATATTCTACGAACGCCATAGTATTCTTATTTTCTTCTTTCCACCATAAGTAAACAAACAATTGATAGAAACATAGCAGAATTGAATGAAACATAAGCTCTAATGAAGAGTGAAACTGATAAAGCCCTAAAAATAATTACAAAATCATTTCTTTTCATTGTTTCAAGATAACTTACGTCCAACCACTAAAAACTTTAATAATTTAACGTCGTACCTATTATGCTAAAGATCATCACTTAATTTTCATTTGTTAATATAATTTGCGTTAAACTAGGGCGAAATGGGTACATATATTTTTTGTATGATTTACACACTTAGAAAATTTTACATTATTCGGTAATTTTTCTTACTGAACTTTCAACAGCTGCACATTCGGTAATCCAATTTAACAAATTTGTAAAATTTGGCAAGTTCCGGTAGATTTTTCTATACCGATAAACCAGATTACCGAACGTTCAGCTGGTGCAAGTTCGGATAAAAATGACCGAATACTGTAAAATTTTCTAAGTGTTTATATTGTTATCGTATGTTTAGCAATCCACTCGCATTAAATTTTAATCAATATGCCGTTCTCACTCTTTACCATCGTCCTTTTTTTTTTTTTTTTTTCTAAAACCCAGCAAACCATGACCATCCCTACTTACAGCAGAAAAAATATGCAGAAATGGTTCGTCGTCTGCCGTGGGACTTTGCGCCAATTGGCCTGGTTGACCTGTTGCGGCTGTGCCGCCTATAAACCCAAAACCGAAAGGCGGCGCCCTCCTGCCCCATGCTGATGCTCCTCCACACGACCGTCATTCGCGTTCTACTGATGGCCCTGCCGACTTGCTGGCAGTAGGTACCAGCACTACTGACAGCCTCTGTGGGTTGCAAGTCGTTGGCGTTAACTGCCGTTGCTCTGTGGACTAAAATACGATGAAAACGATCCCCACCGTCTCCGGACCCGTCGTTACCGGGGTGGTAGGTCCACCGCAAGATACCCGGTTACAAATGGGTTTTATGCTACTCTCTAAGAGTTGTACGGATTCGTTTTCATTCATTTCTTCTGTTGCGAGCCCAGGTCGTAGTAAATCCAAAGACATCGAGATAAGAAGAAGAAGAAGTAGAGATCACGGCGCCTTTCCTTTCTATAACTTTGTCGGAGGCGCGCGCGCCCCGTGGATCGATTTCCGCTCTCTGTGGAGGACTGCCGGCTGGCATCGGTGAACGAGATCAATTTGTCGCCATTCATAACGATGTCTGCTTGGCGGGAATATGTCATTAATAATGATCTTTCACTCCTTTGGTACGGAGTATAGTGCGGAGCGATTTGGTGGTTGCATTGATACTCAAAGGCACCACAAACGGTGAATTATTATTAAGTACATACATCAAATGAGTGAGGCACGTTAACGCGTGCATTGTTTGCCAACAATGTCGATGGCGACTGATCATCGAGATGACATGGGAGTTACAAGTTGTTACGATCAATTCAATGTAGATCAAGTGCATTGGAGAGTCGAGATTTCGAATTCCAAAGTTGTTACAATTTTTATTGCTTTTGACATTCCTCAGTGACGTAATTTGCGGTTGATATTTTTTTCCGTCGACAATTGATTGATAGTTTATTACAATTTATTGATAGTTTATTGCATATACGTTTTTTGACAGCTCCTAACTGAGTATTCAATATGCACTTCCAGCACAGGTACAATTTTCAATTCTATCACCCTCTCGAATGTCAAATAGTTCATCTCGCCGATGGTGAGAGGGTTTATCTCATGCTATAGTATATATTTGCATGTGAGACTATGAATTTGACCTGTAGTAAAAGTACCACATATGCTGCTCATTTATTTCGCTGCCACTTCGTAGAACGTTTCTATAAAGGCGCACGAACATCAGGTGTGTGATACTGACGGAATTTTCCGAAATTCTATTTTAGACTTACTCTCAATCTACGAGAAACAACAAGAAGTACTCTTTTCATTTTTGTGGCCAGTTATGATGTTCGTTATTCATTATTTAAAGGAATGAAGAATCAAAAAAAAAACTGGAAAGTTCATGGTTTAAAAACCAAATGTAATTGCAACATTATCGAAAAAAGTGAATGTTTTGATCATAATATTATTAATATTGAATGTTTTGATCAATTAAGCACATAGTCACAGAAAAGTGTTACACGAAGGGGGGAATCGAGCCCAGTCACCTCCAGCTTGATATTGCTTTGTAGTTGCGCCTTTACCGACTGAGTTAAGGGAGACCCTGAGTTTTCATATCAAGTTAAATTAGAATATTTGGTTACTTGGGCTGTATGTGAAATGCTGCATATACAACACAAAAAATGGGTTTCTTGAATCGGGTTGTAATTTGCGATGAAAAATGATATGCTTTTAGAATCGCAAACGTAAAAGATCATGGGTAACACCAGGACAACCATCAACATAGAGTACAAGACCGAATCACTTTTAAAGGAAGACAATGCTGCGTGTGTTTTGGGATCAGAAGGGAATAGTGTTCACCGAGCTTCTCAAACCTGGCGAAACAGGTGCAATGCAACCGCTAGTGACAATAAAAATCAATGATGGGATCAAAGATGAGGCAAAGTCATTCTGCTGCATGATAACGCTCCTGAACATTCTGCCAAAATGTTCAAAAAACGAAACTCGTACATCACTCGCTGTATTCACAAGTCCTGACGCCTTATAATTATCATCTCTTCTCATCAATGACACACGCACTGGCTTCGCAACACTTCCAGACTTTCGATGATGTACGAAAATCCCAACAAACATCGGTGTTGAACTAGAGCTTGTTCAAACAAATTTTGAGAAGCTATTCAGCTATTTTAGAAGAAACAGCTGAACAGCTTCTCCAAATTTGTTTGAACAAGCTCTAATTCAACACCGATGTTTGTTGGGAATGGCTCTATGAATGGATTTCAATGGAAAACGAAGCTTGTTTTTGGATTGGTATCCATACAATATAGGGTAGGAATCGGCTTAAGCACCCAAAGACCCTATTCCAAGCACGGGGTAAATGTTAACCTACAACGCTCATTTTTGCAGTATGGTGCTTCACTGCTTGGAGCACCATACTGCAAACGTTATAGGTTAACGTTTACCGTTCTTGAATAGGTCTTTAGCTTAAGTCGTTTCCTATCCTATTGAGTAGAAAGCGAAGGCCAATACTCTGAAAAAAAGGTTTTGCCATCGTTCTTATGTATTTGCGTATTTTTCATGAAAAAAAACAAAGACATTTCAAACTTACGCACTTAGTATAAGACGTTTGCGTGAAATAATTCGCCAAAAAAGACCGGATTTCTGGGCAAACAACTCCTGAATCTTGCACCACGATAACGCACCGTCACACCATGCCATTGTTATCCTATAACAATTGGCAAGGGGCAAGACAGCTCCTTATCGCGAGCATTTTCACAGTTGCTTTTGATGTACCTCGAGTAACTCACGTTGCTTAGCACGGTTGCTTAGTTTTCTCTCTGTTTTTGCTCAGCAGCTGGCAAACAATGTACGCTAGTATATGAGCTCTCGTGTGTGAACAATTGGACACAAGGAATTTTCAATGTTTTTATTTTTTCTCTATTCAACTCTGATTTTGAAAATTACCGCTCATATAACATAATTAACACATCTGGTGTGCTCGTATAATTAGATATCGTTTTTACTACTATTTTTCGTGAAAAAGTAATTTTAATGTCTCCAATCAAGTCATACGTTGAATAAACCCCTCAGTTTCGCATGACCTGGATCATTCCGTCAGACGGTCAGACTAAAGGGTGTTCCGATCAAAATTTGGTCGACTTGAACTTGACGAATTTCCTTTCATCGTGCATTTAAAATTTTGGCACACCCCGCATTTTGATGATGTGTGCAAGTAGCATCATGCCTCTATTTTGATTTTGATATTAGCACTTCAGTTGTCGAAATGTCGTCAAAGGAAGAGAAGCAGAGCATCAAAATTTTGCACTCGCACGCCAACTTGGCGAAATTGTTGAATGTGGCTAAATCAAGTGTTACCAACGTATTAATAATGTTCGGTGAACGTTTGTCGACAGCCAGGAAAGCTGGATTGAGGGGAAATCGAAAGCCGGACGCCACAGCGACGACAAAAGGAGTTGCCAGCTGTTTCGAGCGGAACCCCAACGTCTCCGTCCGAGATGTCGCAAAGAAGCTGGGAGTGGTGCCTTCAACCGTGGAGAGCGCTAAAAAATGAGCAGGGCTGTCGATTTACAAGAAACTTGGGACTCCAAATCGCGACGATAAACAAAACACGTCGGCCAAAGCACGATCGCGAAACTTGTACACGACGATGCTGACAAAGTTTGATTGCCTGGTACAGGACGATGAAATTTACGTTAAGGCAGACTTTTAACAGCTTCCTGGACCGAAATTTTATACGGCAACCGGACGGTGAAAGGTGGCCGATATTTTCAAGTAAACTGTCGAAGTTCGCGAACAAATATCTAGTTTGGCAGGCCATCTGTACCTCTGGCTTGAAGAGCGACGTTTACATTACGGCCAGAACCGTCAACCAGGACATTTATCTGAGCGAGTGCCTTCAAAAACGTCTACTGCTTTTCCTGAAGCAACACAATTGTTCCGTTCTACTTTGGCCGGATTTGGCATCTTTCCATTACGAAAAAAGGCCACCCTAGTAGCACACTTGTTGCCATTCGGTTGAAATAACATAAATATGACTTGCTAAGTCATAATCAAGCTACTACAACAAATTATGATCGTAGTGTGCTACCATCGTTATGATCGTAGAGTGCTACCATCGTAGGGCATGGAGTGGTATGCTGCCAACAACGTTCATGTGGTGCCCAAGGACAAGAACCCTCCGAACACGCCAGAGCTCCGTCCGATCGAACAATATTGGGACATGATCAAACGGAACCTTAAGAAGACTCAAAAAGCTGTTGTGAGCAAGAAACAGTTCAAGGCAACCTGGCGTTCTGCGGTGAATAAATTGGACAATGGGACTGTATAAAATTTTATGGTAGGTGTTAAACGAAAGACCCGGTTATTTGCATTCGGTAAGAAGGAAGCCTAGCTGAATATTTCTCATGTATTCTGTATTAACTGAACTTGAAAATGAAAAAGAATTTGACCTATTGATGAAAACTTTGATAGACTCACACACATTACTGTTTGACCAAATTTTGATCGGAACAAGTAATCCTCAGAGTACAGAGATATGCGAAAACGGCCATCTCGAGCCCATCGATCAACGAGAACTGTCAAAATCTGAGCCAAACGAGCTTGTTCACTGTTTGTTAAAATTGTTAGTTGATATTTTATTATTCTCCGTGTTCGATGATATTTTTTTTTTTGTGATGGTAGGATAAAACGTAGCATGTGATCGGATGTTTCTGGCAATAACAGAAAAATGCGAGGTCGTTGTTTAGAGCGTCAATTAACGGATTGATTCTTCGTCCGTATGGTATTGTTTTACAATCTTGTAAACCGGGTCTAAAGCTAATTTTTATGATTTTGCCAACTTCTTTCGCAAAATATAACTGCCGAAAAATAACATAAAGTTAACAAAAAACCACCAAAGGGCTTTCATAATCACGTACACTACACAGCCTCATAGAATCTACGAGAGGAAAATCCGGTGCTAAGCTACAGGACTTTAGTCATTTTTTTCGGCGTACGGCATTCTTAGGAAATCGGAAAAAGCTTAAGTTGACGCAATTCGATGATTTAACAGCTTCGCTGTTAATGCTAAGCATTGCAATACACTTCATAGTTGAAAATTTTATAAATACTCATAATAAACTACTTGTACGTTAGAAATGTTAACAACAATGAAAGCTAACAACGCCGAAGTCACGCACATAGCTGAAAGATTTTACTCTGTAGAAGTGTTGCCAGTCTTTGTTAACAAACCAAACACCGTTGCCAAATCGTCGGATTGAATTTCCGCATATCTCTGTATCATTCACTTGGTGTCAGAAAAATGGTGATTAGTAATCGTGAAAACGGTCTTTACCTCAGGGATATCGCTAAATAATAATCAGTTTCATTTGGGGCTATGCAACACATACGGAGGAAGTATGAAAGCCACGGAATAATGAAAAACTTTTGTAAGGATGCTCTGAGCAAAATCCAAAATTTCCATTGAGAGAGAATTCTAGGGCAAATCTAACAATGAGAGATTCTCTCCTTTCTCGTTCGCTTTCATTTATTACAGGCACAACAGTGTTGGTTAGCTTCTTCGTCTTCTTTTTCTTCTCTAGGATTTCAAGCTTATTGGTTTCACAGTTCGCTTATTCCTTGCTCTCAACTTAATATGATTAATGCACTTCCACAGTTAAAAAACTTCGATAACATGCTAAGTCTTTTGCAATGAAAAACACTTAAAAGATTTTCTAAACAGTGGAATGGATACCCGAGCAGGAACGAATAACTCGATAACTGGCCTTGGTATTTAGGAGCACAGATTAAGAGGTAAAATACCTGAGGATAATACCATAAAATTGTTCCCACAATTTTATGCGAATACCAAATTGAGGTAAGACAATACCATAATAGTCAGGTATTCCCAGGTATCCGAAATAACAAGTTTTATCATTCGAGAGATATTTTGCTTGTAATTCTTAGGTATTTTACTTCTTAATCTGAGCTCTTTAATACCAAGGCCAGTTATCAAGATCAAAATGAGGTATTCACATGCTATTTTCTCCGCGGGTAGCAAAACAAGTTACAAGAGTCAAGCGAGGGCCCCAGGGCCAGAACACAAAATAGAACCGGAGTGATAGGTGGGGATAATTCAAGTACATTCATGATGGCATATCTTGAGACCCTTATTATCTGCAAAGGCAAAGTTGTTCAAGGGCATTCGAAAACTGAACCGTTTTGTTCGGAATTCCACCACTACGTGGCGCTAGTAAGCATGCGAAATTGAGCATTTGCAATCTGTTTCGAGATTCTGATAAGATGGATAGTTCTAGTCATCGGCAAAGTTGTTCAGCAGATTAAAGGCATTCAAAAGATGGGCCGTTCTTTCGGAATTCCACCGCTATGTGGCGCTAATGAGCATGCAAAATTGAGTATTTTCAACATGTTCTATTTCGTGGTTCTGATAAGATAGAAAGTGCTAGTTTTCGGCAAAGCTGTTCAGAAGATCAAGGGCATTCGAAAGGTGAACCGTTCCATTCGGACTACCACCGCTGGTGAGCATGCAAAATTGAGCATTTTCAAATTGTTCTACTTGTTCGGTGTGGGGATAAGTATTTATGTGTGAATATAGGCGTGTGTGTATGTGTGTGTGTTTGTGTGTTTGTGTGTTTGTGTGTTTGAAAACCGCGTATGTGTTTATGGGAAGGTGCGTATGAATGAACGTGTGAGTGTGTGTATGTGTGTATGATTTTACATGTGTTTATGTGAGTGTGTGTATGAACATGCAAGTGTGTTTGTGTGCATGTAGTAATGTGTTTTAATAATATGCATGTATAAATGTGTAAATGTGTATTTACGTATGTGCGTTTGCGTCTTTGTGTGAATGCGTGTATGTGGAAACATACGTATGAATTTTTGTGTGTACGTATGTATGCATGTGTGTATGTATACATGTGCGCATACATATGCAGAATAGCAGTGTGACGCGACCTTTTAAGGCTTTGCACCTAGATGCCGTACGTTCAGTTGAATCTATGTAACTTCTACAAGGCATCTTTTTCCAAAATAGGCAGTTTCATCGGCGTTAAAGACTTGGTTTGCATGATATGCACCATCCTCAATCAGCTGCAGCTGTATCTGCTGATGCGCATTCTTCTTTGATTCCTACATTTCACATTGTTTTTATGAATGAACTGATCTAACCATCCCTTGTTCAACCATATCTTATCAGATCACGAGATAGTATATGTTGAAAATGCTCAACTTTGACGACGACTAGAACTATAACTCTTATTAAAATCATGATTTAGAACAAGTTGCAAATTATCAATTTTACGCCACGTAGCAGGGGAACTCCAAACAAAACGGATCACTCCAAATGCCCTTGACCTTCTGAACAACTTTGCCAAAAACCAGAACTATCTATCTTATTAGAATCACGAGATATAACAAGTTGAAAATGTTTAATTTTTCATGCTCACTAGCGCAACATAGCGAAGGAACTCCGAACAGAACGGTCCACCCGTTGAACACGGAGAAAAAAGTATAATTCAATCAATAATATTTCATCTGCAATCAACTATATTTTTGCATTGTTTTTTCGATAACCCATGTGCATGATTATAACAAGCATACATTTCAAGTTGATTTAACTTTTGTATGCTTGTATCAACATCAGTAAAATATGGTTGATTCATCAATACATTGATTATATCGAAAAAAAAAAATATTGTTGATATTTTCCCAGTTGACTTACATTGCCAGTAAATTCAACCATGATTATAAATAGTTGAACTAATTGAATAACAGTAAATGGTTTGGATATGGTTGGGGTCAGTCCAATTTTTATTCTGAATAAGATTTTTGGTTTTGAAATCATTTGAATGAGAATGCAGGGGGTGAATCTAATATACATCCTGAATACATCATTCAAATTAGAAGATTTGTTTTCGTTACTGTTAAAAACAGTACTATTATTGACACCACGAATATATGAAACAAAATCATAAATGAATCCTGTATTATGTGATGAATTTGAATTCATTAATAAGAAGAACTAAGTAAGCAGTAATAACTTCATCCGATTTTTTTTCTTGTCGATCGCCACGATAAACTTGAAAGCGATCTAAAACGAGCAGATTCTTGTTTATATATTTTGTAGAGCTGCTTCAGGTATACACACTGGTTGGAATTATAACATTTTTGTTTTGATTTAACCCTAAGACAAATGTGCAAAAATGATCGCTCTCTTATCCATGAAGAATGGTTGATTCAATTCAAAAATTGCTTTGAGCTAAACATATTTTGTGGTTGAAAGAAAAAAAATTTCCCTTCGTGAATGCCCTTGCCCTTGACTCTCAAACCACCGTAGAAACATTTCTTGCCTACAAAACCTCCACATGCCATATTTGGTTCCATTTGTTTGATTAGTTCTTGAGTTATGCAGAAAATAGTTTTTCATTTGCATGGGATCCCACCCTTTCTAGAGGCGGGAGGGCTCTCGAACTATCATAAGATGCTTTCCCGGACCCAAAAACCACTGAATACAAATTTGTAAAGCAGTAGTTCTCGTTTTTGATTGTTATTTATGTATTCTCCCCAGCGCGGAAGTAACGATCTTTGATGAAGTTTTTTCAGAAGCAGATAATTTTTCATCTCCATGCAAAGCGCTAGTTCTCATGTTTGGTTGAAATTTGTGTTTCATTTGTATGAGAGCCCCCCTTGTTAGAGGGAGGAAGGGCTTTAAACCACCATAAAAACATTTCATGCCTTAAAAATCTCGTCCATTCCAAATTTGGTTCCATTTGTTTGATTATTTCTCGAGTTATGCAGAATAGTGTACTTCATTTGTATCGGAGCCCCCCCCCCCTTAAGGACGGAAAGGGGTCTCAAATCAACATAGAAACATTTTTTGTCTTAAAAAACCACCACATGCTAAATTTCGTTACGTTTGCTGGATTAGTTCCCGAGTTATGCAGAATATTGTGTTTTATTTGTATGGGAGCCCCCCCTTTTATGACGGGGAGGGTTCTCAAGCTACCATAAAAACCTTTTTTGCCTTCAAAAACTCACACATGCTAAATTTGGTTTCTTTGGCTTGATTAGTTCTCGAGTTGTGTAGAAATTTGTATTTCATTTGTATGGGAGCCCCCCTTTCCAGTAAAGGGAGGGGTCTCACAGCATCATAAGATTATTCTTTGGCCCCAAAAATCTCTGCATACAAAATTTCACGCCGATCGGTCCTTCCGCTCGCGAGTTAAATCGTGACAAAGGAAACCCCAACTCATTTTTATTATATAGACTAGCTGAACCCGGTGCGAGCGTTGCTACGCCTGCAACTAAATGAATAAACATTACATAGAACTGACGCTTTTTTTAATGAGTTTTTTTTTTGAGTAATAAGGAGTTCAAACTTCTATCAGAACATTCTTCTTACCCAGACCATACACAGTTTGTGGCTTAGTTACCTGGATAATTCTCAGAATTGGTTGAAATTTGTGTTTGAATTCACCATAGAAACATTTCTTGCATTCAAAAAACCCCGCATACCATTTTTGATTCCATTTGCTTGATTAGTTCTCAAGCTATACAGAAATTTGTGTTTCATTTGTATGCGAGCCGGAAGGGGGAAGCGGTCTCAAACAATCATAAGAACCTTCCCCAGCCCCAAAAATACCTGCATACATATTTTCACTCCGATCGGTCAGACAGACAGTAAGACAGAAATCTATTTTTATATAAATAAAAATCCTGTTTCCAATAACCCCCACATGCCAAATGTGGTTTCATTTACTTGAATAGTTCTCGAGTTATGCAGAAATTTGCGTTTCATTTGTATGAGAGCCCCCCTTTCCCCTTTCAGAGGGCAAAGGGGTCTCAAACCACCATAGAAATATGTCTGACCTTCAAAAAAATCCACATGCCAAATTTGATTCCATTTGCTTTATTAGTTTTCGAGTTATGCAGAAAATTGCGTTTCATTTCTATGGGACCCCCCTTATTAAGAGGGCAGAGTGGTCTTAAACCACCATAGGAATATGTCTCCCCTTTAAAAAGTTTCACATGCCAAATTTGATTCCATTTGCTTTATTAGTTCTCGAGTTATGCAGAAATTTGTGTTTCATTTGTATGAGAGCTCCCCCCCCCCCCCCTTCAGAAGGCGGAAGAGTCTCAATGACCATAAAAACATTTCTCTCCTTCAAAAACCTCCATATGCCAAATTTGGTTCCATTTGCTGGATTAGTTCTCGAGCTATGCAAAAATTTGTGTTTCATTTATATGGGAGATCCCTCCCTCTACTTGTAGAAGGCAGAGGGGTCTCAAATCATCATAGAAACATTTCTCTCCTTCAAAAACTTCCATATGCCAAATTTGGGTCCATTTTCTTGATTAGTTCTCGAGTTATGCATAAATTTGTGTTTCATTTGTATAGGAGCCCCCCCCCCTTCAGAAAAGGGAGGGGTCTCAAATCAGCATTGAAACAGTATTCATCAACAAAAACCTCCACATGCCAGATTTGGTTCAATTTGCTTGATTAGTTCTCTCGTTATACAGAATATTGTATTTCATTTGTATAGGAGCCCCCCCTTTCAAGATGAAGAGGAATCTGAAACCATCATAGAAACCTTTCTTGACTTTAAAACCTCACACATGCTAAATTTGTTTTTTTTTTGCTTGGGGTCTCAAACCACCGTAGAAACATATTTGGTTCCATTTGTTTGATTAGTTGTTGAGTTATGCAAATATAGTTTTTCATTTGCATGGGAGCCCCCCTTTTTAAAGGCGGGAGGGGTGTCGAACTATAATAAGATCCTTTCCCGGACCCAAAAACCCCTGCATAGGGATAGTTCTCATGTTTGGTTTAAATTTGTGTTTCGTATGTATGGTAGCCCCCCTTTTCAGAGTGAGTAGAGGCCTTAAATTACCACAAAAACATTTCTTGCCTTCAAAAACTCACCCATACCAATTTTGGTTCCATTTGCTTGATTAGTTCTCGAGTTATGCAGGAAATTGTTTTTCATTTGCATGGGATCCCACCCTTTCTAGAAGCGGGAGGGCTCTCGAACTATCATAAGATGCTTTTCCGGACCCAAAAACCACTGAATACAAATTTGCAAAGCAGTAGGTATAGTTCTCATGTTTGGTTGAAATTTGTGTTTCATTTGTATGAGAGCCCCCCTTGTTAGAGGGAGGAGGGGCTTTGAACCACCATAAAAACATTTCATTCCTTAAAAAAACTCGTCCATTCCAAATTTGGTTCCATTTGCTTGATTATTTCTCGAGTTATGCATGAATTTGGGTTCCATTTGTTTGAGAGCACCCCCTCCCCCCTTCCTTCTCATATGACGGAAGAGTCTCAAATCACCATAGAAACATTTCCCTCCTTCAAAAACTTCCACATGCGAAATTTGGTTCCATTTCTCTTATTAGTTCTCGAGTTATGCAAGGATTTGCGTTTCATTTGAATAGGTTCCCCCCCTTTCAGAAAGGGGAGGGGTCTCAAACCAACATAGAACAATTTTTTGTCTTCAAAAACCACCACATACTAAATTTGGTTCCATTTGCTTGATTAGTTCTCGAGTCATGCAGAATATTGTGTTTTATTTGTATGGGAGCCCCCCCTTTATGACGGGGAGGGTTCTCAAGCTACCATAAAAACCTTTTTTGCCTTCAAAAAATCACACATGCTAAATTTGGTTTATTTTGCTTGTTTAGTTCTCGAGTTGTGTAGACATTTGTGTTTCATTTGTATGGGAGCCCCCCCTTCCAGAGGAGGGAAGGGTCTCAAACAATCATAAGAAATTTTTCCGGCCTCAAAAATCCCTGCATACAAAATTTCACGCCGATTGGTCCTTCCGCTTGGAGTTAAATCGTGACAAAGGAAACCCCAACTCATTTTTATGTATATAGATGACGCCAGCACAATTTTGTCGCATAAAACTACTTTCTATGCTCAGAAGAAACAAACTTACCCTCTCCCATTTAAATCAGCTGAGATATCGAAGGAAATGACGAAATTTATGTTGTGTATGATTTATTTGTCCAGAACTGTAAGGGGAACGTCCATTGATTATGTCACGTAAAAAGTGACTTTTTATTACCTCCCCTCCCCTTGTCGCGGGTTTTGTATGGACCTTCAACCTTTTTTCTATGGATTGTCACGTTTTCCCATACTCCCCTCCCCCCTTACTGCGTGACATAATCAATGGACCTTCCCAAATAGAACAACAAAATTATCCCTTATTTATTTCATAAGAGTTTTTCATGCTTTATTGAAACAAATTGTACTGCTCGGATGAGGTTCAAAAGCTAACGGAATTTACGTGTGCTCCAATTTTATTGTGGTCCTCCTCTACTCACTTTAATTTCACTTCTTTTTTAGCATTCATTTACATTCATTTTATGTTCATTTTTATCTTTCAACTATGCCATGCAAAACCTCTATAGACAACTTTGAATTAAGCTTAAGATCCACCCCTGACTACGCTGTAGATCTCCACCAACAACTCATTAGAGCGCGTTGACACCTCACCCATCAAATCAATTCCAGTCAGTCTATTGCATACATTCTTCACATCTCAGTGTCTTCCGCTCTCCCTCTAGTATATCGTCGCCAAAGTCGTAACTATTACATATAATTTTAACGACACATTTGAAAATGCCGATCAACGCTGGAGGATATTATTGGCGCACACTAATTCCAGCTGACAGCCAGAGCAGAGACTGACGAAGTACCTACTCTACATTATTGCAATTTATCTCAATTATAGCGCATGGAATTTTAATTACAGCCCGCCGAACAATGGGGAATATGAGTATTTGAACAAATATATGAATTGAGATCTGTGAGCTGAGAGTAAGATGTAAATTTGCGGGTATTATCTCCGGTGCAGCATCAGCACTAGACGGCGGCGAAGGATGGTGGCATGATGTGTTAGCGGAAGATTGCATTGTGGCATTCCGAACATTTTTCTCCTAACCACCTGCTGACTTCATCACCTGTCAAGAGTCTACCCTGGGTGATATAGGGTTGCTATGATGAATAACAAAAGATTACCATCTTTCTCCTATTTAACCGTTTCTTGAATTTCCCTATGCAATATCCAAACAGCTCCAGAACATCCATCTACTGGTGAATGTTTAATTATACTTTTACGTGACACACTCAATAAACATACAATCCGATCTCACATGTTGCAGACTTATTTTCATTGGCCACAGCTCTAACAGCCACTTTCCCTTTTCTACTTTGACTACTTACAGATGAATCTGACAATGAAGCTGCTGATACTGTTTGCATTCCTGCTGATCTACTCATCCGGTCATCGGATACAACTGTCCGATTCGATTCTGGACATCATCAACACTCGGCACGTGGAGCGGATCATGGCGGAGCGGCGGATGAACTCCTCGCGGGACGACAAACGCTACACGATGGTGCAGAACGAGCTGATGGACGAAGACGCAACGGAGGACAGCACCGGTGATCTCGGGTACCAAACGCCCGAGGTGGCTATCGATTTCGACTTCAATGGGCGACGTCAACCGGGTGGTTCGGTAACATCATTTAACGAAAGTGGCTTTCAGTACCAGCCAACGGGATCCGCCCCCAACGCTGATATTTTGGCTGATCTGCAGGCGTACCGAGGGGACAAGTTGCTCAAGTCAAGCAAGAATGCACTGGTGGTGACGAGGAAGGAGTACCTGAAGAAGGATTGGTGCAAGACGGAACCGTTGGTGCAACGAATTCGGGAAGAGGGATGCCTCAGCCGGACGATCATCAATCGCTTTTGCTACGGGCAGTGCAATTCGTTCTACATTCCAAAGTCACCGAAGCGTAGGCGTCATCACGGCGGTGGCGCAGCAGGACGAAACGGGCACGGCGGTCATCACGGGGGTGGCCGGCGGGACGTTGATCTGGACTTTGAAGACGAAGACCTGACTGGGCCGGCGTTTCGCTCGTGTGCCTTTTGCAAGCCCAAAAAGTTCACCTGGATCACGGTGACGTTGCGGTGTCCCTCGTTGGTGCCCCAGCTGCGGCGGAAGCGCATCCAACGCATCAAACAGTGCAAATGCATTGCCGAGCCGTTGAACTAGAGAGAAACAGTGTGTGAGAGGAAGAGAGAGAGAGAGAGAGAGAGATCTGTTATGCTTATTACTTTTATATTATCTGTTCTGTTGTCGACGAGGATGGGACGTGAAAGTGTGGGTAATATGTAAATGTAGTTTTTTTTTCTGTGTTTGTACGAGTGGGTGGGTGAATGATTGAGCGCTCTTTCCGTTTGTACTTGGCGAGTAAGTGAGCGCACGCGAAACCAGAGATGAGAGTAGGCTTTATTTTGTTTTAAGTTCTTTTTTTCTCATTTAATTACATTTAATAGGTCTGTTTTGTTTTAAGTCATTTGTAGGTATGTGGCGTGTGTGTTTGTATCTCTGCGTGATTCCTGTAATGGCAATGAGTGAAACCGAACGCCATCGTTACAAAAATCGGAGTTCTTCAAAGTGTGACAGCCGCACATGATAGATAAATGTGATTAATTGCTTGAAACGGAGCTTTAGTTGTTGGTTTTTTTTTTCATCAGTTTTAGTCAAGTTCAAATATTGACTGTGGTGTTCAGTGTTTGAGATCGTTACCGTTTTGGTATCTGACTCTGTGGGATTTTAAACCCACGTGGTGTCCGGTAAGATAGTCTGAAGTGAGAATTAATGATAATTTGTGCTTACATAGCACTGACTGTGCGCAGCATTTGATTATTTTTGTGGTTTTGGGAGCTAAATAGCAATGCACGTTTAGACATGACTTCTTTCAAATCGAATAATTATTCATTTAGCTTTGTACCCTGAAGAACTCCTTGCTGGTTAGCATCTGTCCTTTTACCAGCGTCGTACGATTGAATCTAAAGTTTGGGAAAAACTTGCAGTTTTCCAATAGCAGCATTATTGAAATATCAAAAGCCGGACCATAATTATAACCTTGATTACTGGCTCAACTCGGGTGTGATTTATGGGTTCAACCCCTCCGCTGTACAGAGCCTTTATAAATATTAAAATCTTATACTTATCATTCAAAGTTTCGTACAAAACGCTCACCAGAAGCAAATCCTGTTGTTGTGTTTTTAGCTTGCCTTAATCTAATTGAATTTAATTGAATTTATGAAAACAGCTATCAGCTATCATTTAGGTTAGGATAGTGATAATAATACATATAGAATCTAAACTAACAAGTCAACATTGAAGGTACCCAGGGCATAGGCAAAACCTTGTGGTAGCTTAGCTTCAACTATCAGGTCCTACGGCTGGTCCGGCTCTGAACCATTTTGGAAAGATGCACACTAAAAAAATGCTGTTGAAAATCCTCCAGTAATTTTTTGCGATGCACATTATGATTTTGAGATGATGATCAATAGTCAAGTACGGTATGTGCGAATGGTTCAAAACATTCAAAACATTATCGATGAAATATTTACGTTCTACTTTAACACCAGGGCCAATGAACAGGTTGAAGGTTTCATACTTTCAATGTTTTGGAGAAACATCCCCAAACCATCACCTTTGGTGCGTCCTGGAACCTTTAAATAGCTAGTTTATTACGAGAAATGTCAGAATAATGTACTGCATGCACCTAATCATTTTGCTGGTTGTGGTGATCCTGATTCAGGAACCTTTTTCGCCCTATTTCCAAATTACACTTCCGACATTTTTCGACTCTTGCAATCTTCTGCTATTCAGTCAAGTCATACATCCGTTGTTTTTGTATGGATTCAGTCCAAAGTCGTCTATCAAAATGATAGACCTGTCCGTTGGCTGCGACATTTCACGTTCTTTGGCCATCTTTCGGTCAGACTTACCAGGATTCCGACGAATTAGGTCTCCCACGCGTTTGATGGCTTCCGGACACCTGACTGTGCGTTTCCGGTTAGGTCTGGGAAGCATTTTCCAAGAACTGGTCTGTATGAAGCGTTTCAAAGAGCGAAAGATGAATCTTTCACTTATTTTGAGTGATTTCAATTTGTTTAAAATAGTACACACTCTAAAATGTGTTAAAAGCATACTTATCACCGCTACCTCTTCGCGTCCATGAACATCACTAGTCTCAAACAAATGAAAATTCAAAACAAACTTGCAGGCCGCGTTGACATTTGAATACACTATAAAAAAAATCAGAGAAGGGTTAGACTTTACCTGGGAAGCTGGAGAACTTCGGAAATTAATACCGGGAAATTTTGAAATTTATAAATGCCCTTTTAATACAGCTATATTTTGAGTATATGTACACTCCCAAGTAACATTGCCAAAACCATCCAGCTTTATTAAGTTTTATGAAAGCTTTATGAACGCCACTGGAAATCCATTTTGTTTTATTATTGTACCAAGAGGTGTCAATTGGTTTTATACTTTAGTCAGGTTTATGAGAATCTACACAGTTTCATTACAACGATCATGAAACCTTGTCTTTTAAAATTCCTTTTACTCCTATTAAAGGATTTATTTTGACTTTATGAACTCGTAAAATGCTGTTTTGAAATACCGTTTCAGGACTCATACATATTATCTTATCATGGTCAGTTGAAAAAGCATTTGAAAACTATATTGCCTCCAGTATGTGCATTAAACGGAAAATTGGCATTAAAGGATGTCACTAAATGACCAAATAGTTTTATAGTAGCCATTGCGAAGATAAATTGTTTTTTTTTAGAAAAAAACTGTGATTTTTTTCAATCACCATATTGAAATATAAGAAATCATTGAAATATGGAAAAAAAAATCTATCAAATATTAAATGTGATGCAGATGAACTGTAGATCGGAGAATAATTTCAGCATTCCTTTAGATAACCTGACTGAGTTCCATCTACTTTGAGGAAATTCATGATTAATTACCGAATATATTTGTTTCAATTTTGTTTTTGTTGTTGTAATCTCGCATAATTTCTAAGGCTCATTAATTTTCAGCTTTTATCGTGCCAATATTCACCATAAATTTAAATGCGCATATGACTTGGAGCATGATGCGCTATATAAAGCTCAATTTGTTTAGGATATTTTGCTACCAAACAAAATTTCCTGGAACACTAGAACCTTTTTCTTAGATGATATTTATTGAGAGCAGAGAATCGAACAAAGCATAGCAACAAAAACCAACCACAACATCACAGTGAAGTTTGACAGCTATTCCCATTTGGCATTATGCTGGTTTTAATGGCAGTCAATAGGTTTTATGATGGTTCTCAAGTGGTCATAACATTTTCAAAATCTTTGTGGTCTAATAAAGATTTTATTAATTTGTTTTCACAACCGTATATAGAATGGGCCACTTTGTACACATATCGCATTTAAAGATGTATAGAGGAGGTGTTGGTGGACAAAACAGTTTTAAATGTAGTTTTATCAACAAAGCCGGGAGGAATGCTATACGGCTGGAATAAAACTAAAATTGTTAAATCCTAAAGGGTTTGAGCTGTTTAGTGGAATACCTGTAACTAGAAATTAGAAGAAGAATTAGTATCTTCCATTTAATTCCAACTACCTTTGCTTATCTTCGACAGATACGCGTATTTCGTCTACAATGTGCAGACTTCTTCAGTGTCTCGTACTAGTACCCAGTCGAGTTATTAGTACGAGACACTGAAGAAGTCTGCACATTGTAGACGAAATACGCGTATCTGTCGAAGATAAGCAAAGGTAGTTGGAATTAAATGGAAGATACTAATTCTTCTTCTAATTTCTAGTTAAAATTGTTACTTGGGATAAGCTCCTCCAATGACAAATAAATTCAACTAACATTGATGATCAAAACGTTGAGAAACGTCTTTTCTGTCTGTCTTCTTGTAATCGGAGAACTCGTTTGGAGCGAAGACCTCGTATTCAGACAAAACAAAAGGCACAGCCCAATGGAGTTGTACACAAAGGTGACGTAGGATTGAGTAGCAATGTGTAATGAATAATGTTATTTTTATAGAGCCTGTATTAAAAAAGAGGCACCAATGATTGAAAGGAACAAACGATTATTTGTCAAAGCTTGCAAAAAGCAGATCCGCCCATTTGGCAAATTTCTCCGGAAATGTCGAAAACACTCTCGGCTTTAGCACAGAAATGATTTTATCGCAAAGAGATGTCAACTCTCTTTTCCACTGATTTTGGTGGCTCTGACAGTTTTGGTTAAGGGGAACTGCCACCGTTGAAACATAATTTCGTTATGACGCTGGTTTTTTTTGGACAAGGCTTTGCTTCGCTCGGGAACGACGTGTTTGAATAGTGATCCACAATGGTATGAATGAAGCAAGTTTGTGCAAGCGGTTGGCAGCATACAGATTCCTCGCTGTGTGCTTAGTACCTCGGTAGTCGAAGCAACCTCTGGGTCTTTGTTCAACCGTCAACAGCTTTTTAATATGGGTGAGTCAATACCACAGAATGCCGCAACGCAATAGACTTTTCTTCCGCCGTTAGTATTAGTAAGCAGTTTCACTAATACAACCGTTTTGCTGGTTGAAAATAAAAAACAAACCGCTGTCAACCTGAACACTTTGACAGCTTATCTCGTGGTTGAAAACAATAAACAAATAGATCCTATACGTGCAGCACGCTAGTATTAGTGACATCTTACTTCGAGAAGCCTATTTGCCACTGTTGGTATTCCGCGGTCAAGTGTTCTATTTTTATTTTCACTCGCCATCACACTCCGATCTCCCTCTCAAAAAGCTTGCCTTTCTTTATGAAATAAACGAAGCCATGCAAGCGTGTTCGAGCGACAATCAAAACAATTGTACACTGAGTGAACAAATCGAGAGGAATTCATAGGAATATAGTAAGGAAATTTGCCAGACGATATTATTGAAAATATCATACGATTCATGGAAAGAAGTTCATAGGACGATCGTATGAAAATTTTCCTCACAGAAAAAAAAGTTGCAATCGGGATTCGAACCACGAGCTTCGGGATCCCGAGACGAGCCACAATCCCACGAGACTATACACGCATGATAAGTGATGTCAATTGAAAGTGTATAAGAGGCATGTTTTTCTCGAACCACCGCAACAATAGCCATCTCATACGATTTCGTATAGATTGAGTCTTGGGCCTTTGCTTTGTGGTTCATAGTTCCGATCGTATGAAAATCTTACGGATGATTTCCTGAGTGTAGTCACTGGTAAAATAGGCCTATCAAACATAAGATAAGCTTTTTTTTCTAGAATTGGAATCGGAAAGTGAAATTTTAGGAAATGTGATAGTTTGAATACACACTTAAGTTTTTTATTAGAGTGAACAAATGGAGTCTTGGTTCGTTTTTCCTAATTTTTCGTTTGTGAAGTTCGGTTCATGGTTGGAAGCACTTGTTTGCAGTACCTCGAACAAAGAGGTTGTAGATTCACATGAAACCGTTGGGCGCTTGTTGTTGCGGCTCCTGGTAATTAGCAGCTCGCCGATTCAGACTTCGTAGCTGTCGGTGGTAAAGCACTCCATAACCCGTAATGGGCAAGATGTGGAAAGATGTGATACAAGTACAGGAAGTACTACCAGACCAGTCCCAAGCTCGGTCCCATGCTTAATGAGTAGCCTTTGATAATGTAACTCACATCAACACACTCTCAGATATTCTGTCAAAACAAAACAAAGATACTAGTGCCGAAAGGTACCGAGAAGCGCAAGAGTGTATTGCAAGGTGCAGACTGCAAGGTATACCTTGTACGTAGGGGTTATAAAACAGTGCACAAATTTCAAATCGTTAGTTTCATATTGATTCATGGTAATAGGGCGAGTATTATTGAAAAATTAGGAAAACTTCATTTAACGCAATTAAAGCTTGTTCATTTTTAGCAAATAAAAACCTGAATAAATTCCTTTAAATTCAACTAGGAAAAACTTATCGTTTGACTGACAGAACTATTTCTTCCGCCACTTACAGACTTATTCAGAGTAGAGTACTCAAAAAAGAAGAAATCTGTTAGGCCTATAAAAAATTGACCCATCTGTCAAAAGATAAGCTGTTCCTAGTGGTATTTGAAGGAATTGAGTGGAAATCAAAGGAGTTGGATGCGTTGTTGAAGGCAACACTTTTGGCTTGTTGGCGACTTCTGGAAAAGAGATGTATGTATCACTTAATTTACTTGAAACCGCTGACCACTTACGGTTATCGCTTTGGCTGATGATTATGAGGCATCTTAGCTGTCGACAAACGTTCTTCAAACATTTTTAGAACGTTTGGGATAATTGATTTGGACAATTTTAACAAATTCGATTACTTGCCGAGCGTGTAGTTTGGATTTCCATGATGCGCGAGTGTCATTTTCATGCGTTACTAGTCGAGTTTGGACGCCATTTTGATAACTGCAGAGCAAATGTCAAAATTAAAATAGTGACATCATTATGCACGCACACATCTTAAAAATGGCAGGTGTTAAGAAGAATTTAGACGTAGCACCCTTCCATAAAGAAAAATTAAAAAGAAGTGGATATACTTTACAGTGTAGGAATTATAAGGTTTGCAAACTTCTGTTTGAGCAGCGAATAACAAGATATGGTATGTGTTTCTTACGATGAAATGGAGTCCAATGGTCGACTGGAGCCCTCAACTAACATTTTCAAAGCCACATATCTAAATAAATATTGTTCTTCTGCTGATCTTATTTCATCGGTGCACTAATGATAGAACATCGCAGTTGTTTGATGCCTTTTTGTTGAGATTTCCTGCCGCTGAAATCAAGAGGATGTAATGCTTGGCATTGTTAGGACTGTATCAAAATGTAGTTGTGAACATTCAAAAATTGAAACAAAACTGAAGACAACAGGCAAAGTTTCAATGCAGTGTATTTTATTACAGCTTAACATCTTAAAATACAAATTAAACATACAAATCAATAAGATTCCTCATTTCGGCGATATGATCGTACTTCAGCCTTTATACCGTCCATCAAGTTCTGCTCAGTGGTTTTTTTTTCACTTCCCAGACGCTACTGGTCAGTTTTTCTTGAAGTCTGACATTTAGTTGGCTACTGCACCTGCCTTTTAGGGTTCCGCTTCACGATTGCCCAGTATCGTTCAATTGGTCACGGTTGAAGACAGTTTGGTGGTTTGATATCTTTTTCAACGAATTCAACGTTGTTGTCAGAACCACGGTAGAGTTGATCTGACATAATATGTAGAGAGGAGGATTCTAATGCTTACGATAATGTGTGAGCAACCCCTTCTGTGGCAAATTTCAGCATTTATTGATCCTTTTATGCATGAAAATGGAAGATCACAAGCAACAGGTGCAAATTTTTTGCCAAACGAGCACCTTTTGACATAACTTTTTCATCGCATAGTATCTGCAATTGGGACACTATCCCAAACCGATTTCGTGTAGAATTGAGGTCCCGGCTGTGTTCTAAAATTCTTTTTCACGAACTTTTCGTCGTCCTTCAAAACACACTGGGAGGGATTTCCAAAATACAGCTGTACTGCATTCGGGCCCTCATTTTGGCACGGCACTTCTGCTCCGGAGATTTATTTGGAACTTGCTGCTTCCTGTATGTCATCAAATCATTTCTTTTCTTAAACAGTTGGATCATTCCGATGCTGGTTTTGTATTTCTTGGCCAAACCACGAGTAAATGCTTATTTGTTCTCCTGAATATAATCGACGACTTTTCGGTCCGATTTTGGATTACTGGAACCGGCTATTCGTCTAGCTCTCGGTCGTTATTGTAGGATGTACTGTTATTGATTTTAACAGGTACGTAAAATTTCCTCCTTTTAATTCCACGCCAAAGGAAGCGTAAACAACAAAATTGTTAGCAATCTTTCATGCGCCAAACACCCATGTTTGCAATCTTGCATACAACAGGCTCGATTGAGGCGTTATCTGGCTAAAATTTACATGAAATATCCCATTACTTTCTACCAAATCTACACAGGAAAATATCTTGTAATAAAAACTACCATTTTACCCGGCTACGCCTATCTTTAAAACTACCATGAAATTTCAGTCAAGTATACTACATTTCAAGCAAAACAATGCATTAGGTCCTAAGTAACATTGAGAGACTCTCTTTGTCGACTTTCTCTTTGGTTAATAGCTTGTCTATTAAACGATTTGCTGTTGTTTTCAACGTATTGAATCCCTTATTACACTTTATACTACCGTACTGTATGTTGAAAATAGTTAAACATGTTGTTACATAGCCGTAGGAAAGCAAAGAGAAAGTCGACAAAGAGAGTCTCTCAATGTTACTTAGGACATAATGCATTGTTTTGCTTGATTTATGGTGAAACCTTCAACGTTTGTGGTATATTTGACAGACCTCATATTGATATCAACCACACCATGATTGATCTAATCGCAGGCATGGTAAAATCAAACGTATTTATAGTCAGGTGAAAATTGTTGGTGCTTGCGCTCAATTTAACCCTCGAAGTGGTAGTTTCTACTGCCCTTTTTTTGCCTGTAGCATTGACTTTATGTGCATTAGATAATGCAGAAAATTCAATGCTTTTTTTATCTGTGCTTTCAAAACCTCGTTTACGCTCTCTGGATGCATTTTAACATTTTTGGCAACCTTATTGTATGTTATATCCTTTTCAGTACTTCAAATGTGCAGAATTTTCTTTCGTACGTCAAGTTCAATACGCGTCATTGTGCGAAAAACTGTTATAATAAAAAAAAAATCGAAATAGACTTTTTGACATGTAAACAAACTGTCATACAAATACACTCTGAAATAATATGCACTAGTTTAAGCTCAATTTCGTATTAAATATAACAACTTTTCAAAATACTCATTAGTAGCAAAGCTTTGGATCATGTTTTGAGCCAATCAAGTGTAAGTTACTCGTGTTTAGAGCAAATTTTTGCACAAAACATAATATTTGTGCAACACATGAAGCCCAGTATCGACCTGAAAAGTAAAGAGGTTACGGAATTTTGTTCAATATTACCAAGCGGAATTTTGACAATTGATCTGCATGGAACGAAGTTTCACTTTCCCTTACGGAATAATCGAGCAGAATATTTTCCCGAAAGTAAAAGTGACAGCTCCCATTAGTTTGCGTGGAAACCTCATAAATTCCAATTTTATATTTCGTTCTTTTCAGGTAGGTACTGCTGCAGAATTTTATTTTCGGTTCTTTAGTTTTCCGTTTCAATAAACGGAATTTAACATGGCTTTGGGATAGAAAAAGAAATTTCTTTCGAACACGATACCGACCTTAAGCAGTTAATGAAAACGGAAAAAAAGGGAATCGATTTGACTGAAAATACATTTTAATATATTTCAAACCTATCAATCGAATGTTTCGCAGAACAAACATAGTAAACATTCAGAATTTATGGGTTCATATTGTAGCTTTCAAACTATTGATAACGCGTGGATCGCAAATATAGTTGGCCTTTTCCACTTTCCGATAGCCCGGAAATCGGCGCTAAGGCCAAAAGTAGTTCGTTTCCCTCGGTGTGACTCGCGAAAGTAGGAGATGATGGTCGAGCGGTTTGGGTTTGACTCATCGCGAGAGCAGTCAGTCAGTGCCAAAGTTGAGGTCGATCGCTGCTTCGCGCGCCAAAATTAATGCAAAACTCGCGCCGGCTGAGTCTAGATGGTTGAATACGTAAGCGATGATTTTTATTAATAATTTTTACGACTTTCCAAACTTTTGTTTAGGCGATTATGGAAATTCATCCGTAACCTGTCTACACTGGTTGATTGGCGATAGGTGGCGCATGGCGTGATGCGGCTCGTGTCAACGATGAGTCACTTCCCTCTGGGGTGGTTTCCCCACCCGTCTCACAATCTTCGTTTGATTTTGGTCCAAACAGATTGGGAGGCTTGTCAAAATCACGTCATTTTCTGCGGGTTGTTTTGTTTTTTTTCCATCAGCAACATTTGAAGACGAATAAGCATGACTCTGCGCTGCTCATAGGTGCTGGTAATTTATGCGACAATGCTATAGGAGCATTATCTCACCTTAGGGGAGACATTGATGATTGGTGGGTTATGTCCGAACGTTGTCGAGATGGATTTGGGTTACGTCGTTTGAGTTTGAGCAGATTTGTTTTTGCGTCGTCGCAAATGAGTCATCCACAGAACATATTAGCACCTGTTTGCATCCATTAAAATAACAATAGCTGGATGGACATGATTCCGCTAGACAAGTTTCAGGCGTGCTCCAATTTGGCCGGATAATCCCGCGACGAAAAGCAACCGCGATTGATTATGACACTTTTGGATGGCACTAATCCGATAAATTAGGTTTTGATGATTTTCCGCTGCGGCACGAAAGGCGAAGGAGTGTCTGGTTTTGGGACGAAAAACAACCGTAGGTAGCTTCCGAGATGTGAGTCAGCGAGGGTTGTGCTTCAGACTTGGTAGACTTGTTTGGAAGATATTCGAATTGAAGGATAAATCTTCTGTTATTCGGCATGAGTTTGTTTTGAAGTGTTGTTTTTCACATTCAAGAATTTTAATAGAAATCATACAATTACTAATATATACCAGTTGGATATTGACTTTGGGGTGCTGAGTTTCAAGTGGCATTTACTACAGTAGCGCTCAAAAATCATTTGACATGTAGTTTTTAATAAATAAGCTTCTTCTACCAATATTAATTTAAAAAAAAAGTCTTAAAGTAGTGTAAACAAAGGGGCCAATTATAGGCCAATTATACCGTCACTTTGCTCGACAGGTATATTTTGCTATTATAGTTTTCGAGATCGACGAAATTTTGTCAAGCAGGTCGATTCAGTAGACCGTTTGAAAACGGGTGATGGATCTGCCACATTCTGTCATGTATGTTTGGAAAATTTTAGTATGTTGTTAAAACTTCTGTAAGCTTGACAATTATGACATTTACTGCTGAGTGATTTCTTTGCAGTAGCATCGGTTGCAAGTGTGAGCGTATTCGGAAATGTTTTGTTTTTTTTCGTCAAAACATGCGACGCAAATGTGAATTTTTATTTTGCTTCCGATCGATGTCTTCGTTTTCATCACTATTGCACCGCAATACCTTTCGAGCCATCCAATCGTTGGAATCATCTGAAACGTAGTCCGAAGAAAACTCGTGATATATAACACAAAATATATCATTTTCCATGCTCATTTACACTTACTAATCTGGCGTCGTCCTTTTCGTCCTTGTCGAGCTTTGATTGGAAAGGACCCGTGTACACCTTTGAAACTCTTACTACCACCAGAATGAAGCTTTCCAGGAACATCCAGGCTCCCTTGCAACGGTGGAGGCATCATAAGTCCCGTTGGGTTCATTATCGGGCCGTAAAGCCATTATCGGGCCATAAAGCCATAAGGCCATTAGCCATTAGCCATAAAGCATAAAGCCCATTGAAGACAGACGAATTTGTGAGAGAAAATGTGGTGACGGTGGATAATTTTTCATATTTTAGCTTTAGATTTGCCTTCCAGTTGGTTTTACCCATCGCCTACGTGCCATTATTGGTACTTGTCATAGAGACAGCATTCCCGCTAGTTGATTTCACCGGCACGAATCTGGACGTTGTCACTGAAATCTACCAAACCTACAAACCCGAGATTTCAGCAAGTTTTCACCAATTTGTCGATCGGGCGTCTATATATGACGCTTGTTCGGTTATATTTGGGTGGGGACCACTTTGTGAACTAGATATTCACTGTTATTTTCGCTGTTTTTTTTCCACCGGAATACTTTCCAGAAAACACTAAACCTACTGTTTTTTACTAACTTTCCACTCATTTTCACTTTTCTGCGAACCTGCTTCGCATGCTTCAAAACAAACGATTGACAGGCAAGCGAGCCTGCAGTAGTGTGCGTGTGTTTCATTGGCGCGCTCGTTGGCAGCTGTTTTGGCAGGCAAGACAATCAGACATGGTTGAAACTGAAATGGACAATGCCGTCAGTGTTTTACCGTATCTAAATGTAAAATTATTACGATGTATTGTAAGACAATTTGTTCTTAGAGTTACGTCTGTTTATCTGTGCTTCAACCATAGACTTACTCTACGACCAGTAGGTAACGAACAAATACGATTTTTTTTCTTTTCTCAGTACTAGCACATCGGTCCCAAGCTTAATAATACGCCCCTAATAGTGAACACACTCTCAAAATAACACAGCAAATCAAAATACAGGCGCAAAAATGTACAGCATGGTGCTGGCTTAAAGGTGTACTTCGGACCAAGAGGTTCTACAACAGTGAACCAATTTCAAATCGCTAGTTGCATATTGATTGTTGCTTCAACTGTTTACAGCTGCACAATCCTAGAAATAAGCTGAACACTTAGCTGTCAAAATATACCGACTAGCTCATCCCTTAATATGTAATTTCGGTAAAATGTACAACAACAAAATCAGTAAAATTTGGAACTTCATCAACTGTAAAATCTTACCGTTTTTACTGAATAAGACTGTGAAATTCAGTACAGGGCTGTAATTCAGTCATAAACACAGCCGTTCGTTGTTTTAGCTTTTATTACCGCTTTTCTTAAATGTTAACTAAATAACTAAACTGAAAATTAATTTTAGTTTCTGTTACGAAATCGAAGGGCACTAACGAATGCATTCGTTGTTTTCTGCAACGAAACTGATTTGTACGTTTCTTGAAGCTAACTTCGTAATAGACGTAATAGGCAGAAAATCCATGTTTACGAGTGAAAGTTTATTAACGGAAATAAATTTTCAGTGTAAGTCTTACTACACATAATTTTTTCTCCGGTCGCGGGTTCGATTCCCATCAATATAGAAATTAATAAAAAAAACGGCTTGTCTGAAGAACGACGGTTGACATTGACTCATCCAACACCCGGAAGCAGTATTCATATTTGCCGCTGATACACATGCTCTAGGTTTTACAAAGGATGAAGCAGTTGTAGTTGTCAGCATAAATGTTTCCTTTGAACTGTAATACAGGGACTTTTTTCGATAACGGGGGGATCCTGTCAAAATATACATATTTTTTTTAGAAGTGTGTGGGGCAATTTTATGCCAAAAGTGTATTACCTAACACCATTCCATAATACCTTGATGTGCTTGTAATAGGTTCTGTTAGAATTTGATCTTGCATCTATTAAAAATCTATCAGCTTCCACATCTTTAGCACGTGAAAATGGCGGAAGTTTGACAGGCATGACTTATACTGAAGCGTTTAATAAAGATTACTGAGCTCCAGTTATTTTAACAATTGACGTCAGCATTTATTATGGTTTTACTGAAAGTCGGTAAAACAATTAGGCTAAGTGGCCTTGAACGCACGCACACTACAGCGCCATTTAAAACAAAAGAAAGCAAGTAAGAAGGAAAATCTTTTGGAGGAAAACAAACCATCATTTCTCTGCATGTGCTAGAAAGGGAAAGGTGATTAAACGTCAATAAGCCTAATTATCGAGCAGCGGATGTTTAATTACAGTTCATTAGTTTACAATGTACATCTGTAAAATAAATACAAACCGACATGGAGTTTTCAAAAGGGCCAATGTCGCAAACGTAAACAATGGCTTCTTCCGCAAATTTCTCGAGAATGCTAACTTAATCATAGTAAAACAACGATGATTGTACAGAAGAGGAATTCCCCTTCACAATAGAAGCGGTAATTTACTTGACCGAGTTTGCATTTTCAAGAAATTCGCGGAAGAATCCATTGTTTACCTTTGCGACATTGGCCCTTATGAAAACTCCATGTCGAAATGTAATATAATATTGTCATACGAATATTTTCATACGAATTACCGAAAAATTGCATTTCAAAACAAGAATTTAGTGTGTAGGTACTGGGTCAATCAAGTAGAAAACGCTGACGGAATGATTCATTACAATTGCATTCCTGATCGAGAAGAAAATGCAAAAAATGATCGATCAGCCGGGTTTTGTATCCCCTGCATATTATTATTGTTATATTATTGTTGTCTTAAGTCCATTTTGTTGCACTTAAGTTCTATTTGTTGCACCGGAGGGAGGCAAGGTCTCCAGATTTCTCTAGAACGGACAACTGCAATCAAATGCAATTGATGAAATCGACGTTTACCTCCTGTTGGGACTAAAATTTACGATGAAAGAAGGAAACATTAAATTTTCAGCGTAATCTAATGCACATAAAGGGAACGCTACACTCATAAAAAAGCACATATATTTATTGGCGAAAATCTATGTAGAATTTTGCATATCATTTATGTGTCCATTCATAAACAGAACCCATGGAGAATCACACATAAATTGAAAAATGTGTGAACATAGAGTTTATGTATACTCAAAGATATCATTTGTTGGTCCAATTGCAATAAATAATGTGTGGGACACATAAAATTTACCATTGTTTTTTCATCAGTGTCGATTTGGCAGACTATAAGGGGATGTTTCATGTGAATTTAAGCCATATAATGGCTGAATCTAGACTTTTGTATGAAAGATTGCGAAAAATGTTGAATGACGCATTAAAGATTGCTCACAATTTCGTTGTTTACGCCTGCTATGGCTTAGAATTAAACGAGGGGAAATGTTACGCGCCTCTTGTTAATTAAATTCATTATTTTTTTCAGTATAGCGATCTGTACGTTTTTCTGAAAAAAATAAAAAATAAAACATTAGTGTTGGGTTATATCAGGGATATATCCGCAAAGTTCACCTAGGACCGCGTTGGTTTATAATAATAATTGTATCATCTAATTTATACGTATCATTACACTATTGGTTGGTTAAAATGTTAATAACATAATTTTGCTTTGGATCCGTCCCTTCTTTTGAATTTTGCTCCATACTGCACTTTCGTGATGCTCATCTTTCTGGGCCTCACTATTCAACGCTAGTATACTGCACTCGAGACGAACCAAAATGATTTCATAAAAGATGAATGGCAAGATTTCATTGGCCCAAAATCTTACCATTGCATTGGGTAGACATGGAAACCCGTAACTGTCAAATGAGCCGTTCTTGCAAGAGTCTATCTCCCATACCACAACCGGGCGGACTGTGGCGGGTGGATAAAGCCCTGTCCGAACCACCAGCTAAGAGCTTGTGGCGAAAACTGAAATCATTTCGGTTTATCTCGCGTGCTATTTACTAGCGTTGATAGCATAGCCCCGAATGAAGAGAGGCACGAAAAAACTGTACGAAGCAACATTCTAAAAAGGGGACGGGCCTCAATTATAAAATCAGACACCGGCAACGAAGCAAAATAATTTTGCAGTTGAGGGGTGTCCCAGCAAACACAAAATCGTATATAATAGCGGATATAAGTACAAAGTGGAGGCGATATACGTACATGCGTCCATTTGACTTCATGTAAAATATACGTATATCGCCTCCACTTTTCACTCTTATCCGCTATCATATACGATCCTGTGTTTGCTGGGGTGGCTATTTCTGTATTCATCATGTAATGAAACTAAATGAAATAAAAAGAAGAAGACAATTTGAACCATTTGTTACACCCAGTTCGCACTACAACCTATAATACGTAATATAGAGTAGCTGATATCGGCATCTATGCGTCTAATTTTCTCTGGAAATAACGTGCATGGCATTTGGCATCAAGATAATATATATCACGTAATATAAGCTGTAGTGTGAACGGACCCCGATAGGGAAAAAAATGTTTTCAACCTGTTCATACGGAGATTTGTATGGGAGCAAAAGTAGGTAATCTTTAAGTAAAACATTGTACTACTTATACTAATAGCACTTAGTTGTCATTTCAATGCAACAATTTAGTAGGTTTTTATGATCAAATGGTGTTTGAATGAAGTCATTATGTTCATTTGAACGAGAGTTATGAGCGTTCAAAAACCTTTCACTTTTGCGTAACGCTCTCATTTTCAAAATTTTGAAACGACACCCGGTTCCTATACAGAAGAGAAACGTTGTCCTACATTAAAAACAGGAAAATCTGTAGGAATCACTAACATGAAGTGCGTTCTACCATTTTTTATGCATTTTGGTAGTCCATGGGACTGGTGCTATTCAGAGTAACGTGAAACTGAGGGAGAATGAAATTTTTAAAACGCCTGCTAAATTTCTTCCAACTGTTTCTAGTTTTTGGAACTACTCGACCTAAACAGATTGAATTAACCCATGAGTATTATCGATACAAACGCCTGTCAAAACGCATCCGGCATCATTTTTTCGAGCAACTTTTTTTAGCATTCCGTAGGGCAGATTTTCGATTTTTATTTACTGTTTGCATTACTACTTATTACTTTAATATTCGAAGAATTTTGAACAAATTTATTCTGCTTTGTTATGATGTCACATAGTCAAATAATCAAACAAACATTGTAAAAACTCCACAACCAGAATCATCACCTGTCAGTTTCAAGGAAACAGAGATACACAACACACCGTCCTCAACCACAAACATCTTCTCCCAAGTACATGAATTCAATAAGTAATTAGAATAACCACTCATGAAAACGAACCCACCTTTTGCGGTAGGGTAAATATGACACAACCTAGTATTTGGACGCAGATTTGCCTCAACAGAGAGAGTGAAAGCAATTATTTTTCTATAGGAAATATATACATATATATTATTATAATAACTATTAAAACAAATAACCTGTAAGCAACGAACGAAACGACGATGAACTGTTATGAATTCAGAAAAAAGGATCGAAATCTAAAGCTGAGATTAACGAAAACTAGGTGGCCATTAGAATAACCTATTTAAAAAAAAAATTAAACATTTGTAGTTGACAAGTAGGTGATTCTCCATAGACGATAGTACCGAATCAAATGCTTTAAATTAATTGTTCTATCTCTTTTCTAAGCTAACTAAGCTGTTAACTGTGGGCTAAACGCTGCACATGTAGGCATTTCATTGTTTTATTTTTTGTTCAAAACAAGAATTGCTGAGCGGAACGGGAGATCAGTCAGTGCTCTCGTCTCGGCAATTCAATTGTTATTTATTAAACATGGATAAGCTCTAAAACGAATGTTCCTATTAAAATGTAAAAATAAGTCAAGAAGAAAACATAGATTCTATGGTAATGTAATTTATTTGTAATACACATTGTTTTAATCGTTAGCCACTCAACCAGTGAAGCATTAAGCGCCATTTGTTTTGTTTTCCTCCCTTAGCCATCTCCTTTCTGAAGTGTGTAAATTAATAGATTGCTATAGACCAGCCATGACCATATATATAAATATACGATTATGAATTATGAAAAAAGGTGTGATTTATTAAAAGTGTAAACAGCATGAATTGCAGGAATCTGAATGCTCTCGTTTCTTGTATGTTGTAGGAAAAGACCGAAAACAAACGAAGATGGGAAGGGAAAATGTAAACCCAATAAAAGCTCCCTGAACATACATTGGGAGAAAGTTTAAAAATAACAAATGGTGTTTTAATTGAGCTCTGTCCATGCCTCCCTCAGCCGCTGATCTAATTGTTTCTGATTTAATATGCGTTCTAATTGATTTCCAAATCGCTGGGCTAACTGGTTGTCGACTCGTGCCGTGCTCTGTCGGTGATTGCTCAGCATCTTCTGTGATTTTAAAACGGTAGGTACATACTGTGTGCTGTGATGTTTGATTTTTGTTTCTCTTAGGACTCCGGAGAGGCTTATTTGTAGTGTGAGGTTGATAGCAGGTCACTTTTTAGAGACTTGGTCTCTGTTTTAATGCTACTTTCCAAAAAGTCTCTTTTTTAATGAAAGATCTCGAAAGTCTTTGTTTTTACCAAATTAGTCACATTTTTAATTTGTCGTGTTTAATGTCTAACGTTACTTCTAGTTTATTTATTTTGGCCAGCACAGGCAAATGTCATTATCAATAGGAAATCTCGTACGATGCTTGAGCATGAGCATGGGCATGATTGACCGCCCGAGGTTGCTACTCCGTTGTTGCCAGATCAGCTGTTATTACCCAGAGAACCAACAGAAGATGCTTGGGGCCAACCCCAAGTAACACCAAAAACATCTTTTTGGTCAGTTATCTTGAAATTATGTTATACAGGAGTATTGAGAATGCAATGAAAAACATCTTTTGTCATATGAAAGCTGAGAGGGTGTTATCGCAAAACATTTGCCTATCATAAGTCACTAGTATATTTCTAGGACATATGACTTAATTTTAGACTCAAATATGACCAAAACAGCGCAACTAACCGATCTTTTTATAACGTATTTTAGCTCGCATAAGAAGTTCTAAAGATGCACTGCGTAACATGCTTTCGACAAGACGAAGTCTTATCTAGGTAGTTTATAGCATCACAAAAACCAATAGGTTATAATCAAGTTATTGAAAAGTAAAACTAAACGCAGAAATTCATGAACACAACTACTAATCCAACGAGTCAAACTAGCAGATGTTAACACAGATCGAATTTGACAGTAATGTTTGTTATGAATATGATGCATACGTTTATGAATTCCCATTACTTTTTATAAATGTTTCATATCAATTAAGAAGCAGACGTAGCCCATTTGCAAGATATCTTTTTAAGAGACGGTTACAGAATCGGTCTAACAACAAACAAAAAACATATTTTTCGGAACTATAGCATGCAATAAAAATCCCCATATGCAGTTGATAAATTGTGACGGACGACAACAAACGTCATGTTCTCTAAAACTTCTGGAGCCAAATGACATTTCACTAAGAAGATGCTCTAATGTGGTTATTATGATGTTATAATAGCTAACTCAAATAATTTGCTATGGACCATCATGAGTATATTAATAGACTGCTCTCACGATGTATTTTGGACTCAATTTCAACTAAACGCCATAGCTATGGCCAAAATTACAGTGCCGGTTGTAGCTTTGATTATAATTATCACTAAAAAAATCGAAAGCTGCGTTTGTTTTTGTCGATGTTTGAGATGTTACAGTAAGAAAGAAAATTGCTCGATAATCGAGACAATTTTAATGTTTTAAAAATAATTTCAATCGTCAGTGTAGACCATGTGTCTAATCCACCATGGCGATTTTTGATGATTCCAACAGAGATACTGCAAACTGGCAAAATATAAGAGAATTTTCTGTTGTTCTTTAGAATTTAAAACAGTAATTCTTTAGAACGGCGCGCATAAATTATGCAAAATTAAAACCAAAAGTTGCACCATAAAAACCGCGTTGTGAGAATTAAAAATCTTTAGATTTCTGATATTTATTAAATAATTGATTTTGCCAAAAACGATTGTCATTTTTTTACTATGAGTTGTGCATATTCTCATCATAAACAAACATAATATTCTCAATCATAACAATCTTAACAATCTTTGTTAACTTCTGATCGTTTGACATTTCTCAAACTAGCATGTCATGTTCATGTATTTCTGCAATTGTTTTTACTTATAAATTACTTGATTGTAACCTATTTGTTATTTTGATGCTAGAAACTGTCATAGCCGGGGGTAATGATGATCGGTAATCCGACTAAGCTGCCGATGGGAGGTACTGTGCCTGACGCCGATACTGTGCAAAACTTAGCCCGTGGTTGCTGCTGCTGCAGGATAGCGCAGTCGAAATAGAAAACCTTAAATCAACTATAGCCCTGAAAAGCGCCGATAGCTGCTACTGATGCTCCTCGGTGATGAAACCAGACAACGTAGTTTGCCCGAATTGAAGGTATCTTCTGGCTCTGAAAAGAACCGTTTGATATTGGATATTCCACCGTGCGCTGCTCTGGTTTGAAGTGAATCCGTCGTGCTGCTGCTACACTAGCAAAGTCCGAGTTCTTGATCATTGAAAGGAGAATAGTTTGTCATCATAATTTTTCCTGTTCTGTTTATTTGTTTTTTTTTTTGTTTTTTTTGGAAACGTTACCTTTGCTTAATAGGGTAATGAGGCGTGTCAATGTCTAAGGTCTTAATTGTGGATATAAAATATTTCTTTCATTTTGTTTGTCAATGAAGGCAAAACGTAAACCATGTTCAAATACATTTATTATGATGATGTGTAAAAGTGTACTTTTAGTCGTTTCCCTGAAATTGAAAGTAAGAAGTCTAAGAGTGAGTTGGAGCATAACCCGCCAGTATCACACCTGACGTTAGTGCCTTTATATAAACGTTCTACGACGTGAGAGTGAAAAAATGACAGCAATTTGATACTTTTACTACTGGTCAAATTTTTGGTCTCACATGCATGTTCATAGCATGAGATAAGCCCTTTCGCCGTCGACAAGATGGAAAATTTGCCCCACGAGAGGGGTTTAAATCGGCAGTAATATTTAAATATATAGGAAAGCGGAACCTATGCTCACCATAGTACATATATTCATCACATTCTGCAGTCATCCAACTTCAAACGTAAAAAGATGTTTAATTTCTCCAATAAATGGACGCAGTAACCAAGAATATATAATCCTGGCAAATAAAATTAGGTCTTGAATATAATTAAAAGCTACAAAAACGTTTCGGAGACTTAAATTTCGTAAAAATAATGAGCAGTCAGATTTTCAACACAATTTCTTACCTTTGCACTACAAATTCGTCGTATTGATCTAACCGTACTAGGGAATATACTCGAGCCAGACTCCAAGTTTTCTCTTTAATTGCACTATATCCTCACACATTTTCGTTGCGTAATTGCACAAACCATAAAGATCCTACTTCACTTATTACATTAGCCACACGAGAATATACGAATACGTGATAAAATACTAGAAAACTATGGGATTAATTTTCACAATAATTTAAATACGCTTGCACCTATTCTGAACCGTGTTTACAATCGACGTAATCGCTTGATGTTGCCAAACTATTTTATTATGACTCTTATTCGAATGAAATGGGTTTGGCAGTACTTCAATATCACCTTTTTTGTGGGAGAGCTACAAATCGTCCAAAGTTGAACAATTTTAGTTTTCCATAGATTAAATAAATAATAGCATGCTTCTTATAGTAGATTTTTTCATTATTTACCGAGAAATAAAATTCCACATTTAATAATATTTTTCCATCTCTGTTGAATTTGGCAGCACTGCTCACATACTGTATAGCATACACATCAACGCTAGTGTGCGTGTTCAATCATTCATAGAGCATTCTATGCCCAACGTTATGGTGAGTCTTGTTGTCAATATTCTCATGGAAGAATAACAAACAAACCCTTTCATTTTGTCTTGGTTATATGCATGCTACCCAACACACGTGAAGTGCTGTCAAATGATCTACTTCATTTTTGGGTGTAGTAGTGGAGAGCGTTAACTTGTTTATATTTTTTCTTGATTAAAATCAGTACGATTAACATATGTACACAGATGGGATTAATGTTTTTTGTGATATTATTAAAATAGATACATAGCAGTGACACTTTTCCGTATTAAATTGGAAGAAAATTATCAGAATCGAATGTTTTGTGTGTTGGTAAACGATTAACGGTAAGTGAACGAATAAATTGTGAATAACTTGTGTACTCATTGTTCGGTATTCAGTGCATATTCACCGATTTCCACTGTAGGTCTGCTTATTGAGCTCAAGATAGGTTCCGCTTCCCTAGGTATATATTAATATAAAGATGTATCTCCTTAAACCAACTAAATGGAAAATAATTTGAAAACAAAGAACTACAGCTGATCTGGCAACAACGGAGCAGCAATCTCGGGTGGTCAATCATTCTCATGCTCATGCTCAGTGCGAGTCAATTTTATCAAGAAGGGAAAGTAACGAAAATGTTAGTCGCTTATCAAGGCTGTGAGTTTACGATAATGAATGTTTGTTTATTTTCTACATATGTAATAAGAGCTGAACAAAACATTTGTTTTGTTTTCTGCAAGGCTATTTAAACTTTTGCAAACTAATTAAACTTTGTCAAAACATCGAAGCTGAATATTTGAATAACACAAAGGCACCATGAGCTGAAATTTTCAGAAAAAAAATATTACTCAATACACTATTTTTTCACTTTTTATTAGATAGGTAAATACATCTTTAGCGCAACCGTAGAAATATTGTTTGACATATAATTTATAACATGCCTTCGAACTATATCATCCCGATAAAAACACACCGCTTCGTTACTTTATAATTGTATATCGAGTAAAAGCAGCATCCACACCACACCAAACAACGACGTCGTTGACAGGGCTGTGTTTGTTTGCTTGTTTTGTAATGTTTTGTTGGGAAACAATCAGTCAGCTCGCCAACCAGCCAGCCAAGTCAGTTAACAGCAGTATGGAGCCAGTCAGATGATGACTAGTCGGTCCACAGGGTGCGCGAATCTTTACCAAACCAATCTGCAAGAGGTGCATTGCTGTGAGCCGACCTTCAAAACGAAGAGAGAGGGATGCTGCAGCGACCAACAACAAAAATCTGTGTTTACTCAAAGGAAAAGAGCAGATTCTGTCGCCGTCGCCGTTGTCTTGAGGGATGACTCCATCCAGCCATCGCTTCGTCTTGACTGCGAGGCAAATAGGCAAAAATGATTAAGTTTTTATAATAAATCAAACATGTCAAATCGGAATACAAGTTCATTTAATCGACGAATGATGCTGCGATCGACTGTTTTGTACAGTATGGGGAAAACACCGAATTTACTACACTCAAACTGAGCATCGTTTTTCACTACCACCCCGATAGCTGAGCGTGGAGCCGTCTGGTAGGTAGGCAAACACAATCTCGGTGACTGTTTCCGGGGGCAGGTCTACTCCGGCTCCAATCACTTGATTCTTGAGCCGGCGGACGTCGTCTGCCGAGTGTTGATCCGTCTGGAGTATTTCGAACGTTTTTGCACCATCATCGAATTCGTTCACTTTGGCGATGGCCCATCTGGTACGAATCAGCTTGGGTCGTCGGGAAGGAGTTTTAGGAGGTAGAGTGGGCAAGGATCGTGGTATGCCGGTGTGCCGTGACGTTCTGGGGGAGTGCCGTTCACGTGGAGGGGCTGAGGAACTGGCTGTCGTCTCAAATATATAACTGTTGGCTAGTTTTGTTCTTGTCCTCACTACGTTTGGGAAATTAAAAATTTGAATAAGATGTCCATAGTTCACGATTTGTAGAGTTACTTTTGCTTATTCCGGCGAATGAAGATTGTGTTCTGTTACTTGGCTCGGATGGTGAGAAAAGTTTATTGCTCCAAGATGATTTGAATGGCGTTTTTGAAGATACTGTTGAATTTATTGATCTGGAATAGTAAAGCGGGTGGTAAGAGTACATGGAAATAACTGTATAACTTAAATGGAACAATGATTCTGAATTTAATAGGTTAAAAAATTGGCGTTGTTGTAAAAGAAAGCAAAATGCTTGAAAATGTGAGGCTTGATTATCTCAAAAGTTGTGACTAAAATGATGGCGGCTTTCTGTTGACGCGTGGCTCTCAAATTGAATCTCAACAAATATCGCTTTTATTTTAATTATTCACAAAATAATTTGTCACTGTGCTGAAACGAATGTTTAATTTTAACGCTGAAATCACTAGAAATTGGTTAGTGTTTACCATGAAGAGTGAGTCGATAATTATTGCGACACTTTCAAACTTGCGTACACACTTAGAAAATTAGCTTAGCTTAGCTTGACTGACTGCACGTATCTATGGTTGCTACTCCGTGATAGATCAGAACCAGTGAAATTACACAATGAATCAACTGAATGGGGCTGGGAGTAACTGACCATTCTTACTGTACACGTTTCAGTGACTCAATTTCTTTAGTAATCAATAACGGCGCCGGCCTTGCAATCAGTTGGGAATAGGGAAGGAAAGTTAGTGTGACCTTTGCTGATTAGGGACCGTGATTACCTCTGCATCCCCACAAAGGTCACAGGAAGAAGGTTTTTCTGTGTTAGTAGGGTAGGGCTCGATGGATCAGGATTCACCTTGATAAGTGATGTGATCATATAATATAGTTCATTCAAATCACGGGACAAAAAGGATAACAATTACCTGTTTCGCTCCGCGTTTTTTGAGAGCACTTACCAACTCTCAATTGTATGAAAATCCCTTGCGAGTTTCAACTGGTTAGCTTTCTGCTTTTCCCGCGGTACCTAAATGATGCCTATCCAAAACGACCAAGCTTGTCCCATATGGCATTCGGTACTAGAATCTTTATTTATATTTTTATTAACTGTGCAATATTGACAGAATATTTGAGGGTGTGTTCGTGTGAGTTACGTTATTAGGGGCGAATAATTCAGCTTGAGACCGAACTTTTGAGTCAAAAACTATATCCAAATCGAATCGTAGAGGGTTTGAGCTGTTTAGTGGAATACCTGTAACTAGTAAATTAGAAGAAAATTAGTATCTTCCATTTAATTCCAACTACTTTGCTTATCTTCGACAGATACGTATTTCGTCTACAATGTGCATACTTCTTCAGTGTCTCGTACTAGTCGAGTTATTAGTACGAGACACTGAAGAAGTCTGCACATTGTAGACGAAATACGCGTATCTGTCGAAGATAAGCAAAGGTAGTTGGAATTAAATGGAAGATACGAATTTTTCTTCTAATTTCTAGTTACAGGTATACTCGATAGTACGTACATCAACATTCTCACTTTAAATCGAAATTGCATAGAAATTACTGATTGTATCTGAAATCTAATACAACCAAAAGAAAGAACAGAAGCTGCTTTTGGTCATATAAGATTGCAGATTCAATCCGTAGTTTCTATGTAATTTCGATTTAAAGTGAGAATGTTGATGTACGTACTATCGAGGTATACCTGTATATCCATTTTTATCTTGACCATCCACCTCCTGGTAGAACATTCCTCTACCAGATGCTCCTTTCAATTCGCTGAAGAGTTTTTAAGATTGAAGAAAAATTGACGTTCCAAGTAATTGTTAACAATTGGTTTTTAAACCCTAATCATCACTTATTCGAGATATGATTGGTTTATATCACAACACTTTAGATGGCCGTAGCGTGTTAATGTATGTTTTTCATTTTATAAAATGAGCTGCTTCTGATTTGCTTGTGGGAATTGTTGAAATACCATGCAACATTAATTAGTGTTGTGCAATATCCGCTAAATAGAACGATTTGACGGTGTTGTATCCACAACCAATAGGAAACCAGCGATTCCAAATTGGCTCCCTGCTGGCAACATCATTGGTCCCAAGTACACCTTGCACCCTGCAACACATTCTTGTGCCTTCGGCGGAATGGTGCTAGTACTTCCTAAGCCAAGAAATATTTTCACTTTTTCATGCCCATCCACCTGCTGGTAGAACCACGGGATGGATGGTCAAGCAGAAAATATATACAGTATTTGACTAAGAAAAATATCAAAGCATCGGTCCCAAGCCAAATGAATCACGCCTAAAACTGAACTCCAAAGAATGGCCCTCAAATAGTCTGCCAAAACAACACATCAAAACGAAACAAAAGCAAAGATTCCAGTACCGCAAAGCGAGAGAATGGGAAACTCTATGGCCTACTTGGGATCAATCGAGTTTTAAAGTCAATCTTTAATCGCAAGTTTCCTATTCATTATAGTTAGAATGTACCACAAACCAACGCAGGGAGCCGATAAAGAACAGCTGAACAGCAATAACCGTTAACAACCCTGCAGTGTCACACGACCAGTTGTTTTGACTTCAAAATGAGAGTAATTCCTATCAATTTCATCGAAAGAGGAATCACTAAAAATTAAGTCTTGTTGGCTTTGATAACAAATTGCTCTGATTCATGTAGGTGTTGCCGATTTATCATTTATTATACAATATTCATTCAAAATTGAAAACCACATGAGCATGGGCATGATTTACCGCCCACGGATGCAATTCCGTTATTGCTGTTTTTGCACAATGAACCAACAGATGATATGATGTTTGGGACCAACATACATCCCTAATGTATAAAAACTGGTGACATTTTGAAGCAATACCGGCGCCGGACGTGTCCAAATGCTATTCAAGTAAGGAAAGGAAAGAGGCGTGTGATAGGAACTTGTGAGGACCGGAAGTCATACCCTCCTTCCAGGTTGTCAACTCACCATTTGAAGGCCACCAAAAACATACATTTCACACACAAAAACTATTCTCAAAAAATGGAAGCTGGACCCAAAAGGATACAATGGAAAGAGCTCACCCGGATTTCCAGAAAATTCCGTTGCTGTTGTTTCAACATCGAGCAACCAGAGCAGGTCCTTGTTCTAGAGGAGTTCGCTCCAAGACCATGAACCAAACATCTTTCAGTGACGCGGCTGATCAAGAGCTTCTCCTGCCGCAAGTCTGTATGTTTGGAATTCCGTCTCCAGCGGGGACACTTTGTTTTCAAACCAGACGAAAACACGACTCGTGTTCAACTATTTGGTGACCGAATGATAATGAGAATGAAAAGCTTAACACTTATCATTAATTTCCACTATCAAATTTTCACGAAAAAAAAACCAGCAGCGAAACATAAACACGCCAGTCCCGCAGCGCGACCTACTTCGATTCATGAAGAGTGAGTCGATAATAATTGCGACACTTTCAAACTTGCGTACACACTTAGAAAATTTCAAGTAAAAATAGTTTTTTTTCAGATGCAACCAAACGTAGCCGCAAATCTATCTAGGAAAGGCTTGTAAGATGGAACACGATCCGTTTTCTTCTCGTAACCACATGTATAGAAAAACGTACTCAAAACTTTTCCAAGACTATTTTTAGACATGGAATTTGGTATTTCATTCTCACGACTTCTTTACAACAAAGTTCTTATACTCTTGTCAAAGAAGATGTTTCTGGTGTTACTTGGGAATGTTTCATCACCATTGAAATCCTTTGAAAGGAAGACAGGGGGAGGGGGGGGGGGGGTGCTCCCTACAAATGAAACTCGAATTTCTGCATAATTCTAGACACAATCAACCAAATGGAACCAAATTTGGCATGTGGAAGTTTTTTAAGGCAAAAAATGTTTCAATGGTGGATTGAGACCCTCCTCTCTTTGGAATCTCTCCTATACAAATGAAACACAGATTTATGCAAAACTCGAGAACAAATCAAGTAAATGGAACTAAATTTAGCAGGTGGAGGTTTATGAACGTAAAAAATGTTTCTAAGATGACTTGAGACCTCTCTACTTTCTTAAAGAGGGTGGGTGGGGGTTTGCTCCCATACAAATGAAACACAAATTTCTGCATAACTCGAGTACTAATCAATCAAATGGAATCAAATTTCGCATGTGCAGGTTTTTGATGGAGATACATGTTTTATGGTGATTCGAGACTTCTTCGCCCTCTGAAAGGGATAGGGGGAGGGGCTCCCATACAAACGAAAAACAAATTTTTGCATAAGTTGAGAGCTCCTTGAGCAAATGGAACCAAATTTGGTATGTGGAGGTTTATGAAGGCAAACAATGTTTTCATGGTGGTCCGAGACTCTTTCCGCTTCTAGAAAGAGGGGCTCGCATACAAATGAAACACAGATTTCTGTATAGCTAGAGAACTAATCAAGGAATGGAACTAAATTTTGCCTGTGAGGGTTTTTGAAGAAGAGACATGTTCCTATAGTGGTTTGAGACCCATATGCCCTCTGGAAGGGAAGGTGACTCCCATACAAATGAAACACAAATTTCTGCATAACTCGAGATCTATTCAAGCAAATTGAGTCATATTTAGCATGTGGAGTTATTTCGAGGCATGAAATGTTTCTATCGTAGATCAAGACCCAAGACCCGCTCGCACCGGGTTCAGGTAGCATTACATAAATTTACGTCCTTTTTCAAATTTACACGAAGGAAAAGCAAAAAAAATCATTTGAAACTATTAAATGTTTTAAAGTAAAGATAAAATAATACTTCAGCTACTTCTGAGACTGAAGTGATTATCGCAGAAAAAGAGAGATATGCTGCGGCGTCCATTTTCAAAGCCTGCCAATGCTAGACTGTGGGCTGTTGAAACCTTTAACATTGATTATATGCCCTCACAAATGAGTCAAACATTTCTATTTCAATTCGCGTTCGTGTAATTTTGAGTGTCTCAATCCATGAAACTTAATACGCATGACATATTTTTTAACTCTTGATGTGTTATTGCATCACAAGGCACTATTTTGCATCATATTGTATTTACTTTTAAGAGACAACCATTATTTTTGGATTTGCATCTATTATCACATAAGATCCAGTCATTTACTGATTTGCAAGTCATGAATCTTTTACAAATTACAGCTTATTGCTTATGTGATTTATATTATTTTTAAGAGTGTAACCACCCAAATACAATGATAACGGAAACGGAACGGAAAACGGAAATTTTGACAGTTGCTTGACAATGACTTCAGTAGGTCCAATTAGAATCGACTTGGATCTAGCCTGTTTTCTTTCCGACAAGCAGGCATACTCAGATCGGGCTTTGCCGTTTTCCGTTGCCGTTATTATTGTGATTGGGCCATAACTAATTCATACTTGACTGAAGTGAACCAAATTTTCTGTTTAGAGTTTGTTTACATTGTTTCAGTTGCACGCTCATTCTGATTTACCCAACATTCAGTATTTTTTACCCATTTTCATAAAACAGGCTGAAATGTCAAATCATGGGTAGGGCGATTTATGAAAGTGGGTAAATCTCACTCTATTCTTCATTATTTAGACATATACCAGTGCCTGCCCAGGGGTCCAATAAGCTCTAGCATATGCAGTAAATCAAACATCAAAATGTATTTCAGATGCTACAAACTTAACGTTAGCATTATATCAGCATCTTGAATGCTATCTGCTGTAAAGTTGGACTTGAATTGCTATTTAAATATTTGCAGCCTGTAATGAGCATTTCGAATACAAAATAGCATTAATGAAGCATTTTCTTAGCATTGCAGTAAAGCAGCGTATATTGGGCCAAAAGCGGCGTTTATGTTACATTTAAGGCGACTTAATTGCTTAATAGGCTGCCGTATAGATGCTTTGAAACTGCTTTTTGGTTACCTGTGTATTGTTTGTACAATGGACACATATATGAACTTTTGGTAAAGTTTTACAGGGAAGAACCGTGATTAGTCGTTTAGATTTCAGATAACTTTGTGCCGTCTGTTTATAAGAGAAGCCGGACTTGGCAACGGAGTTTATTTAATTTTATTATTCTTTCTTCTAAAAGGGTGCATCGTTTCGCCGCTTGTCGTAGAGGCAAAGGAATGCATTCATACCAGCTTGCGCTGATGATGGCCAAATGCCTGCCGAATCAGAGTACTAACGTTTGCATTGAAAAAAAAGGACAAATTTGCCGATTTTTCATGGGTTTACCTTTACCCGCACTGAAAAAACTACCCATGCAGCATCAATCATAGTAACCCATGAGCCAGCAGACAAAATTTGATAACTCTAGTGATGGCGAAAACAGTGAAACAACTCCGTTCAGAAGTGGGCGCATTCAAAGAACGGTACACAGCTGCGTCGAAAACGGACATCGTGCGGCACTTTGTGGACGCTGGATACGCCCGTTCCAACATCTACAACATCTTGGCACTATTAGACAACCATCAGAACATCGAAAGAAAGCCCGGTTCCGGACGGCCGACGACCCTGAGTGACAAGAAGCTCCAAAGGATGCTGAAGAGGAAGACCGAGGGAAAAGTTGCTACATCGCTACGTGCGCTTGAGCAGGAGGTCGGTTCAACCGGCCAAACAGCGAAAAAGTACCTGGCAAACATGAGCATATATGTCAGGAAGCGGGAGTCACGTCCACTTGTTCCGGAGCTGCAGGCAATGACACAGCGGCAGCGGCTGAATAAGATGGTCAACTCGATTTTCCCGGCGAATTGCGACGTGCCGGTGGTGATGGACGACGAGACCTATCTCCCCCTGGATAGCAACGACTGGCAGGGCACTTCGTGGTCTTCTTCCACCACGAAGGAAGTGAGCCCCGAGGTGAAGTTCATTTCACACACCAAGCTTCACAAGAAGGCACTGCTGTGGCTGACAATCATCGAGAAGGGGAGGTTAAAGCCGCACTCTTTCGCTCCGGATTGGCCGTGAACGGGGAAATTTATAGTACGAAATACCTGCCCGAAGTTGCGTCGTTCATCGAGAAATACCATTCTGGCTGGAGCTGGCGTCGGCCCACTACTCGAAGCAATCGATGGAGGAGGTGGAGCGGCTGAATATCGATGTGGTACCCAAGTCGACGAACCCGCTAAACGGCCCCCAGCTGCGTCCCATCGAAAATTTCTGGCCCAAGCTGAAGCGTAAGATCTACTCCAACAATTTTGTCGCGAAACTGAGGAGGAATTGATAAATAAAACGGAGAAAGAACTCAAAAACATGCCTCGATGCATGTTTCTGTCCGCCATGGCGAATGTTCCGGTTAATTGTCGGAAGGCTAAAATAAAAAACTTTTGCAAGTAAGCTGATACAATTACCTTCATGGGAAATTTATCAAAAGCAAAATGGTAAATGTTAAGAATTTTACCCACACTCATCCCTATATTTAACCAACGGATGTAAGCTGAAATAAATACATATGCGGATCTGAAGTGTCGCAATAATTATCGACTCACCCTTCAATGGTCATAGAAGTGAGCAAGGCTATTGAAATAGAGAAAGATCTAAATAAAGTTTTAATTTCAACATCCAAATTGCATGTTTTATGTGTCTGCATATTAGTGAAGGACAAACGCTCTTTCTGTGGTTTTAATTTATAGACTTGGAGGCTTATGAAAGAAATCGAAACAAAATCTTTCTCTAACATTACACTCAAAAAAATCGTCACGTTATTTTCACGTGAAATTTCACGTAACTTTCACCTGAACACCAAATTTTCTTTAGTTAAATCAGGTGAACATTACGTGCCAGTGAACTGTACGTGAAAAATCGCGTAACAATTATATGATTTTCACGTAGAATGTGGATTTACGTGGAAATCACGTAGCTGTTACGTGAATTCCACTTATTTATTACTGGTTTTGGCAGTGGACGAAAATTACGTGCGTTTCACGTGGAAACAACGTGACGATTTTTTTGAGTGTAGTATTAAAAATGGCATTTGACCTAGTTCTATAATATGATATAGTTTGGTGAACACCCAAAAGGCGACATTCTAAACGTTTCGTTTTCAGGTATTAAAACAATTTACAAACTCACCGCTTCTTACCCGATATCCTCTCCTGCAAAGAAGATTGCTTGGAAATCTTTTCTTGCGTCGATGTACTGGATGTACTAGATACATCTTCCTGCGGCGTGATATTGTTTTTCTCTGGCTTAGTGTTATTTATGTGAAAGCTGGTATCTCTGTTCAACTCATCCAGCTCATTTTTTTCTTTGACATCAACCAAAGACCGAACGGGAGCACTGGCTTCACCATGCAGACTAACATCACGGCACGATTTGAACTGATTCAAATCACTGACCGACCGCTTCAGACTCATCCTTTCCGGGTTGACACCAAACAGATCCAATAAACAATCCACGCCATACAAGACACTTTCGTCCAGGGTTGGTCCGAAGAACTGCCGCCTCAAATCAGTGAGACTTATCTGATCCTGACGATAATTTACTAATGTAGTCAATTCAAGATTTTATCCTGTTTCACTTACCATATTGATTGAGATTTTGTTGAAATTTGGATCCGTTTCAAAATATGCCAAATAAGATTGTGAAAAATAAAAGAAATTGTTTTCCCCGGTTACTTCGACCACCGAATCGATGCCATTGGTCCGAGTGGAAAAGGAGAAACGAGGCTGATAAAAATAAATAAAATAAAGCTCAAATCGTTTGGAACTAATCCCCATGGAGACGACGTCGATGATGCTCTTGAAAATTTCCAGTTTAGCTCGGGGGGTAAATAAAACAAACCGGAAACGGAAAGTTCAGCCAAACTGCAGTCAGTCAGCTGTTGTGGTGGTGTTTGTAAAAGTGTGAAAGACGGAAATGGATCATCCAACAATCACGTAAGTTATTTTTTTTAAATTTTTGCTGATCCTTTCCATTATTTTAATGGAAACTATTCGCAATTCTTTCACTGCGATGGTGCGAACTTCTCCACCTCAAGCAACATTTTTCAAATATTACCCTGATAATTGAGTTTTACACCAACCTAACATAACCTCGCCAAATGAATCGGATGAATTTCTTTTGACAGGAGTCCGTGGTTTGATTATTTCATCTGTTTGAATTCGAAAACAAACAAACTAAGGACTCCTGTCAAAACTGAATTCCATTCATCATGATGAACCATACGTTCACTCATGACGTCATATTGCAAAATTCTATACTCATTCAAACTAGTGCGTATTTAATTCTTCTTAAATGATTGCGTAGTTTTCGAATGTACCCCTAAAAAGGATGCAAACTCTCAAGGATAAAAGACGACAAAAATGAGCTTGTCGATATCAGTGGATATGGATGAAGTTTCCAAGGACTCGCACATGGAAGTGTGTTATGAAGTATGGAATTCAATATTGAATGATTCGTTTTGAAAGCATGCCAAGCTCAATAAGTATCAATTACATTATCTTTTATTCAATACTATAATCATTTGATAGACAAGATTTGAGTCTTAAGGTGCTTTGTTTATGGTGAATTAAACTCAAGGAAAGTATTTCTGATTACAAGCTATTGAACGTTTCGATTACAAAAACATGAACCCCAAACCGTTCTAAGAAATATTATTATAATCTCTCATTCTGAAAGTAAACCGAAAAATATAATGAAATTAACAGACATGTAACATAACCACTTGTTTAATTGCAAGGCAAAGCAAGCATAAACAACGTTATTCTATCTAACTTTCAGACAACATACCTGATTCCAGCGATATTCGGCTTAAATTTACATGAAAGATCCCATTAATTTATGCCAGATCTAGCATTCCCTTAATGTGCATTTGATATCGCCGAAAATTAAATCAGTGCCAAAGTTAGATTAAGGCGACTCTGCTTTTGTAAACAACGGCTTTCGTACACGCAAAAAAAAATCGCAGTAGAAACTACCATTTCGAGGGTTAAATTAAGCGCAAACACCAACAATTTTCAGCTGACTATAAATGCGTTTTTTTTTTAACTCTTTATTTGTTCCAAATTAATCAATAATTACATTTCATGTTAATCTAGGTGCTCCAACTACTACCGTAATTTATCAACCTTAATTGTTAAAATATATACTAATTTTGTGCATGCCTTAGCAGTTCAGTATTTTAAACAGGTTTTAACATTAATTTTAACTAAGCATAAAGGGAATTAATCATTGCAAAAGAAGATTGCAACGATTTTTGTCTGAAATTATTAATTATTTTGTTGGACATTTGCTCTAAGGTCTCAACATTCGAAATTCTATGTACTTCGTTAGTACTGTACCAAGAAGGCAGTTTCAAAATCATCTTCAGAACTTTGTTCTGAATCCTAAAAATTTCTTTAAATATTAGTAGTTTGTTCTTCAGACAAAGTTTTGATTTTCTGTTTATAAGAGGATATAAACATTTTATATATTTATTACATTTGGCTTGAATGCCCTTACTATAAATGCGTTTGATTGTACCATGCCTGTGATTAGATAAACCATGGTGCGGTTGATATCAATACGAGGTCGGTCAAATATACCACAAATTTTGAAGGTTTTACCATAAACGTAGTTAATTTTACTGAAATTTCATGGTAGTTTTAAAGATAGGCATAGTCGGGTAAAATGGTAGTTTTTACTACAAGATTTTTTCCTGTGTAGTCATTTTCTCTTGAACAAAAGGTCATTTTCTCTTTAAGGATGAGGCGCTTTATTCCTATCCGCTGATATATTCAATTTGCAGGAATTGTAGTCAACTTCCGATAAATTAGTAGAGTGTTTGTTTACAAAAGCATATTCGTCCTGATCAAATGTTGTCGCTGAAATTTTTCTTTCTAACTGTGATATGTCAAATGGAAGTATTGCACAGAAAAAATCTGATTGTGATGTAAATATCAAAGCATGTAAAACTGTGTTCCATTCCACAGGAAGGAGCAACTTGCATGAAATAGTTCTAAAAAAGATGAGCTTTTCCATACAATATTATTGGCAATGTATGGAGTGTTCCAGAACTTAACATGATGTATAATGCAAATTGCTATGTTTTGTGAGTCTCCATTTATGGGCATGGTATTGAACAGAAATTCACGATACAATTTTGAGCTGTGTGGATTAACATGTACCGTGATTTCTGGTTAAATTGATCACTTTTAGTCGGTTGTTATTTATGTATTTCGAATCATTTATTATGTAAGCATGACAATCTAAATGTTTACAAAATGATGAGCCTAAGACTCTGTATACACAAATTTTGTGTATAAAGTGATTGTGATATACTAAATTATATAAAAAGTTTAAAATATAAGTGTATACATATGAAGTAAAATTAACAAGTATCCAAAAAAATGTTTATTGAATCAAAAAAATATTAATTTCGTAATTAATCAAAACGTCATTCGCAAAATGACAAAATTTTAAGTGCCATAAGGGTTGCATGAAACAATCGCTTTCAACTATTGAGATTACGACACATAAAGAGTGTGTCGATCAAAATTTGGTCGACTTAAACTCGACGCATTTCCTTTCATCTTGCTTTAAAAAAAATTGAACACCCCTCATTTTGAAGATGTGTGCGTGTAGCATCATGCATTTATTTTTAGTTTTGAGATAAGCAGTTCAGTTATCAAAATGTCGTCGAAGGAAGAGAAGCAACGCATTAAAATTATGAACGGGCATGGCGAAAATCGAAACTACTCTCACGCCAAGTTGGCGAAATTGTTGAATGTGGTTAAATCAACTTTTACCAACGTATTAAAAGTGTTTGGTGAACGTTTGTCGACAGTTAAGAAAGCTGGATCGGGGGAAAATCAAAAACAGGAGGCCACAGCGACGACAAAAAGAGTAGGCTGCTGTTTCTAGCGGAACCCCAACCTGTCCGTTCGAGATGTCGCAAAGAAGCTGGGAGTTACGCCTACAACCATGGGTAGAGCTAAAAAACGAGCTGGACTGTCGACTTACAAGAAAGTGGTGATTCCAAATCGCGACGATAAACAAAACACGCCGGCCAAAGCATGATCGCGAAAGTTGTACACGACGATGCTGACGAGGTTTGAATGCGTGGTACACGACGATGAAACTTTAAGGCAGACTTTGAACGGCTTCCTGGACAGGAATTCTATATGGCAACCGGACAGGGAAAGGTGGTAGATGCTTTCAAGAATATTAAACTGTCAAAGTTCGCGTAGTAATATCTACCCTAGTAGCACACTTGTTGCAATTCGGTTGAGATAACATAAATATGACTTGCTAAGTCTTAATCAAGTTACTACAACTAATTTTGACCGTAGTGTGCTACTTGGGTAGTGGCAGGCCATCAGTACCTGTGGCTTGAGGAGCAACGTTTACATTGCTACCAGAACCGTCAACCAGGAAATTTATCTGAGCCAGGGCCTACAAAAACGTCTACTGCCTTTCCTGAAGCGACACAATTGTTCCGTTCTATTTTGGCCGGATCTCGGCATCTTTCCATGACGGCAAAAAGGCCTTGGGTTGGTATGCTGCCAACAACGTTCAAGTGGTGCCCAGGGACAAGAACCCTCCCAACTCGCCAGAGCCCCGCCCAATCGAACAATATTGGGCCATCGTCAAGCGGAACCTTAAGAAGGCTGTTGTGAGCAAAAAACAGTTCAAGGCAAACTGGCGTTCTGTGGCGAATAAAGTGGACAAGGAGACTATGGATGAAAATTGATACAATTAATACAATTGATAAAATTGATAAAATTGATTAAATTTATAAAAATGATAAAATTGATAAAATTGATAACATTGATAAAATTAATAATATTGATAAAATTGATAAAATTAATAAAATTGATAAAATTGATACAATTGATACAACTGATAAAATTTATAAAATTGAGAAAATTTCTAAAACTGAAAAAATTTCTAAAATTGCTAAAATTGATAGAATTGATAGAATTGATGGAATTGATAGAATTGATAAAATTGATAAAACTGCTTAAACTGAAAAAAAATTATAAAATTGATTAAATTGATGGAATTGATGGAATTAATAATAGTAATTGCTAAAATTAATAAAATTGATAAATTGATAAAATTGATATAGTTTATAAAATTGATAAAATTGATATAATTTATAAAATTGATAAAATTGATATTATTGATAAAATTGATAAAATTGCTAAAATTACTAAAATTACTAAAATTGATGAAATTAATAAAATTGATGAATTGATAAAATTGATAATTTTACTAGTTTAGAGTTTGGAGTTTAGAGTTATTATTATTACTATTTATTAACGACATTTTACCGGAGCTTAGAGCGTAATGTTGAGATGTGCAGAATTTCATCACAATCTGTCAATTGGTTATCGGCCTTTAAGCTAGAAGAGCTTCGAAAAAAATATATGGGCGTGGTTGTGAAAAATCCAAACAAGTCCCACAGGTGGATCGCGAAATAGTTGGAAATCGACAATTCGACCATGTCCCGTGTGGTAAAATCCTTCAAGGAGACCCAGACGACCTAGCGGCGAGTTGGCAGCGATTCGTCCAGCAGGCAATGAAACGGGCCGAACTTCATGTATGCAAGGTAACGAAGGCGCCTAACCGAACTGAACAGAATCCCGCGCCAGGACCGTAATGGACGACGAGGCGTACATTAAAGCGGACAACAAGTAGATCTCCGGCCTAGAATTTTTCGTCAGTCCCGTTGAACAGCGCAACTTTTGACATTTACAGCGACAACACAATCGCGCTGACAAGTGTTAACCTCTATTCTTCAATTTTCATTTGGTTTTGGAGTGAATACACTCATTCGGGTTAGCTCTTCCAGGGTTCAATGTTCGAAAGTGTTGGCATAATTAAAATAGCAATTGTTTCTTGTACTTAACAAGTGGCAATTTCCCATCGATATCTAAAGGTACACATTTGTGTTGGCTAGCATTTTTGGTGTATTTTTATGATCCAAAGGCATTTCCAAAAAAATCCTAAAGTGAAACAATTTTTTTATGTTTTGTGTTTATGGCGTCATATTTGTAAGATGGAACACTGTTAGGCTTGTAAGATGGAACTCTTTTTTTCGTGTTAAAACATATGAGTGATATTTTTTATGTTTGAAAATGCCGTGGAATCAACAATAAATTGAAATATAACAATACATTTTTTAAAATTACAATTTTCGATGGATTTCGAAAAAAGGTTATAACTTTTTTTTGACTACTATAAATAATCAATTCCATCGGCAAACTTGGAGCCTTTTAGTTCCTCTTTCGAAAAATCCTCGAAAAAATTAAAATTATACATGTTACGAGCAAAAAACGGATCGTGTTCCATCTTACAAGCCTTTCCTATACTATAGGTACAATGTCCAAATCTAAGCTCCTAAAAAAGTCGTAAGCCTGGTATACTATACTTAGTAATTTTCACAACATAAGGAGGTTCCTAAATTTTTAACGTCAGGATATAAACGACGTATGATTACAGTATTTTCTCATTTTCACACTGTTAACAATGATTTGAAAACTGCGAAGATTTTCCATGCTGTAATGCTCGCAGAAAGGAGCGAAAAAAAATGACGTCACACGTCCACTCGCGGCCAAACCATACCGTAGTTAGATTAGTTTAAAACATAGAAATACTTAGGTTATTGGAAATCGGGCTAATACATATATAATCTAATATTCGTCACGTGAATTCAGCGTATCGTTCACCAAAACGAACAATGCTGCCAAATTAACCTTTTTATTCAACCTGCTAGTGATTTCACGTGTAGGTGCAGAGGTATTCTTGGCCTCCAATAACACAATTTCAATACAAAATATTCCCACCCTTTTCTTATTTGACTTGCATTTTGGTGGGACCGGCGAGAGTATTGTTTTGGTCTTGGATCACCAGTTTTCACACATTGCTGATGGATGTTAGTCCCGAGCATCATCTGTTGGTTCTCGGTGTAGTTACAGCTCATCTGTCAATAACGAAGTAACAACCTCCGGCGGTCAATCGTGCTCATGGTCATACACAGCTTGAAAAAATCTTATAATTTTATAGGTTATATTACACAGAAAAAGTAATGAATGATTATGAAACAATGAAAAACCAGGCGCATGAAATTTCCGCTCGTTTAATTTTAAAATAAGGCAAAGCGTAAACAATGTAATACACTTTTTGTGCATTAGATAACGCAAAAAGCTTAGGTTTCTTTCTATCTGTGTATACACATATATGGATTGCTAGATTTGGCATAAATTCATAAGATATTTCATGTAAATTTAAGCCAAATATCGCTGAAATTAGGTCTGTTGTATGAAAGATTGCGATAAATTTTGTTGTTTACACTTGCTTTGGCAATTAAACGAGGACAAATCTTAACCGACGTCGGCTAGAATTCATTATGTTTCGTGCCGATCATGAGAGGACGTTTTAGAGCGTCACAACCAACTTAATGGATGTAGTCAACAGAAAAGCGCGTGCATTTTGAATGGGATTTGGGATCTTTTCAGAGTTTTGAATAAAGTAACCAAACCACTTACTCAAAATTGCCTAATATGACTCGACGGATCATGTTCGAGAAAATCTGGAGTATCACTAATCCAGACGGGCTTTGAAGAAAAGTTCATATTCCAGCAATGACAACGTACCCAAAGCATACTGCCAAGGAATGATGCGAGATTTCTGTGACATTCCGGTGACTTCGCCTCAGATCAACAGTCTGCTGGGAACAGATTCACATAAGTCAAGGACTCAGATCACCATCAGAATTTTGGGCGACTCTAACAATGCCAGGATTGTCCAAACTGGTTTTGAACCAGTCCCAAAATAACGATTTTGAAGCCATAGAGCTCGTCTCGGAATGATTCTATGATCCATCAGCACCCAAATGAACCTGACTCTGAACTGAGCATGTCTGAAGCCACGCTGAACGATTCCAAGGATGTTGACACATGAATTATTGAAACGCTTATATTTTACCTTAACTTATATATTCTGGCCATCCGTGAACTCAAGGGAACCTGCTACTGGGTGACTGTTTTCTGGATCAATTCACCGGATTGCCATTTGGCTTTAATAGATCTATTTTGCAGTATTCCGTGAGTGAAACGTTCAGTCAGCATTTACGCAATCAAGATAATAAGAAATACTTCACCTCGCGTCTCCTTCTAATTATTTGCCACCAAGATAAATGAGAGAATTGACAGGATGATGAGATGTGACAAAGTTCTAATATTCTACCTATGAATGACTATATGACTAATTTTTGTATTTCGAAAACGAAAAGGCAACTTGTATGGACACTAAAAGTCAGTTAATGTATACGTAGGTATGTGCGAGATTACCAATATAGCTTTTATCCGTTGGAAATTGAATGAACTTGTATGTCGTTCAGCATTGTTTCATTTGTTGAGTCAAGATGGTCAGAAAACATGTGTGGTTTCTGACGTATAAGGTATTTTTGATGTATCACTAAGATAATTCACTATCAAGCTATTTTTGCAGGCAAGACGATAATTTATTTTCTAGGTGGTTTCGTTCTATGATGACTTTTCTGAATTAAGTTGGGGTAAGCCGAATACAGATACAGACTGGATGTGCGTTATATACAAATTTTGATTCGAGATGATCAAAAAAATAATCATGTTAGTGAATGAAACCTTTTTTCACCTTCTGAATCTGAATCCTTCCATCGATTTCCACCTTTTTGCAGTGAATCTTTAAAATCTTCATCAAACTTCTTTCTATCCATTAAGCGTGTTCACATTGCACAAAAGGAAAGACGCACCCCTTGCGTACGGGTGCTTTTACTGCAAATTATTTATTTTCCTTAGAAAACCGTCTTCAGATAATTTCAGAGATTTCAATATTCCAGAGATAGTTTACCTTGCATTTGTGACAGTTCTCAGTTGCTCTGACAAATTTCCCAATGCAATTTTTAATTTGTAATCAGCATTGTGAACACGATTCATTTAAGAGTTTAAACAACACAACACTTTTTAAATTGTCAGTCCAACTGAGATTGCCTTATTGAGGAATCCAACTTGAAAAAAGAAGAAGACACCGAGTGGTGATAAATCCGACAGCGCCCATGTTAAGAAAAATCCAAAACTACTCAATAACGACATTTTCAGCAAAATAAAAATAAAATTTAAATAATACCCTTATAGTGCAATTTTGGATTTTTGTTACATCATACAACAAACCGCTTATAATTAGAATTTCATTTGAATTTTCTAGATGCATTTTAAAAGTTTCGTCCTATACTTTAACATGGGAGCTGTCACATTTATCACCACTCGGTGTCTTCTTCTTTTTTTAAAGTTGGATTCCTTAATTGCATATGTTTATAGTTCTAGGGAAGCGCTGGTTTTCAATTTAAAAAAAAAGTTGTAAAGGTATATGTTAATGTTAATAGATGTTTTTCTATTTTTCTATACATTTAACTTCAAACATTAGCGAAATTTTATCGCATTTTCTGCAGAGCTGACAATCATTATCAAATGGTCAGAATTAGATCTGGAATTCGATTTGTTCGTACTATAAGTGGAGCAGCGAAAGTACATAATATTCAAATTTACAGTTAATCTACAGACCTGCATGCACGCAGAACTCACCAAAAGAAGTTCAAATGTTTATGGTTTCATTTTGAAGTTCAAATGTTTATGGTTTCATTTTGAATTTCAAATGTTTATGGTTTCATAGTTCCACAGTTTATTACATTGCCATAAAAAAGCTACGCTATGAAGATACACGCGCGCTTTTAGTTCGGGAGCTTCTGAACGAAGGATAAAGCTCTATATCGCCGCGATTGCGCAGATCGTTGTGTACGTATCAGAATGCTTTGAGAAAAAGAGAGATGTAAGAAGAGAATGTCGAGTTCATGCGTTGGTTGTTTCAAATAAATGTTTTTTAGATATATATTTTTTTTGTTTCTTCAGCTTCGCATTGTAAACAGTTGAGACTCGTAGTTTTATAGTGTCAGTGACCGGAAAAATTTAATATATTTTTGACTTATATTGGGGTAAAATAATAATAAAAAAAACAACGAATTGCGACCGTCATGAAAAGTGGTCAAGTTTTGAGCATTTTGCATCAATCGGTTTCAAATATTTCTTAGCATCGATTCCAATAGAGTACAATGTTGATTTCGGTTAACACACTTTTGAAAAATTCAAAATGCTAAGCCTTGTCTTACGAAGTGATGAGCGACATAAACGCCGTTTATAGCGTAACGATGTCTCCCAAATCCCGATGACAGGTAATGTTCTCATGGTCCAGTCGATAAATCTTGTTTTTCTAATACAGTTCAAAAGAATAACATTCATTAATCATTGCTACGTAATCCTACGTTACCTATGCGTACAACCGCATTGGGCTGTCCCTTGTACTTTTTAATTCAATTCGAGAAGGACTAGCGAAGTCAATTAATCGATTATTACATTTTCTTTACCATTCTCCGTTGGCATCCAAATTGATTTATATCTGAGTTCAAATTTAAGTCCTTCAGGATGAATCCTAGAGAGTTTGAGCTGCTTAGTGGAATACCTGTAACTAGAAATGAGAAGAATTTTTTTTATTTTCCATTTAATTCCAACTACTTTTGCCTATCTTGACAGATACGCGTATTTCGTCTAAACTGTGCAGACTTTTCAGTGTCGTGTAACTAATAACTCGAACAACTCAATCAAGTTATTACTACACGACACTGTAGAAATCTGCACATTTTAGTAGACGAAATACGTGTATCTATCAAGATAAGCAAAGGTAGTTGGAATTAAATGGATTTTTTATTCCCATTTCTAGTCCTTCAGGATTTCAAGTGTCTATCAGATCTCCATTTAGTATTCTTTAGTAAAAAATAAACAGCAGAGCACTTTTTGCTGTTTCACAAATTCGCCCTTCTCAAAATCATCATATTTACAATTATGATTAGCCACTTCATATGCTCTTCTCAATTTGTTGTAAGTTTTTCCAGTAAAATTTGGACTGTGATTTTTAAGAGCTGCAATTAAGCCATAATTAATATTATTATTATCAAGGTTTCTTGCATTTTCTCCTGCCATTTCCCTTGTGGTTATGATTTTCTCGGCGTTTTCTAAAGTTATTATTTTTAATTTTATTTAGCAATTGTTGTCTTAAAGCCGCATCTTTCAACCCAGCCAAAATACGATCCCTGATTGCAACTTGTTTAAACTCTCAAAAAACAAAACAAAATTCTGCTTGAAATTTCAAGGAAGTCTTCCGCAGTCTCATCGTGCCGTTGAAGTCTACAATTAACGAGCCTTTAACTTATCTATCATGTTCATGTATCCCAGGCTTTCTATGGGATAAAGTAATCGCATTACAGCAAAAATTATCGGGCCACTTGGAGCTATTAGATAGGCCTTTTTGTTTTCCGCAGAATCATCATTAATCACGAAAGAGTATTCTAGTCGTTCCATCCAATCGGAAAAAGAACCACCTTTCCGGCATGGTTCAATAGTAACTGCCATAGGCCGACCATTGTTCTCCTACAGGCTTTAGAATCGTAATAACAAGCTTTTAACTTCACAATCTCTGGCTCACACATCGACCGAAATGTTATCATTGGTAAATGTTGACCACTGTTGCTGGTATTGAGGAGATGCGGCTTGAGTGTATGTACGTTTGCATTTAAAAAACAATGGAAAATAATAGCCGATTTTTCATGGGTTTACCCACACTGACAAAACTGCCTATGCAACATCAATCATAGTAATCCATGAGTCAGCAGACAAAATTTGACAGGTCTATCAGTCGAAATCTAACCGTGATGGCAAAAACAGTGAAGTAACTCCGTTCAGAAGTGTGCGCGTTCAGAGAACGGCAACCCACAGCGTCAAAAACGGACATCGTGCGGCACTTTGTGGACGCTGGATACGCCCGTTCCGGCATCTACAACATCTTGGCACTATTAGAAAACAATCAGAGCATCGAAAAAAAGCCCGGTTCCGGACTTGGCCGGGAGGTCGGTTCAACCGGCCAAACAGTGAAAAAGTACCTCACAAACATGAGCATACATGTAAGGAAGCGGAAGTCGCGTCCACTGGTTTCGGAGCAGCAGGCAATGACGCAGAGGCAGCAGCTGAATAAGATGGTCAACTCGGTTTTCCCCGGCGAATTGTGACGTGGCGGTGATGATGGACCACGAGACCTATCTCACCCTGGGTGGCAACGACTAGCAGGGCACTTCGTAGCAGGGCCTCGTCGCGAAAACTGAGGAGGAATTGATAAATAAAACGAAGAAAGAGCTCAAAAACATGCCTACACGTATGTTTTCGTCCGCCATGGCGAATGCTTCGGTTAACTGTCGGAAGGCCACTGGCAAAGGGCTTAGAATTGTTTTGCAAATAAGCTTAAACAATTATCTTCCATGGGAAATTTATCAAAAGCAATTATCTGTCTTAGTTTTTTTTATCACCATCCGAAAAAAGTCCTCTTTTTTAATGCAAACATTAATTGTGTAGCCTGTACGAGTAACCCAAATTCCGTGTCAAGGTCCGTTGCCAAATTCTAAATCACACGATTAAACGGATTGCCTGTACGTTATCCAGGTTCCTTGTCCAAATCCGTAGCTAATCTTCGTTTTGTTCCGAGTTCTCGAGTCTCAACACTTCGATGCTTTTATGTTTTTTTCTTATATTTTTTTTCTGCCAGTATCTGTCATGCAAGGTAAACATTCTCTCCCCTAATTTCCGCAAAGAACAAACATCCACTGTGAGGGCAAGTTCTACATGATCGCCCCTTATGTGACGGTGAAAGATCCTTCACACATCAATAGCAAGACTTTTAATATTGCTTTCAATTAGGGATAAGATCATCTCATGGCTATACTTGGCACTCCATGGGAAAAAAAGCAATCAGTACGTCAGGACGTGGGAGTTCATTTTCGTCCACGATAACTAGATCTGCTCCATTGCACAAAGATAAGGATAGGAATTTCTCCTTAATCCAATCAGCTGTGTCTATATAATGGCACCTCAGCACTAAGTACCTAGGCTTGAACCGACAACAAATTTAGGCTTGAACTGCTCCCGGCGTTGCTGTACCACTTTTTGCTGATTAGTTTAAAGTTCGACTTTTTGGACAGTTCCTAGGCAACATCCCTTGCCTTACACTACTAGCAATCGGTCTGTAAGATGGTGCAAGGAGGGCGTCTCGAATCCGTCCACGCACTATTTTTGGATCTTGTGATAGCACAGGAACTGTTGCGCCCCTGGAAAATTCGTTTACGCTCCGAATAGTCGAAGATTCATTTGCTTTTTGGTCTTCTGTTCTGTACAATTGTGGGGTCTGGGGAGGGGCTGAGAAAATGCATTTTATTCCTCAATTTCTCAGATCAACATCATTTTTCTATTGGCATTATAAAATTCTTCAACGACCTCTTCTGTAGATACGGTAATTGTTCTGTGTATGTTTAGTAGAGCCAAACCGTTCAATCTGTCTTCTGACATTAAGTTTCTCAAAAAGGTCTTAAGGCGGCGTAATGTGGAGAAGGACCGTTCAGCCGTGGCTGTAGTAACCGGCAACGTAGTCAAAATTCTTAAAAGAACTTTGATGCTGGGAAATGCTGTGCGGGCCTCGCAGAAGTCTAAAGCTAAAGCTGCTAACGAAGCTGTATTGATTCACACATTCCATTGCAGATTCGTATTTCCCGTACAGAGTTCGGCAATTTTGTTCATCTAAATGTCCCTGTTTTGATGGCAATAGACAGTCGAAACTTTTTAGAATATCTCCATGACGACAAATCTGGATCCAATTTGGCTGATAAGTTCATCCAAGAAAGGAATAAATAGTAATATTGGTCTGGTGTTTCTGCCTCTATGTTGCTGCGATACAGGGTGCGGCAGAAAATAATGCGAAAATTTGTTGTATTTCTTTCAAATCCCATTTTCAACTAATTCAAGCAATAATATCAACATTTTCGAGTGCAGTTCTTTTAAACAAATTTATTCAATGTGTCTTCCATTTTTATTAATAACATCCTCGAGCTGACACCGGAAGCCAGAGCATGCCTTTCGGACGCAGTCCTCCGACATTGACTGCCATGTGCGTGTTATGGTTGACTTCAGGATTTTCACACTAGGGTGTGATGTTTTGCAGGCTAATGCTTCAACATATGCCCAAATCAAATAATCCAACGGATTAAGATCTGGACTGGTAGGGGGCCACAAATCCTTCTGCTAAAACTTCATGTTATCGTTCAACGATTGTTGGGTTCGATTGGACGTGTGACACAGCGCTCCCTCCTGTTGTAGGACAATGTTTTGGCCCTTTAAAATTTTGCGGCATTTTCAAACCGTTGGACGCCACCAAGCCAAACATCATGACACCAGCCAGATGTTTGGTTTGAAATTTGAATTTCACTTTTTCCGGAACGTTCTTCATTTCCTGCGGTGAAATGAACCGGTCGATGCGGCCACAGCATCGATGCTGAAAAGCTTTTCGTCGGAGAACAGGATTATCACTTTTTCCTTCTTCAACAAGGAAAGCAATCTCTTAGAACGAGTCACTCGTAGTTTCTAGACCCGGTCCGTAATCAAGTGGCGTTTCACTCTGGCTCTGGAAGATGCATGCAGGACTTCTTTGATGATTCTCCGCATGGATTTCTCCGAAATATTGGCTTCCTTTGCAAGTTTTCTTATGGAACGCCCGGGTTGGGAGCAATTTTTGCACGGACCGATTTGATCACGTTCGGCGTGCGTGCAAAGCGCGGACGTTCACTTCCCGGCTTCCGCTGCTAAGGACCATCCTGCAGGGATTTTTTTATGCGGTAATCGATCACTTTGGCAATCTCTGTTGGCTTCTTCTGGGCGAGCAACAAACTGGTGATCACTTCTTTCGCGAACATTATGACGAATTTGCAATAAAACAAATAGAATGTTTGGATGCAGCACTTGAAAGTAAACATAGGCAAGTACACTTATGACAGAAATTAGTCACTAGCTGCACGAATTATCCCAATACTCGAGTTTTAACATTTTCGCATTATTTTCTGCCGCACCCTGTAGCTGTTGCAAATAGCGGTGGCCGAAATAGTTTCAGCTTTCCCTTCTTCGCAAACCATAAATCGTGTTTACAATTTCAAACACAACTCGGAAATTTAAACGATTTCTTCATTTTTCCGAAGCGCAAGAGCAGCATACCAAATAGAAATTTTAGAAACGGTGACCGTCACGAGATTGAAAAAAAGAAAAGATTTCAACATTCATTATACTTTGCTATTTAGTCCTACGTCACCTTTGCGTGCAGTCCCAGTGGGCTGTCCCTTGTAGGTTTTCAAATGTCTCTCCGTCGCTTAGCTGAAGTCGTTCTTAGTGCAATACTGCCCTCTAACAAAACATAAAAAAACTACAGACTTAAATTTATTTCAATCTATTCATAAAGGTAGGGTAATCAAAGATGTCCAGAACTCGTCCGTGGAATTATATTTTTTTATTACAAAGAAAAAATACTCCCTGTTGGGTGTGAATAAATGTTTATACAGCTTAAATTATCGTAAATCCTACAATTAACGGCACACATACAGAGATTGACCGACGAACTGGAAAGGGGTATTGAATCGCATGGGTTATATACCACCCATCCGCCCAACCATTAACATGAAAACGATCTCGCTAGGCTCCGCCCAGACACCCACGCAGCAACAGTGGCAAGCTAACGACGACCGACAGCCTGCTATGTAGGTAGTTACATGTATTTAGATATGCTACTGTTGAAGCTCGAGGGAACAGAGTATCCATCCATGTCCTGATTTCGATTATGGAAGCGCTTCTGCTGGGCCATGCGGTGAAAGTGTGGGGACAACTGGGGGCGCTTCCTCCAGTGTATACAGAGCTAGAATATTTCCCAAGAAGAAAGCATTTTGCTGTGACTGCGAAAAATCATTTTCTGAGCGCTGCTGCTAGTTTTTGAATCATGGCTCAGCAGGCTAGGACATTTATCGATTTTATATTTCGTGTTTTTTGTTGCGTTGTACTTTCGAATGGGAGCGCTTACATAATAGTCGTGGGAGAATTTTTTATTCGGGGAGCTATTTTTGAAAACCTTGTTTTGCTCCTGCAGACTGGGAGGGTATTTTAAGCAAAGCGTGGACAAAAAATCAATACTTTACTAAGAGTGTCCACTCCTATTTCTTGCATGGAATCATCTATTTTGGTGGAGGAATTTATTATTTCATTAGGTATGACACGTGTCTCTCGTTATAAAATTGGGATGTGACATTTAGAGCTCTGACTTTGCTTACAACTTTTTTGTATGCTACAAGGCGTTTTTGCTGTTGAGACTTCTAAGGATTTCATTCAAGAAAAAAAACAATATGGAGAGAAATGTTAGAGATGAAGATTCTCTAACGAAAGTTAAGAGAAAAAGAAAGTATTTTTTGAATTAGCAAGCACTTAACCCCGCAAAATAGGAATGATTATTAAATAGTGCATTTTATCGAAATGTTTTTCTAAAATTATGAATATTGCCCATGGCTTAATAAATACGTTAAATTATACAATAAATACATACGTTAAATATTACCAACATTTAATCAACGCTCGTGTCGTATGATCAACTGTAATAAAAATTGAAACTTCTTGATAAGACGCTACCAGATATATTCGCTAGTGTGAACATTTTAATCGATCCATTCATAAACCCACATGTAGAACAAAATGCTTCTCTGGCATGCCGGTTACGTCTATGACGTAAACATGCACATTTCATCTCTATTATAATAATGAAAACGAGTTTGGCAAAACCTCAGTGGTAGAAAATATGCAAATAACAAATGCCTTTTCATTTACATACAAAGTGAACCATTGAAATAGTTTGTTAAGCAAAGGACGTAGACAGTGGCATTGGATAACAGTTTCGCAGAAAAGAGTCTGAAAGTTTTTATTACAATAATTAGGTACCTTTCTTTTTGTTTTAATAGGGCATTTGTATATGATTTGATAGGTTTTTTATAAGTGGATCATTCATACCTTGAAACTGCATAGAAATAATCAAAATGGAAAAAAAAACATAAATGCCAACATAATTATTAGTAAATGCACTACCTAATGCGTGATAATGTTTGCACCATCGTTCAAATAAGGTTCCTGTTCATATAAAGCATTGCACTATGGTCCAGATCACGAATTTACGAGGAAACATGCTCTCAGCGCCTAAACTTGAAACTTTACAGCAAAGTGATGTTCTACAATATGGTTTGTATCACTAAGGTCCATTTTTTATGTTAGTTAAAACTAGGGTGGTCCCCGTTTTCACGGGAATACAACAACTAACTTTTTTATTTGTAGAAATAGACGTTTACTATCTTGGGCAAAGTTGTAGCGTAAAAAAATTCATGGAATTTTCATATATAAATTTTTTTGTAGCTTGAAAATTAACAGATTTAGAGCAATTTTCCCTCATCAACATAGGGTGTACCATAAAAAAATGTTTATTTTTGCTCTAACTTTTTTATTTCAATTCCCTCCGTAAAATTGTGTTTCGACGAGTTTTAGAACGTTTGTATACGCGAACTTTGGTATACAAACGCTAGCTTCAACCAATTAACAGTTATTGAAGTTTTTCTTGAAAAAATACACCTTTTTCAAATGTTGATTTCTATGATCTATACACAAAACAAATTTAAGACGTCATTTATAAGGGCAATTTATGTTGTTTAACAGATGTGAAAACTAGAGATATGTTATTTCTGTATCTTGAGAAAATTACATTTGAATCTGGGATAGTTTTAGAAGAAAAAATTCAATAACTATTAATTGGTTGAAGCTAGCAGCAAAATTAATATATGATTTAAAATACGCGCCTTCAAAGCTCTACAACTAGCCCAAACACAATTTCACAATGCAAATTGGAATAAAAAAAAAAGGACAGAAAAACTTTCATTTGTGGTACACCCTAAGTTAAGGGGACCCTCCCCTGGATTTGGGCAAAAATAAGGCAAAGTTTGTATTTTTTTTTGTGGGAGATTGAAAAGGCGTACGAACTTTCGGTTTTGACGAATCAATTTGATTACTATTCAACGCTTAAAAAAAGAGATAAAAAAATTGAGAAAATTCAAAATGGCAGCAACAAAATGGCAATTTTCGTAAGCCTCTGCGCGCAAAACATGGGGCGACAACTTCAAGCCTGCAGCCTTTTGTAGTGGACAGAAATCAAATCTAGTTATCATTTCTGAAAGATAATGGTATTTTCTACGGCTTGAACTGAATTTCAGACGAGTTGTAGAACTTTTGAAGGCGCGTATTTTAATATATTAACTCTGCCGCTAGCTTCAACCAATCAATAGTAATTGATGTTTTTCTTCTAAAACCATCCCAGATTCAATTTTCTCAAGATACAGAAACAACATATCTCTAGTTTTCACATATTCAACATATTAACAATATAAATTGCCCTTTTAAATGACGTTTTCAATTTGTTTTGTGTTTGCCTTAACCATAGAAATCAACATTCGAAAAGTTCTAAAACTCGTCCGAACACAATTTTACAATGGGAATTGAAATAAAAAAGTTAGAGCAAAAAATCATTTTTTATGGTACACCTTAAGTTGATGAGGGAAAATTGCTCTAAATCGGTCAATTTTCAAGCTACAAAAAATTTATTTATGAAAATTCAATGAATTTGTTTGCGGTACAACTTTGCCCAAGATAGTAAACGTCTATTTCTACAAATAAAAAAGTTAGTTTTTGTATTTCCATGAAAATGGGGACCACCCTAATTTTAACTAACATCAAAAAATGGACCTTAGTAATACAAACCATGTTGTAGAACATTACTTTGCTGTAAAGTTTCAAGTTTAGGCGCTGGGAGCATGTTTCCTCGTAAATTCGTGATCTGGACCATAGTGCATTGGTTTTCTTTGCATGCACGAAAGCTATAATTCATATCACAGTAGACTGCGAGTAAAAGAAGCCGATTTCCTCAGTTTGACAGTTGCACAATGACGAAGTAGCAGCGTATTCGTAATTTGTCCCACGCGCAAATATCGCAAAGAGAAATTTCAATCGCCCTGGAAGTGTCCCGGAGAACCGTGAAAAGGGTGGCCACATGTCGTCGGAGATCAGCTCGCATTCCAAGGGTTATTGCTGCCATAAAAAGGAAGGTTCGGGCAAATCCTACGCGTTTTTTTGTGGAAAATGGCGAAGGAACACGGGATCAGTGACTTTACGGCACTGAAGATCGTAAAAGGAGATTGCGGAGCTAAGTTTACAAAAAAAATTTACTTGATCACCAATCGTACCAATCGTATGAGTCGAGTGAATATCATTCAACGTCTGGCTAACGTTTGTCTGAATCTACGCTTTTTGCTTCTGGGATTCATGCTTGGGTCTTGTTGAGGTCAGGTTAAAAAACTTCATGAAAATTACGATTCATTATGAAAACAATAGCCGTTCAATTTCAAAATGGAACTTAATATATAATGTTGCTGTTTCATGGATTGTTGGATTCACATAGAAGCAAACGTTTATCGAACGAACGACCAAGCTGGATAAAATCATTCATTACAGAGTGTCCACAGTTTAATTGCATCACTTTCAAAATCCTGTAACATTTTGCCCTTTCGGTTGATTTCAACGAAATTTTGGGTAAAATTACCTCAGCGTGTATTGTTTACATTGGGTGAGTTTCATTGTGAAATGTGTCGTAGTATCTAAAATGGAGTCGAAGGAACAGCAAGTGCGCGAGAACATTTTGCACACGCACCTCGACTACCCACTTCTTTCGCACCGAGCCATTGGAAAGATGTTAAAAATTCACCAGTCTGCAGTGTTTCGTATTATAAAACGTTTCGGGGAACGTTTGACTTTTGATCGGCAGATGGTGAGTAAAAAAAAGTGTTCCGTACTGAGTGAAGGATCATAAGCGAGTGGTTGCTGCCTTTAAATGCAAAACCCAACTGTTCCGGTCGGGATGTCGCAAAAAAGCTGCACTTGATCAAAAGTTTCCTGCAGATAACCAAAAAACGAGCCGGGCTCCATTCATTCAAAGTTCAGAAAGCTCCTAACCTCAATGAAAAACAGAATAGGACAGCTAAAACACGTGCGCGTAATATGTACACACAAATGTTGACGAAACCACACTGCTGCATCAAGGACGACGAAACACACGTAAAAGCGGACTTTAAACAAACTTCTGGCAACCAGTATGTGACTGCGAAAGACAAGTTTGATGTTCCAAATGTTTGCGTGGGTGGCCTACGCTTTGCGAGAAAATAGGCTCAGAAGTGTTTATTTACAAATGTTGATAGGCTCTTTTCTATTGTTAATTCAGAATAGTCACCAAACACCAACAATTTTTACCTGATTATAAATGCGTTTGATTTTACCATGCCTGCAATTTAAGTCAACCATGGTGGAGTTGATATGAACATGAGGTCTGTCAATCATTCTACAAATGTTGATGACTTTACCGTAAACGTAGTAAATTTTACGTAAATATCATGGTAGTTTTGAAAATAGGCATAGTCGGGTAAAATAACGTTTGCATTAACAAAATGGACTTTTTTCGGATGGTGATAAAAAAAAGCTAAGACAGATAATTGCTTTTGATAAATTTCCCATGGAAGGTAATTATATAAGCTTACTTGCAAACAAATTCTACGCCTTTGCCAGCGGCCTGCCGGCACGGAACATTCGCCATGGCCGACGAAAACATGCGTGTAGGCATGTTTTTGAGTTCTTTCTTTGTTTTATTTATCAACTTCTCCTCAATTACCACGACAAAACTGTTGGAGTAGATCTAACGCTTCAGGTTGTCCCAGAAATTCTCGATGGGATGCAGCTGGAGGACGTTGGGCGGGTTCGCCGACTTGGGTAACACATCGATATTCAGCCACTCCATCTCCTCTAACGATCGCTTCGAGTAGTGGGCCGACGCCAGATCCGGCCAGAACACCACGTCTTCACCCTTACGGTATTTCTTCATGAACGACGCAACTTACGGCAGTCAGTTCTTACTATAAATTCCCCCGTTCACGGCCGGAGCGAAAGAAGAGCGGCTTCGACATTCCCTTCTCGCGGATTGTCAGCCACAGCAGCACCTTCTTGGGGAACTTGGTGTGTGAAAGGAACCTCACCTCGGAGCTCACTTCCTCTGCAGGGGATGTTAAATACGAAGTGCCCTGCCAGTCGTTGCCAACCAGGGTGAGATAGGTCTTGTCGTCCATCGCCACCTCCAAATCTCATTTTGCCGGGAAAATCGAGTTGATCATCTTATTCAGCCGTTGCCGTTGCGTCATTGCCTGCAGCTCCGAAACCCGGGGACGTGACTTCCACTTCCTGACATGTACATATGTGTGTACAACACTGCTAAAAGTGCAAATGTCAAAAACATTATAGCTTCGGCCCAGGAAAGCTGTTTTTCACAATCGATTATCCCGAAACCCAGCCTCTAGCTTTCCCAAACATATGTCAACTTTCTTTTCCTGTTGTTTTGTTGATCCTTAAAAGGGTCATTTTGGGTTCGAGGGAAGAGCTAACACCACCTCTTTTCGTCATGAAGCTGGTTTACTTGGCCATGGCTTCGGTTCGCCCGGAGGGGCAGTTTGAATTTCAAGAGACGACAGGGCCATCCGCCAATTGATTTAAGTCAGTCGGGCAGCTACGCTTTCAATCCGCTCGGAAATGTCATTTACGAAGCTGTTCAGTGTATATTAGTGTGCTAGCTGTGCTATGTTTCGTGCCTTCGATTTTACAATTTAAGTTGTGTTACGTTGTGACACTTGTTCGATTTTATTTGTTGACGAAGTGATATAATTGATTGTTTGGTGTCGAGCTGTTTTTTTTTTACGAATTCATTTATTTGTACAGGCTCAACCGAATCAACTTTACAGAGCCAAGTTTTCATGTTTATATACATCAGTTATCTTAGGACTAAGGTTAAGGGGATAGAACCGATTACTCGCGGTCGTCTCGAGGTTAATAGGAATAACAATTTTAAGGATGGGAAAATTGGGGTGGACATTTTGTGCAAAGCATAAGGAACAATGGTTTTCTTATATCTAGAACTTCAAATTACAATTTTTTTAATTGAACGTTTTTAATTAAAAAAAAACGCTCACTCTCACACACACACAACCACACTCTTACACACAACCGCAATCACACACTGGCACACACATTCCTCACAAATTTAACCTAAACAGGTAAGTTAATCAAACTACAGTCTAAGGCTAATGTTAGTCAAAAACACATAAATGAGTTTCATAAACTCCAGATCGCGAGCAGCCAAAATATCACGAATCGGTACATTGGGTTGTCTACCTCGAGCCCTAAGGGAATCATAAAGCTCAGATCTGACTCCACGATGCTCAGTACAAAACCAAATAACATGATCTGCGTCCTGGTAACCTTGTCCACATTCACAGAGATTGCTGTCTCCCAGCCCATCACGGAACAAATGAGCGTTTAAAGAATAATGATTAGACATGAGGCGAGACATCACACGAATGAAGTCTCGACCCACATCCAATCCCCTGAACCAACATTTCTTAGACACCTTAGGAGTGATAGAATGTAGCCATCGCCCCAAATCTCCTTTACTCCATTTATACTGCCAGCTATCGAGTGATATCTGACGAAAAATATAGAAAAATTCATTGAAGGCGATTTGTCGGTCATAAATATCGCCTTCCATAGCGCCCACCCTTGCAAGCGCGTCCGCTTTCTCATTGTCAGGAATCGAACAATGAGAAGGGACCCACACAAAGGTGATATTAAAAGAACGTGAAGATAAAGCACTTAGAAGACCTCGTATTTTCATAAGAAAATAGGAGGTGTGCCTTACCGGCTTCAAGGAACGAATAGCCTCTATAGAACTAAGACTATCCGTGAAAATGAAGTATTGATCCGGTGTAAAAGAGGCAACAGTTTCTAAAGAAAAATGAATTGCTGCCAATTCCGCGACAAAAACAGAACAAGGTGCTTGAAGTTTACGAGCGACGCTATAATTTTCATTGTATACACCAAAACCAGCGGAGTCCTCTATCAAAGACCCGTCAGTGAAAAACGTTTTAGTGGAATCAACTTGGCCAAACTTTGCAGCAAATATCACTGGAGCAATCATAGGACGATGATGCTCTGGGATTCCACGAAGCTCCTGTTTCATCGATAAATCAAAATGAACCGAATTTCCGAAGTCGGAGAAGCAAACACGATTGGGAATATTAAGCGAAGGGCTGACATCCTGTGTTATGTACAAATGGTACAACGTCATGAAGCGGGTTTGAGGATTCAACTCAAGAAGCTTCTCAAAATTTTCGATCACCTGGGGGTTCATAACTTCACACCTGGTGAGGAGCCGGAGAGATAACTCTGAAAACCGATCCGAGAGTGGCAACATGCCAGCCAGCACTGCAAGACTCATGGTGTGAGTCGATTGCATGCAACCTAACGCGATACGAAGACACCGATACTGAATACGTTCCAGTTTGATGATGTGCGACCGAGCCGCTGACTGAAAACAAAAGCTACCGTATTCCATAACCGACAAAATCGTTGTCCGGTACAACGTTAGAAGATCTTGCGGATGCGCTCCCCACCAGGTCCTGGTAATTGTGCAGAAAAAGTTGACCCTTTGCTGGCATTTTCGCTTCAGGGACTCAATGTGAGATCTCCAGGTGCAATTTGAATCGAACCAGACCCCAAGATATTTAAATGACATGGAATGAGTTATTGGTGTACCCAAAATTTGAAGTTTCGGTTGTGCAGGGTTATGTTTCTTAGAAAAAACTACCAACTCAGTTTTCTCCGTAGAGAATTCGATACCTAGCTCTAGAGCCCAAGTAGACAAATTGTCTAAGGTATCCTGTAAGGGTCCTTGCAGATCGACCTCATTGGGTCCCGTGACAGACACTACGCCGTCATCTGCAAGTTGTCTCAACGTACAGTTGTCACCTAGACAACCGTCAATGTCTTTGACATACACATTATACAAAAGGGGGCTTAAACATGATCCCTGGGGGAGACCCATATAGCTAAATCGAAAAGCTGTAGAGTTTCCATGAGAAAAGCTCATATGTTTCTCTGACAGCAAATTGTACAAAAAATTGTTCATTAATGGTGAAAAACCACAAGCGTGGAGTTTATCTGAGAGAACTTCAACAGATACTGAATCAAAAGCCCCCTTGATATCCAAGAATACAGAAGCCATTTGCTCTTTTTTAGCAAAAGCGAGCTGAATATCTGTGGAAAGCAACGCGAGACAGTCGTTCGTTCCCTTACCCCTACGGAAACCATACTGAGTATCTGAAAGCAGGTTATTCGTCTCAACCCATTTGTCCAGACGGAAAAGGATCATTTTCTCCAACAACTTTCGAATACAAGATAACATCGCGATGGGTCGATAGAAGTTGTGGTCGGACGCGGGCTTACCAGGTTTTTGAATGGCAATAACTCTCACCCGTCTCCAATCATCCGGTACAATGTTGAGTTCCAGACACTGATTAAACAAGTGCAACATGCGCCTCTTAGCGACGTCTGGGAGGTTCTTAACCAAGTTGAACTTGATCCTATCAGCCCCTGGAGCCGTATTGCCACACGAAAGGAGTGCGAGAGAGAGTTCTACCATTGAAAAGGGTTGGCTAATCTCGTCTATCGAATTCGTTGTTTCGCGAGGAAACATTTGTGCTGGCACAGAATCTGGACAAACTTTTCGCGCGAACTTGAGGATCCATTGGTCCGAGTACTCCTCGTTCTCGTTGTTCGTAATTCTGTTACGCAATCTTCGCGCCGTATTCCAAAGGGTACTCATCGACGTTTCGTGCGATAGCCCGTCCACGAATTGTCGCCAGTAACCACGTTTCTTGGCCTTGATGAGGCTCTTAAATTCTCGTTCGAGAGCCGTGTACCTTTCAAAGTGCTCAGGTGTTCCACGTCTACGAAAAACTTTGAACGCGTCGGACTTTTTGCGGTAAACCTCGGTGCATTGCTGATCCCACCATGGGGAAGGAGGTTTCTTGCGAAATGACGTTCCTGGAACTGGTCGAGTTTGAGCTTGAAGCGCGCTTTCCAAAATTAGGTTGCTGAGGAAGTTATATTCCTCCAGCGGTGGAAGCCCTTTTACCGTTGTTACGGCTTCATCTACTGCTGTCTTGAACCTTGTCCAATCGATATTACGAGTTAGATCATACGTGACGTTGATGGATTCCGGTGGAGTCAGCCCGGTGGCAACCGAAATTTTTATAGGCAAATGATCACTACCGTGGGGATCTTGGACCACATTCCACGTGCATTCCAACGATAATGAATTCGAGCAAAGTGTGAGGTCTAACCTACTACCAAGTGAGGATGGACCAGCCAAGCGTGTAACTTCTCCATTGTTGAGAACTGTCATATTGAAGTTGTCACAGAGGTCATATATCAAAGAAGACCGGTTGTCATCGTACAGTTCTCCCCAGCCTGTACCGTGAGAGTTAAAATCTCCCATGACCAACCGCGGAGCAGGCAGAACCGAACAAATATCTGAAAGTTGTTTTCGGTTAATTGGTGCTCTAGGAGGAATGTACACAGAAGCAATGCAAAGGCTTTTATTTTTAATAACAGCCTGACATGCGACAACTTCAATACCTGGAATTGGAGGAAAATTCACTCTATAGAAGGAGTAGCACTTTTTGATCCCCAAAAGTACTCCTCCTCCACGTGAATCCTCACGATCAAGACGAATAATATTGAAATCATGAATCGGAAGATCGATTTCGGGCGAAAGCCATGTTTCACAAAGAGCAAATGCATCACAACCGATATTGTGAGCTAAAAATTTAAATGAATCCAATTTAGGAACAAGACTTCGACAATTCCACTGCAGAACAGTGATCAAATCCCCTACCTCTTTTGGCAAATTATCCATCGAAGGAAATGATAGCTGCAAGGAGGGGCCACTTTAATGTTAATTTCTTCAAAAAAGTTTTCACAGTGGGAAGCAGTGGGTCAGAAATTTCGAGGTATTTGAAAATACCTTCCACAATATCATCAAATGAGAACAGCCCAGATGAAGAGGGGGCTTCTGTTCTTAAAATCGGGGCATCAGGGATTTTGGATGTCCCCGGGAGAGATGGGAAATCCTGTGTGTAGTTGGCACTACGAAAACCAGGAGGATTCGGATTAACCTTCTTTTCACTGCTCTTTGAATTGGGCATGTTGGTTTGAGGCTTCTGTTCAGCTGCTTTACCTGCTCGGATGCGTCTTCGCTTCCGTGAAGCACCTTCCGGAAAACTGAAAGATGTTCCCTCCTCAATCAAGTCCGAATAAGACTCGTCATCTGACAGAGGAGCGAAAGGATTTGTATTGGTATCAGGTGGCGAAGCTTTCTTAAGCATTTCTGCAAAAGATTGCTTCGAACGTTGTTTTAGCGAACGTTCTAATTTTTCCCCGCGTTGTTTATACGCCGGGCACGACGAGAGAGCGTGAGGAGGGGTTCCCTTGCAGAAAACGCATTTTAGTGTATTATCTGCACAGGGACCAGCCTCATGTTTCTCCCCGCAAGTTGAGCAGCGCGCCTTATTGCCGCAATGGGAGGCCGTATGCCCCATCTGCTGGCAGTTTTGGCAGATCATTACCCGGGGTACAAACAACCGCACAGGTAGACGAAGTTTGTCCAGTTCTAAGTAGTGAGGAAGGGCAGAGCCAGAAAAGGTCACCCGAAACGAGTCTGTGGGGGTAACTTTTTTCTTACCCTCGCTGTGCGATATTTTAACTAGTTTTCTTACTTCCAGTATCTGAACTGGGGGGAGAAGAGGGTTCTTGAATCGGCCAACCGCCCGCTTCTCCAAAATTTCAGGGCACAGACTCGCCTCTGTGACTACTCCTACAATCTCCACATCACGAGCTGGAATATAAACGCGATATTCCAGTGTAAAATGCTGGGAGGAAGCAATCTCATTAGCCTGCTTCAGGTTAGAGACGACAACACGGAATTTATTAAATTTAACTTTCGTGATCTCTGTCACGGCTGAGAATCGCTTCGTCAAATCAGTAGTGATTTGGTACACGTTCAAAGGTTTCATTTTGGGCTGAAAGTAGACAACCCAAGGACCGATCGAGTCAACCGGATACGATCGCGGTCTGAATATTTTCTGTGCCTTCCCATCATCGGGTGGCAAAGGAACTTTTTCAGCCAAACCGTCCATGTCGAAGAAACCTCTTCAACATGCACGATTTGCCTTACTCACACACACAAACACAAACAAAGATCACACAAATTAAAGCTAAACTCAAGCGGGATGAGCGACAGGGGGAAAGAAAAATAAAAACTTAACTAATATTACTGAACTGTTGCTGCTGCTGCTGCTGCTACTGCTGCTGACGCTCCGTATGCGCGAACGTCGCACTTCTATGCGGGGAGCGGGGAGCGGTGCGCTGATGCGATCGCCTTCGGGTGCACTCGCTCAACGCTGTCGGATGACCGTTGGCGATGTAGTAGTGTATCGCTGGTATCGCGCGTCACCACGCGGAGATGAAGCGAAAAAAGGCGGGATGATAATTCGCCAGCTAGCACTGCTTGATTTGCTAATTTCACTGGAAAACCACACTGCTTTCTTAGAATAACAACTCACTTTCACTCTATTCACTGGAGTGAATCGATTTTGAGATAAAGCTACTGGCTTAGAAGGTTCGCACTCGAATAAATCTTCCAAAATAGCGGAGCGCTGGATCAAACGAACTTTCTTCTTTCGCTGAACGAAGTGGGGTGGTGTCGAACTGTTGATAGCATCGATCATTGTATGTGCCGTACCATTCGCAATTTGCAGTTTCATCGTTTCATCGTTTTCATTCGTTTGCCTTTTATCTTCTGGCAAATGATCGTCACCATTGTTATTGTTTGGAGTAAATTTCCGTCCCCGTTGTGCTGTTGTGGCTGTATTGCGTGTACATACTTTAAGGCGATTACGATAAACCACGTGTGTAGCGATGAGTGAATTCAAAAATTGCGCCAAGTGCGATGAAGCGATTACTGGCATAGAATTTGTCACATGCCGAGGATACTGCGGTGGCATGTTCCATATGACATGTTCAAATGTGTCACGGGCACTTTTAGGCTATTTCACGCCGCATCGCAAAAACTTGTTTTGGATGTGCGATAAATGTGCTGAGCTATTTGAAAATTCACATCTCCGTTCTATTACTAAGGCGGCTGATGAAAAATCTCCGTTGGTGTATCTCACTGAGGCAATCAGTAGTTTACATACGGAGATAAAGCTGTTATCGCATAAGCCCGAACCGTGTATGCAATCACCAGCGATCAGGCAATGGCCCCAAATCGGACAAACTCGAGCTGCCAAACGACCTCGTGGACCTGATTTAGAGCAAAAGGCGTTCGAATGTCAATCTGGTTCCAAGCATGTTGACTAGAATACAGTATCCGTTTCAAGCACCGCTCAACCAGTGAACAAATTTTGGCTCTATTTGTCTCCAATACGTCCTGATGTCACCAACGAGGAAATTTTGGCATTGATTCGAGCAAACCTTGATTTGACCCAAGACCCAGAGGTTATCAAACTGGTGGCCAAAGTGAGAGATACAAGCAACATGACCTTCATCTCCTTCAAAATTGGTTTGGGCCCTTCACTGAAGACAAACGCGCTTGACCCTTAGACTTGGCCGGAAGGCATAATGTTCCGTGAGTTTGAGGAATATTCAACTCAAAAATTTCGGAAGCCCTCCGCTATATTTCTGACGCCAACAACGGGTACTCCACCGGTAGTTGCGATGCAGCGTTAATAATTTGCAAAGGAAAACGATTTGATGCTCCACGTTATGACATTCAACCACTTGTTTTTACACCGGGACGCACCGAATTTAGTGCCATTCCAGCCAGCGACCTGCAGCCGTTCCGGCCCTACGTGTGGGTGTGGGGAGAGGGTCTTCCAAAACGCTACTGCAGGCAAGTACGATTTTGCTGTTAGCCCGACAACACCTGATTCGCTTTCTGATTCCAGCATATTTCTACCGGTTTTGGATGCACCTTCACACGCATGGTTTTTAAGCCAAACACCGGGACGCACGGAACTCAGCACTATGGAAGCCCTTGAGCCCCTCATCGTAGTCGAGCCATTCCCGCCAGCGACTTACAGCCGTCCCGGCCCTACGTATGGGTGTGGGGAAAGGGTTTTCCAAAACGCAACTACAGGCAAGTACAACTTTCCTACAAGCTCGACAAGACCTGATTCGCTCTCCGATTCCAGCTTATTTCAAGGAAGTTTGAAAACAGCACCTCAAGAAACAACTAGTGTTAGCCGAATACCGGGACGCACCGAGAATAGTATTGTGGAAGCCCTCGATCCCCTCACCGTAGTCGAGCCATTCCCGCCAGCGTTCTGCAATAAAATAGTGAACAGCAATATCGACGATAAGTTGAGTGTATTCTATCAGAACGTACGAGGTTTACGGACAAAAATTGACGATGTTTTTCTCGCTACCTCTGAATCACAGTATGATGTCATCGTATTTACTGAGACATGGTTAAATGAGCAAATATTTTTATCGCAATTATTTGGCAATGCCTATACCGTCTTCAGAAACGACCGCAGCCAAACAAACAGCCAAAAGTCTCGTGGCGGTGGTGTACTGATTGCTGTATCAGCCGATCTGAATTGCTGCATTGATCCAACTCCTGTCAATGTTTCACTCGAGCAGCTTTGGGTAAAGTTGAAATTACCCAACTGTTCCGTTAGCATCGGAGTTATATATCTTCCACCTAACCGAAAAGCTGATTTAAGCAGCATAGCAAACCATATTGATTCTATTGGAGCAGTTATCTCGAACGTTGGGGCCAACGATCACTTTCTTCTTCTTGGTGATTACAATCAGTCTGGCCTAATTTGGGACTCTTCGAGGAACGGTCTTCCTACTGTAGATGCCTTGCAGTCGCACATCTCTGTTGCTTGTGCTGCGTTACTTGATGGCTTCAGCTTTTATAACTTAACTCAAATCAACACAATCAGCAACCGAAACGGTCGCTATTTGGATTTAGCTTTGGCATGTGAGATGACACTCGAGCGATGCACGTTATCTGCTGCTGCGGAACCTTTATCACTTCTCGACGCCGATCATCCTCCATTTATAGTCGAAGTCAACGTATCTCGAGGTATCGATTTTGAAGATGTTTTTGATGAACCGAGTTTTGATTTCTGCAGAGCAGATTTTGAAGTAGAAGCACTTTTTTGTACGGACTGGACCAATTTGGAATCCATGGAAAATGTTGATGACGCTGTTGGTTGTTTCACTCGAATAATGCATACCATTATCGCTGATTATGTCCCTATGCGGAGACCTAATCAAAAACCGGCTTGGGGGAATACACACCTGCGACATTTAAAGCGTATGAGATCGAGAGCACTTCGAAATTACTGTAGAGTTCGTTGCCCACTCGCTAAGCAGGCTTTCAATCGAGCAAGTAGCAGATATCGGACTTACAACTGCTTCTTGTACAAACGTTATACTCTACGTATGCAAGAGAAACTTAGAAAAAGCCCTAAAAGTTTCTGGAAATTCGTGAACTCCAAACGTAAGGATAATGGATTACCAGTTGAGATGTTTCTACGTAACGATCTCGCCAGTACTGCATCCGATAAGTGCAATCTGTTTGCTGAACACTTCAAGTCTGCTTTCAATGACACCACGTCATCTCCTGCTCAGGTCGAAAATTCATGTATAGAAACACCGCGTGATGTCTGCTCACTAGGAAATGTCCAGGTCACTCCTCAGAACGTTGTATCTGCCATCAACAAACTGAAATATTCCTCCTCACCTAGCCATGATGGTATCCCTTCATGCATTTTGAAGAGATGTTGTGATGTCGCTCATCTGCACGTGCAACATCTCTTTGACACACTGTTTGTTCCTGTAAGACACATTTCTTCTGGTCAACAAGGCATCAAGATTTCGCTCTAGACTCGGAAATATCTCCATCTATGTTCCCTGCAATGGATCATGGAACACAGTGGACGTTGTATATACCGACCTGAAATCTGCTTTTGATCGTGTTGATCATGAGATTTTGCTCAAACGACTGGATAGATTAGGTATCGCATCATCATTGACCAGCTGGCATATCTAGCAGATCGGAAACTGATTGTTAAGATTGGAAATAAATCCTCTGAACCGTTTACTAATTTATCAGGTGTGCCACAAGGAAGCAGCCAGGGGCCTCTACTGTTTAACATTTTCATCAATGAACTCTCTTCAGTGCTGCCACCAGCTTGCCGATTATTTTATGCTGACGACGTAAAAATTTATATGGTTGTAACAAACGTTCAAGACTGCCTTACACTACAACATTATGTGAACTGTTTTGCTGAATGGTGTTCTAGAAACATGCTTACACTTAGCATTCACAAGTGCAACGCCATCTCGTTCCACAGAAAACATGAGCCTATTGTTTTTGATTACATCATCGACGGTCAGCCTTTAGAACATGTTCGTCAAGTACGGGATTTGGGAGTTATCCTTGACCCAGCTCTTACCTTTCGATCACACTATAACGATATTATCTCCAGATCAAACCGACAGGTGGGATTCATCTTCAAAATAGCAAATGAATTTCGTGACCCCCTATGCTTTCGATCCCTTTATTGTGCTCTTGTGCGGTCTATTCTGGAATCCAATGCTGTGGTTTGGTGTCCCTATCAATCGATCTGGATTGCTAGGATTGAATCAATCCAACGGAAATTCGTCAGGTATGCTCTGCGGGATCTCCCATGACAAAATCCGCTCAATTTACCACACTACGAGGACCGATGCAGATTGCTAGGCATAGAAACCTTGGAAAAAAGGAGAAGTACTGCGCAATCTGTTTTTGTAGCCAAGATTCTTTTTGGCGATATGGACTCACCGAGGATCCTTGAGCAGCTGAATATATACGCCCCAGAACGAATACTTCGCCAACGTGATTTCTTGATGCTTGAATCTCGCAATGCTTTGTATGGTCAGCACGATCCCATCCGCTTTATGTCAGCTACGTTCAACCAGGTGTACTTGCTGTTTGACTTCAATGCATCTGTTGAAACATTTAAGCGAAGACTTTCTGAATTTTTGGCGGATGTTCGACGAGGACTTGACGAGACCTGACCTATGTGCTAAGGATAATTACTTTTATTACTAGACCACGAATTAGAATTTTCATGTTATTAATTTATTTTGTGTTATGTATACTTTTAAGAAGTTTTGTGTTCTCTTTGTTTATGTAATTAGAAGATATGGGGTTTTTGCGCCTCGCTCACAGGCTTTTCCTCATCAATATTCAATATTCATTAAGACGGATAGTCAGATGAAGTATAATAATAATAAAGAAATAAAGAAATAAATAAATAATGCTTATTGCTTTCGAGGAAACGACACGGAAGAAACAAAGTACCTAGAATTGAGTATTTTTTGTTGTTGAACAGGAAAGATGGGTAAATTTGATTCTGCACATTAGGTAAACATTACTCAATGGGTGAGTACTTCAATGACAACACATTTTCGAGTAAAAATGGAAGTCATTTGCATACTTTTATTACTTAAAGTATATTAGATTTAAAAACCGAAAAACAATAAATATGTTACGGTATTACTACTAGCCGTTAACGTTTGGTTTTAATAATGATACGGCTTTAGTTGTATTTTCTACGATGGTTGAACCACATACAACTTTGCAGTCATATTTATGCTGCGAAATTTTAGTTGAACATTCTCAAAATTATTTGATTCCCATCGAATGAATGAAATTTCAAATAGCACAAAAGAAATATTGAACCAAACAAACTCTTTAATAAGCAAATTGATGTTGTCGTTCTGCAAAGGACGGATATAGTTACCGGGGGAGAAACATTGTTCACGGTTAAACTTGGGGTTTCTTCTTGGTATTCTTGGTTCAGCTCCTCGTCGGTGCGAGTGGCCATCTACAGGTGACGTGGGATGATTCATATCCCGTTTTTGTCACGGGCGGATTTTCCAATCAATCCGTACGCTTCAGCAGCCTTATTGCGCCACAATAATTAGTTTAAATTAGTGCACGCTAGACGGTGATTTTCTTAACAAAAATGTTCCTAATTTGCTATCCACTGCCAGCAACTAATCCGCTATGCACAACTAGGAACAACAACGAACTCAACCACATAGTCGGTCTCTTACGTGTCGCAGTTCGGCTCGGAATATCCCTTCTAGAATTTCGTTTGTTAGTTACTCAACGTTTTTTGTGATATACTCCGAGACGTGGCGTTTAATGAATGTTATGTTCAGCCGTGACGCGGTAATTGAATTACAAACAGCACAAGAGAAAAATTCATCCAAACAAACTCTTTAGTTAATAAACTGATTTGGTCGTCCTGAAGAGGACGGATTTAGTTGACGAGGGAGAAATAGTTTGCGATTCCACTAGTGTTGTTTGTCACGTCACGGGCGGATTTTTCCCGCCAACTCGTAGGCTCCAGCAGTCATGTTTCTCGCAGCGAGGTTGACGGGAGCATCCACAAGAGGAAACTGCACCAACGCCTGTCTGGGCAACGACTGCTCGCCTCCCTCCAGGTGCTTGCTGCCGCTAACAGCATAAGTACAGCCACTGCACAGCTCCACGACTGTTGTAAGACTGAGTCGAAATTCTTAATTTTTTTCTTAATTTGATTTTTATTTTCATTCATTCGTCTTACATACTAATTTTTACATTTTTCGTGTTTTAGCCCATTGGGCTCTTCAGCTTTGTTTAGTTTTAAGTGTTTGGTGTGTTTAGTGAGTTTATGTTTTACATGAAATAATCAGTTCAGTCCTTGGGGCATTGTTAGTTTTAAAATTTGATAACCTACCTAATCTACAACTAAAACTACAATTTGAAAATCCTAGGGGTGGGGAACCAGATTCCGAATGATCTGGTGATCCGATGTCAGGCAGCGTGCCCTGTACCGATTGATAGACAGAACAGAACGTTACATTTTGTAACAGTTTTGTCAACCTGTTCCCTGAAAATAAGCTTGCTGTCTATTGTAACGCCAAGATAGACAGTTGATTTGGCCCATTCCACCGTTGTGTTGTTTAGTCTTATATTACAATTCTCAGGCGGAACAAGTTTGGGAGAGTTGGAGTGGGGAAATAGGATGACCTGGGTCTTCGCCGCATTGATACAGACTTTCCAATCGGTGAAGTATTCAGACAGAACATTCAGGCTTCGCTGCAGTTTTATACTTCCCTGCGGAACACCGGCGGAAATCTCCTGTGCATCGGAAACTGCACCTTGCAGTGAAACACGGAATGTCCTGTCCGACAGATAATTTTTAATTATCTTCACCAGAAAGATGGGAAGATTGTACACCAAGCCATCATGCCACACGTTATCGAAGGCCTTCTCGATGTCGAGAAGTGCCATGGCAGATGATTTCGAAACAGACTTGTTCCGACTGAGGATGTTAATAACTCGGTTAAGTTGGTGAATTGTCGACCGACCTCGTCGGAAGAAAAATTGTTCGTCAAGCATGATGTTAAGCTCGTTGGCAGAAGAAAGAAGCCGACGGTGGATCGCTTTCTCAAACAGCTTGGATACTCCTGAGAGAAGGCTGATTGGTCTATAGCTTTTGGAACACGAAGGATCTTTCCCAGGTTTCCGGATGGGTATGACTTTAGCTGACTTCCAACACGAGGGGAAGTAGCTAAGTCGCAGGCATTGGTTGAAAACCATCGCCAGATGGTTATAGAACTGGGGACTCAATTGCTTGAGCTCCAAGTTCAAGATGTTATCGAAACCTGGGGCCTTCATGTTCTTTGAGCATTTGATATAGGTCAACAATTCGTCAGCTGAGATTTCCAACTCTTCCGAAAAGTCATTGGGACTTAGATGGATGTTGTTTACAAGCTCGCTAACGGCAGTTTCGTTTGGACTGACGATGTTATGTCCGAGATTGTGGGAGCTGACGAACTGTTGACCTATCTGAACAGCCTTCTCTGCAGGAATAATTAAGTGATCCGTGGAGCGATTGCTGTCAAGTGGGATCAACGGTGGAATGGGTCTTGGTTTAGTTTTTAAAATGTTTGTCAACTTCCAGAACGGCTTTGCACAATCTGGGAGATAGCGGATCTTGTCAGAAATTTTTTTGTTTCTGAGGTCCACCATTCTGGCCTTAATAATTTTAGTCATCCGATTGCAATGACTTTTTAAAGTAGGCAAACTAGTTTGCTGGTATTGCCTTCGGGTAGCGTTATGCAATTGAATCAGTTCCTTAGTGGGTCTATCAATGGGTACAGAGTCACTCACCTGATCAATCACCGGTACATGTTGCTCTCGGGCCTGGGAGATCGTTTGCTCAATGCTCTGCTGCTGCCGTTCGATGTCATCAACCGAATCAAGGTGCATGTCGAAGTCGATGTTGTCGTCAACGTGTTGTCGGAACCTCTCCCAACTGGCGCGATGGTAGTTTCGTCTGGTGTTTCGATGCCGGTTGACCGAGGAGCCTACTTCGGCCAGCACCGGATAGTGGTCCGAGCTGAGCTCCTGGTGTACGATCGGCTGGGCGATGTTGTTCCCTATGTTGGTGAGGAAGATGTCAATTGTTGAATGGGCCCCGGATCGGCTCAACCGGGTGGGAGTATCCGGGCCCAGGACGGTGTAATGTCCCTCTTCCAGGTCTTCCTGCAGTACTATTCCGTTCCGGTTCCGCCGGGTGTTCCCCCAGGCTTCGTGTTTCGCGTTTAGGTCGCCGGCAATGATAAATTGCCCCTGCCTCCGAGTGAGCTTGCGGATGTCGTTCCGTAGGACCGTTGTTATTCCGTTAGCGGTGCTGGCTTGGGACAATAAGCCGCGATGATGGTGATAGGGCCGACAGCAGTTTCGACCTCGACTCCGATGGCTTCGATGGACTGCAGCTGGAAGCTCGGAAGTAGATGACAGTTTATGTTGTAGCGCAGGGCGATCGCAACTCCTCCTCCACTAGAGCCGCTACGATCAAGTCGCACAATCCGATATCCAGGGATGAAAATGTTCAGTTCCGGCTTGAGGTGTGTCTCGGTGACGATGGCGATGTCGGTGGCCTTCCTGTTAAGGAAGTCACCGAGCTCGATAGTTTTGTTCCTGATGGAACAAGCATTCCAATTGCATCGTTTATGGTCCATACTTAATAATGAACGTCATCGTCACGGATGTGGCGGCTTTGAGCTGTCCCTCCTTGGAGCGGCAGGAACACAGTTGGCGATAGAGCTCTTGCACGAACTCCACCATTTGCTCCGAGTTGTAGAGCTGTCCATCGACGTGTGGTTGCGTGAAGGTACTGTGACTCGCATTGCCCCAGCCTGGAGGAGGAGTCGGGTTGGGGGCGGCGGCGGTTGCCGCGAAACGATGATGAACGGAAGCCGACCGGCGGTTTACTTCGCGGTGATTTAATGGGATCGGTGGTAGGTTTGGCACCTGATACCGAAGCGACGGGAAATTCTCCTCGTTCATCGGAGGTGGTGGACGGCGTTGAGCAGGCCGCGACTTGGTGGATGACTTCTTGCGGATCGCCAAAAATTCAGCACGTTAGGGGCAGGTTCGATTGTTGCTCTCGTGGTTTACGCCACAATTTGCGCACTTTAGTACCGCACCTTCTTCCATCGGGACACAATCGTTGGTACTGTGGGCTCCGGCACACTTGCCACTTTGCGGCTTCATGTGGCAGTTGCGAGTTCCATGGCCAAACGCAAGGCAGTTGCCATATTGCGTCACGTCGTGCTGTCTTGGACGATACCGGTCCCACTCAACGATGATGTCGAAAAGGGCCCGTGTTTTCCATAGTTCCGCCATCTTGACCGATCCCTTCTTGAGATGGACCAGATAGAGTTGGTCCCGGTAGTTTCCGTGTTGCTGCCGCCTGATGAGAAACACCTTCTGAGGCTTTAGTGCCGCCGCTTGCAGCTCTTCGAAGATTGACTCCGGAGTGAGTTCTGGAAGGCCACGCAGAATCACCTTCATTGGCTTGCTTCCGGGCGCGTCGTGAGTGTAGAACTCGTGTTTCTTCGCGACTAGGTGAGCGCCGACAGCACGGTAGTCAACCTTCGTCGAGCACATAATTTTGGTGCCATTACTGCACAGCTTGTACAGCGGATAAATTTGGATAGCTGCAAGCTCGGTCCTGAGTGCAGCAATGTCTTTTGATGTGGTGAAGAGCGGGGGAACTTTCACCTTCTTTGGCACCTCCTGTACCGGAAGCACGGCGAATTGATTGCTCGCTAGAAGACGAGCGTTACGATCCACTGGATCGGCATCATCGTGGCGCAGCCGCTTGGAGCTGCCCGGTTGCGGTAATGATTCGGGAGCAGATGTCACCGTTGGTCGATTTTTTCGACCCATTGCCACAGCAATAGGTCGAGCGGGAATTTTTTCCGAACTTTGCAGCACTTTTTTTTGCTTTGCCACCACCAGAAGATGAGCAAGCGCAGGCGATAGATCGCGAACCGAACACGCAATCGCGAGAAAGCGGGCGAGGGAGAAAAAACTTTTACTGCGAGAGAGCGAAAAACACGCCCGTACGTGTCGCTTGGTCGAACTGGAATGAATGAAGCAAAATGTGAAGGTATACCTCTTTTATAACCTGCGTGGCTGGTTAGGAGACGTTCGTTACTTAAATATGAAGTCTGCGCTAGGAAAGAACTGTGCATTTGGTAAATTTACTCTGAAAAATTGGCATTATAAGACATCACCTTGTATTTGCGTAAATTTCAATAGTAGAATGTTAAAAAGAAATAAATTTAAATATTGGAATCAAAGCGTAGAAAATGTTCCGATCGATTGAGGCAAAATTTTTGAAAATCAATAGAGGAATGGCTTAGTTATCAACGTTAAAAACCTAAGCATATTTCGTGACACTCCAAATTTTTGTACTCTCAACGTGTACCCCTGTATTAAAAACAAACACGTAGTCCTACGTCAAAAATCGAATTTTAAGAATGCATTTTGTGTGTGCGGGTTTTAAACGGTACACCCTTTTTAGCCGAAATTTGCTTAAAGAGGCCCACTCTATAGACGGTTGTAAAAACAAGTTAGTAAAACTTTTAAAAGACCATGAAGGTTTTTAAAATGTTCTAGTGAAAAATGTTATGATCACTTGAGAACCTTAAAATAGCTATAGGCTATACGTTATGATGAAGAATTGAACAATTATCTTGCAATAATGGCCCAAACACAATGATAACGGCAACGGAAAACGGCAAAGACCGATCTGAATATTCCTGCTTGTCGGAAAGAAAACAAGCTAGATCCAAGCCGATTCTAATTGGACATATCAGAGTAATTTTCGGCAACTGTCAAAATTGCCGTTTTCCGTTCCGTTTCTGTTATCATTGTGTTTGGGCGGTAAGCGCCTTTGAAATCAAATTAGAATGATGAAGCATACCACCAGTTTCAAAAGAAAAAGTTTTATTATTTTCATAACACATTGCATTTGTTATAATTAGCAAAAGTAGGGCTACCATAAACGATCTCCATCAAACAAAAGGATCACACAATTAGTTAAAATGATGTGCCATCCAATAGGAGGATGCCCTAATTAGCGTTCACTATATGGAGGGGAGTTGATATTTCCACTCTGCTCATTTAAACTTCTACGATGCCGGGAATGGCTCTTCTTTGGCCAAGCTTTATTTCTTGATTGAATAACATATAAATAGATGCTAGTATGCTGCAATAATGAATAGGCTCTTCCAGCCCAGGCTAGCCTGTGTCTGTGCTTTTAGATAAATTTGACTTAATAAAAACAGCACTTCAGATGTATTCCGCTTAATTGTATTGGTGACTTTTGGACAATTCATAAATATAAAAGATTCGTGCACATAGACGAAGTCTTCTCCCGTAGCTCAGTCAGTAAAAGCGCAGCTACAAAGCTAAACTATGCTGCAAATGGCTGGGATTGATACTTGGACTGGTCTAGGATTTTGTTTTTAGGATTTATATTTCATTTCAAAGTCTGTTTATGACTGTTTTTTTTTTCGACATGACGTATCTTTAAAAAAACTGTTATCATAAATCCGACGAGCAATGACCGAGTTACATTCCAAAGCTAACATTCCGTGACGCTCTTATTTTTCGTTCTCTTAAAGTGTACTTCCATTTTAAAAAATGGCTTGGGTTTGTTCAAAATACAAACTTAACAAGCTGACTCGACGGACTTTGTTCCGTCCAATATTAATTTATCGCCGCAATGTTTAAAATCAATTCACACAATAAATCGGTTTTCGATAATAACAACGTTTTTTTTTCTTAAATCGCATGAATGTCGTTCATTGTTGTAGCCAATCTGAAATAGGACAGTCAATTGTCATTCTGGAGAACTTGGATATTTTCAATGTTGTCTTCGAAAAGCATGACAATTGGCAGTCATTTCAAATTGTTCTGTGATCAATTGGCCATTTAAATTGGTGCATTATGTTGGAATACTGAAGTCGTTTTTTTGGCAGTTCCAACGCATGAAAATAGGATGATTTCACAACCTCCTATGCCACCTATTGACAACATTTTAAGTTGAGATTTTTTTTATTGACTCGTGAAATGTCATGATTTTCAACGTTTTAATTACGTGTGGAACAGAATTATTATATATCTGAATTTTCCAATTTTTCGGCTTTTTCTTGGGAATTTTACAACTTTTCTTTTTTTTCCTAAACCTTCGTTGAGCAAAAAGAAACAAATCATTCTAAGACACCATCAAGATCGGTCCAGCTGTTCTTGGGTTTTAGCGTTACTAACAAACAATCATTTATTTTATGTATATTGATTATGTATATAGATTAATTCAAAGCAATACTTCTTACAGTTTTCATTTTTTTTTCCAGGAGAACCATCCTTCGAACTTAACTCAAGTCTATGAGTACAGGAAACCTGAACAATGTTTTTGCTCTAGAACTCTTTGTCTCTTGGCAAACGTGGAGTTATTCAACTTGTTCAATAAACACAATCGGAATGCTTTAGACATCACGTGAAGTCGGTAACTAATCACGTTGCTGGTAATTTATTTAAGCCTCATCATATAAACAACACGGTTTAGTCTAGCTACATTCTATTCGATTCGCCAGTCTAGCAATGGACGACACCGTTAGTTTACGGCTCATTGTTTCACTAACTCTTCTGTGTCTTTTAGAAAAATATTCCGTGCATTGCAATGAGGCGTTCGGGTCGGAGTCGGTGTTCTCTATGGATGAACCTCGCACTATAGTGTACACCGCTCAACCTGAGGAAGAAACAACTACCATTATCCCGGAGACTTCTCCAGTGCCGGATAATGATGTGAAATCTGATGACAATGAACCCACTGTTTGCACTCCAGCAAAGGTTATTTGCCAAAAAGTTCTGGAAATGCTGGAACTCATTGCGCAGGAAATCCGAGTTTTCCAACAGCAGGCTCAGCAGCAGATTGCTGCTAGTGAACGGCAAGAGTCCAGGAAAGGGTGTGGATTGATCCAACTGACGCATTTGCTCGAACAAGTACAACGGCAGAGTGCTTCCAGCAATCGAACAGTTGAAGTGAGCAAACCCACCACGGGTGGCTCCGAGATGGTTGAAAAGAGCGGGGATGAGTGAAGAAGAAACGCGCCACGAACAGTGAATAAATTGTAATGTTATGCAATGTTGGCATTACGATAGGGAAACGGAGGCAAAGGTTGGACCGAAACGACATGACCAAGCAGTGTGAATGAATGACAAACGTGTCTTTCTGTGCAGAATGTGATAAGCTGTGTTGGCATCTATCAGGATTTCGTTCTACGTGAGAATGAAAGTTATTAAGAAATTAACGTGAAACGCATACAAATGAAGTGCTGTGCTATGAAATAGTGAATGATATTCTATTTAAGTGATTTAAATGTACAACTAGAAGCCTAACATTTCATTCTAGAGATGAACTCAATTAATTTTTGCTAGCAAATAAATACTTATACCTGACCTCTTATCTCATTTCATGCAAGATTGATTTTGTAATGTTTTTCCCATCCCCTGCCGCAAGCAGTCCAACTGTTTGGATGACTTTATTAACTTTACGGAATATTACCGAGTGTTACCATCACTCGGCTGCTGGAATTGATTGCCCGGGAAACCGGGCTAGATCGGGGAGAGAGAAATCGGTATATATTTGAAGGAGTAGGTATGTGGGTGAATGAGGTCCACTCCATACAGTGCCAGCTTAGTAGATTAGATGGAAGCAAGTGGAAGACAACGGGCTGATGATGGGTAGGAAATAGGCAAACACTTTACGGTGGTAGGACGCGTGTCAGCACGAAGATTAGACTGATTCAAATTTTGAATTTTCCCCTCTCTTTTCGTTAAACCATTCCAAAATGCTTCTGGAGATTTTAGCCCATTTGATGAGAAAAAGGCGCAGCCCGAATAAAAAATTCTCATAGATTTACAATTGAATATGTAGATATAAATTTAAATATAAAATTGGAAGAGTTTCTCGCCAATTTGTCTTCGTGATTGGCAGCACCCTCTCAGAATCCAATGAAACTTTGTGAAACTTTGTGAAACTTAGACCATGTATTTTCAAGCAACTTTGCATACTTTGTTTTTTCAAAATTTATCTAGACTACCATGTGAAAAGGCCTGAATTTTTTTGATCGTTTTTTTTAAACCAACATAACTCAAAAAAAGGAACAGACTTACAAAAAAGTGATGCATGGGTGACTCTTAGAAAATTGTCTTAACTTTTATGAAAAAAATTGTAAAAATTGTACAATCGATTCTTACACACTGAAAATTTTTTTTTTTCATATTTAAAATCAATTTTCAAATGGCTAGCCTAGAATTTTTTTTTTCAAATAAAGGCAATGAAATGTTTTTCTAACAACAAATTTTTCATGTCATCATAACTCATCATAACTCATAAACTTACAAAACAGTGATATATGAGTGACTTTCAGAAAACTGTCTTAGCTTTCATGATTTTTTTTAAATTGTAAAATTGATGTTTACGTACTAAAAAAATATTTTAAAATTTGAAGTAGAACGAATATTTTTCTTAATGGAAACAATATATTTGTCTAAAAGTTCGCCATACAGTACAAAATGGGCACTTTTAAGGAAAAAAAGTTTTTCTCATAACATATTTTTCATATCCTATTTTTACCGTGTATCACGCAAACTCGTCTAGCTGTGTTATTCAACACCCTTATAGAATCTAATAAAATTTAGCAGCCACTAAGAATTGAATGTACTGAACATTTGGTAAAACACAGTAATCATCTAAACTCCCATTTGAAAAGGGTCAAAAACATTAAATTTCCCTTTACATATGTAAAACAGAACCAAAAGTGTACGTTTAAGTATAAGTCATTCATAACTGCTTCTTCGGATATTCATATTTTTAGGGGCGATTCAAATATGGCTTTATATATCTTTGGGTAGGCAGGGGAGAGGGTGTGGAATGAAGAATTCTAGATTTGATACAGAATGTGTAAAAGGTATGGGAAAAATTGTGATAGAGGGGGGCTGATAAATCTAAAAGAATAGCGGACGTCATATTTGAACCGTCTTTAAATGGATTTGATGCATATCATATAATTAATATGAAAATAAAAATTCCTATTTGATAAGACTTGATGCATAACCATTTAAAGACGTTTCAAATATGACGTTATATGAATTTTCGAAATACTGTTCATGTCTTTTCCTTTTTGAGTTACGTTGATTTAAAAATAATCTATAAAAAAATAAAGTCCTTTTCAAATGGTAGTCTACATAAATTTTGAAAAAAAAACAAAGTATGCAAAGTTTCTTGAAAAGACATAGTGTACACAGCCACAAAGTTTCATTAGATTCTGAGAGGGTGCTGTCAACCACTGGATGAGTTGGCATGAAATTCTTCATTGATAATGCATTATCCCGTCATATCCCGTGAATAAGGACCGTGTGATGCGATTGGTGGCATATTGAAACGAATGGCTGAAAATTCAAGTCTTTCTTTAGAACAGAAGTGCAGAGGAGTTATATAATTTGGCCAACCAAAACAATATTGATTATTTGACCAAAATGTTATTTATCGTCGTTTTGTTAAATATCACAAGAAGGATATTTATGAACAAGGAAACCTGAATGGAGCAATATCTTTCAAATGACAGAGATGGTTAGTGGTACACAAAAATATGTCTTTTTTCTTTCCATTGTGTACTAGAATAAAACCCAAACTGTTTTCAAATGATGATACGTCGAGCATTCATGATGTTTTCAAATATAAAATGAATAAGAAATAAAATATTTTGAAAATTGTTCAGATGTTAGTAAAAGATGTTAGTGAAACCGGCCTTACCCAAAAAATATCAGGATTTTTTATACATAAAAAAAGTAATAGTATGAACACTGTTTAAGCATTACTTCCATTTTATTTTTTAGGAGTTAATTTAATTCAGCATCCTAATGGTAGCTTTCAAACAGTTCATTCGATTGTCTTGGTGAGAAGTAGTTTATTGTAGGCAATTTTATTTACAATTCAAAACACAACTTGTTGCTGATTTAGTTTTGAATAGGGTGAACCAAATGTATTTTCTTTCATTTAGAAAAATTAAAATTAAAATTTGACGATATGTACAAGGTCAAAAATTTAATTTACACAAAGGTTTTTTTATACCCGGGGGATACGTTCCACTTTTACTATGGAACCACGTAAAAAAAAAACTAAATTGAGTCGATCATTTCACATGCATAAACATTTTAAATTACTTCGATTTTGTTTGCATGTGTTACCTTTTCATGCAAAGGGCAAATTACCGGTTTTGAAATTTTTGATTATATACACCAAAAATTGTGATTTTTTTGAAAACTGGCATATGACTACTTTTTGCCCAGAAAGGAAAATGTGATTCGAGAAAGGTTGATAAGTTGTTCCGTTTTTGGAGTTACTGCCGAAAATAAACTGTGTAAAAATAGACCTTAGTTTACTTGTTTTTTATGTTCAAAATTGACTCAGGAATCATAATTTGCCTTGGAACACATATGTTAATTTGAAAATAATCAATGTTTATAAAATACATCCGACACAGCTTCTTCAGAAACTTTTTTGTTTAAAACTTCTCCATCCACTTAAAGTCATAAAAATGCGCATTTGGATGTTTCGTGTGTGTGTGTGTGTGTGTGTGTGTGTGTGTGTGTGTGTGTGTGTGTGTGTGTGTGTGATTTATTTTAGACGGGATGGAAAATCTGCAACCAGACAACTGAAGAACTTAGGGTGTGGGGATGAGGGTGCCAACTCCTCGACCCACTAAAAACCCACCCGTGCCTTAAGCCCCGGACCCTTCCCGGAACCACCTTTCGGTATTACTTCGGGGAGGGGGCTATTGTACTTGGTAAGCACCCACTATGTCTAACTACTTAGGGTTTTAGTAGTTAGGTGGTCCCTGTGACCTGCCTTTGGTCGTTTCGCCACTTTTTGTTGGAGATCGAGGACGATCTGAGAGGCTGCTACGCATACCGCGTCCCAGACGTCCCGATCCTGATAAATCCTCGGGACCAAATTGTTCGGAGTCGTGTCGTGACCGCTTACGGCTATCATGCCGGATCTTGCGCCGTCGAAGCGAGGACATGCGATGATCACATGTTCCGTGGTTTCCTCAACTCCCGCATATTTGTGCAGATATTTTCTAAAGCAGCCGTGGTCTGACAAAATCTGCATTAAGTGGTAGTTCACTTCACCGTGTCGTCTACCGACCCACCCGGTTAATTCCGGGATTAGTCAGAGGGTCCACCAACCTTTGGTGGAGTTCTTCCATTCCCTTTGCCACTTAACCATGGGTGCGGCTGTAGTGGTCTTCCGAATACCTCTTGTTCTACGTTGTTCGAAGCACTCTACGTCCTCTTTAATGACCATGCCTATTGGCATCATCCCCGCTAGGACGCAGGCCGCGTCGCGTGATACCGGTGGGTATGCACTAACCACTCTTAGGCACATAAGCCTGTGTGTACTTTCTAGTTTACTTACCTAGCTCTTGGTACTTAAGGCGGTGATCACCCTGAACATTTCAGGATCCAGCAAGATAGCCGTCTTGATGGAATACCATCCGGTCCTGGTGCTTTGTTCACCTTTAGCGACTTTGCTATCGCAATGAGTTCCTCATTCGTCACCGTTGCCTCGTCGCCGGCCCCCGTTGTGACGTTGTCAATGCCCACGTGGTCTCGGGTGTTCGGTTTAGCCTTTCCCCCTCTGTCGCTATGACAGCGTTGATGTCTGGGATACTGGAACGCTGGTCATGGGACAAATCTACGGCGGCGGTTTTGGCAATTACTACCCGGTAGGCGTCATCCCACGGATTCGTATTGGCCTTCTGACACAGACCCTTGAAGCAGGCTCGCTTGCTGGCCATTATCTCCCTCTTTAGTGTGGCCATCGTGGGGACTAGATCCCCTCTACGCTCGGTTCTCTCGGCGTCTGACCGTGCTCATTGCACCCTCCGTCTTGCGTGGAGGCATGTTCTTCGGAGGTCGGCGATCGACTCCATTCCCACCGACTACCACCGGCGATCTTCCATTCCTCGGTTTGACTTCCCTCGGCATGGTCACATCGCACACTCGTGTATGTGTCATAACGAGTCGTTCGCCGTAAGGTTCCTGGGTTCAGCGTGAGTTTCGTTCCCTCTCAAGCCCCTCTTTAAAAGTCTCTACATCAAAGTTGGACGTCCTCCATCTGCGGGCGAATGGAGTGGATGCTCCTCCTTCCGCACGCTGTCTTGTATTGTGGACGATACAATAACGAACCGCTAAATGTTATATCGATGATCGATTTCGCTCCGTTTCTACGGTAGGTACTCATGGTACCCACGTTGGCTAGATCCACATTGAGCCTAGCCAAGGCCTCCAGAAGAATATGGTCCCTGGGGTTGGTAAGGCGGCTCCCCCACTCGAGCGCCAACCGTTGAAATCCCCCGCTATTACCAACGGGTTCAGGCCAGTTAGCTCCGTTGTCATCTGATCGAGCATATTGGAAAATTGTTCGATCGGCCATCTTGGTGGTGCGTAGCAGCTGTAGAAGAACACGCCATTCACGTTTACTACCGCAAAGTCTTCGTTTGTGGTAGACACAACCTCCTGAACCGGTTACATAATGCTGCCATATTGGACCTGTTCGCAAACCAGTTTCCGTTGCCGGCTTGGATGCGGTATGGGTAGTAAATTATGGCGATATCCGATGCCGACTCGCTAACTGTCTGACACAGCAGTTGCTGGGTGGCCTCACAAAGGTTCAGGTTTAGTTGGATTACCTGCATTACGGTTGGCTCGTTGGAATACCCTTAGCGGCCGGGCACTTGCCCCCCACCCATGACGTGCTTATTGTCCGGTTTCTCGGCGCACATCAAGCATTTGGGGGGACCTTTGCAATTCCGTGCCTTGTAGCTAGTGCTGCCACATCTTCTGCACATGTTGCTCCTATCTGGGCCTTTGCACTCCCAGGACATGTGGCCGCTCTCTAGGCATCTGAAGCATGCCTTCGGCGGCTGGTGTAGGTTAAGTGGGCATATGGACTATCCTACCTTCGCCGCGTCCGCGTCGACTGCCGCTACCCTCATGGTTGCCACCTGGGTCCCGAAAGGGTCCACTCCTCAGACGTATGTCTGCGGCAGCAACCTCGACCTTGCACTGTTCCTTTAGTGCAGTGGAGATCTCGTCTCGTCTCGGTAATCTCATTCAGGTGTGTGTGTGTGTGTGTGTGTGTGTGTGTGTGTGTGTGTGTGTGTGTGTGCGTGAAAGTGTGTATTATGGAAGAAATATGTTTACAAAAATCCGTCAACGGACTATTGAAAGCAGCTTTAATCCGACAGCTACAAAGTGATAGCTCTACTGTAGATCCAGCAGCCCATTTCAGAATGGCTGGAGAGTTACGCGCGTTACTTTCTCATACAATAAGCCCCGCATGTAAACATCACCGATATCATTTGGATAAGGATACCGCAACACACTTCTAGATTTCTAGATTCTTGATTCATTTCAAGATTTATAGATGTTCAATTTCCATACCAAGAAATACGTATTTAGTGTTATTCAGTATTAAGGTTATTATTATAAACTTATAATCAGATAGATCTCACCCATGGCCGCCTCTTTAACCCTTTTGTGTTGGACACCAAATTCAAATTATTATAACTCTGGACATTATTGCCAGATTTTATTTTTTATGGCACCGTTAGCTTCATAAACTCATTCGCTTCAGTAGCATTATCAGCAATGACCATTTGAATTGATTTGGTCTCCGGTACTCCGGGTTTCCAAAGCTGTGGTCCGGTCTGAAGAAACTATTTGGAAACATCTATTGAATTTCCGGGGATGGATGTCAAAATCTTTGGAATAATTCCTAGAAACTATTTCTATTCTATTGTGGGCCATATGCCGACTTATTCTTGCAACGGCCATTCTGTTACAGGTTCCCGTTGGGCCACGAGCGGCCATGAACAACTTCATGAAATTTCTTCAGTAGGACATTTCTCAAAGCTTTGTGGCCATCTGAGGATTTGTCCATGGTCCTGTCATTTCGGAACAGGTTCCCGTTGGGCCTCGGGTGGCCATGTACAATTTTAGTAGAAACCCTGGCAATATAGTTATCAAAATTCATGAAGTTTCTCCAGTAGGATATTTCTCAACGTTTTGTGGCCATCTGCTGATTCGTACTAGGACCTGTCTTTGCAGAACAGGTTTCCATTTGGCCTCAACTGGCGATTTTATTGTTTAGAAGGAAACCCTGGCAACTTGGGTTTCAAAATTGATGAAATTTAACCAGAAAGCTATTTTGCAACGTTGTGTGCCCATTTCATAATTTGTGCTCGGAACGGTCATCTCGAAACAGGTTCCCATGAGGCTTGAAGTTGCCAAGAACCAAACCAGTCTCAATACGTTGTAAAATACCCTACTGAAGATTTGAATGAACGAATGAATAATCTTTATTTAAGAGACTTGCAAGGACAGTCGCTAGAAGTATGTGGCATAAATTTGGAAATGCTATGTTTTTCACACGACCAGCTATTTATACGTGAAAGGTTCACGAGTTGGAAAACCATATCCTCTGTACATTTATGTACCGGAACAGAAAACAAAAAGTTGTTTATCAAGCTGCGTTGCATAGAAAAAAGAAGTAGAAAAATCACAAGTAATCGATTTTTAACTCAATGAATTCAAAAAAAAATTCAAATTTCCTTTCTTTCAATTAAGCAAACTTCAAGAAAAACCCAATTTCCCACAATCAGTCAAAAGATCATCTTAAATTTAGATGCTAGCGCTGCATTGTCACAATGAAAATGAACAAAACGAGAAATCAACCTACAGTCACCGCCAGAAAAAAAGTGCCCACCTACCCCAGTTTTTCCTTTTTGTGCAGCAAACTGTAAAATAAGTAAAAGATTCTTAGTTTTGTTGTTTTGATGGCATATTTATTATCTTCTTGTCTTGTACATAAAAAAACACTTGTCCTGCTAATTCTTTTTTTTCTTCAAGAAAGATCAAACTATAGTAGAACATATGCATGTCATAAAAAAGTGCCCACTTCTTATTTGCTTAAAAAAAACAAGTTGTAGATCCAGTCTGTTGAGTGATCAGTAGTTGATGTGTCCTCCCCTGGCCTTCAAAATTTTTCGCAAACGTTTCGGCATACTCTCCACCAGATTCCTCAGGTGTTGTGGGTCAAGAGCTTCCCAGGCGTTCTCAAGAGCTTGAAAATAGTTATGTTTGTTGGTAACTTCTGTCTTATCAACTCGTGAATCCAAGATGGCCCACAGAATCTCTATTGGGTTCAGATCTGGACTCTGTGGGGGCCATTCCATAGGTTTAATGCGGCAGGAACGGAAGAATGCATTTGACTTCTTCGCGGTATGTTTTGGGTCATTATCTTGCTGGAACACAAATTTGTTTTCCAGCTAAGTTTTAACTAACGAAACCTCGAAGTTCTCATGCAATATGTCGATGTAGGAATCTGCTGTCATAATACCATCGATGTCTACCAAAGCACCAACACCCGCCCAAGAAAAACAACCTCACACCATCACGTTCTCTCCACCATGCTTAACTGTGCCCTGGATATGTCGATTATGCAGCGACTCTCCAGGTCTACGCCATACACGAGCTGATTTTTTGCTGTTAAACAACTCGAATTTGGACTCATCAGTCCACAAAACAGTCTTCCAATACTCTAAAGGTTAATCAGCATGTTCCCACGTAAATTTGAGTCGTCTCGCTTTGTTGACTTTGATAATAAATGGCAACTTCTTACAAAACCTGCTCTTCATACCGTGTTCAGCGATCCTTCTGCGTAGAGTACTGTCCGAAATCGGTTGTTGAATCATTTGCTTGATCTCCCTGAGGGTAACCTTCGGATTTTTCTTAATTTCTCGAATTATTCTCGCATCTGTTCGAGAATCTGTGCTAAGTTTCCTTCCCCTTCCTGGGCGATCAGCTACTGAACCATAGGTTTTGTACTTAGCAAAAAGTTTGGTAGCCGCTGCTTTGCTGTATCCATACTTTTCATCAATCTTGCAATGCGATTCACCTTTCTCGATGTCACGAATAACACATTTTTGGATCTGCAAGGGATTAGTTTTGCTTGCCACCGTATTATCCATGGTTATTTACATAACTCGCACTGAATATTTCTGACCGACTACTGAAATCCGTAAAAAAATCAACAAACACTTGGAAACGTCAAAAAAATTGAATACGAGGGGCGTTTGGATGTAAAAATTACATACACATAACATATTTTCAATTGGGCACTTTATTATGACACACCAAATTTACACCACGTATGGTTCAAAAAATAATTTTGCTAAAATGTGTGTTATTCATTGCAAAAATAAACATGCATCTTTAAAATAATAATATTATCATGTTTAGGAAAATATATGAATGAGATATAATAAGTTTATCAATGACTTCAGAGATGAAGCGTGTTCATGAGAAAAATGGGCACTTTATTTTGGCAGTGACTGTATTTGCATGCGTTAAAACTGCCTAAAAACAAAATGCACCAATTAATATGGCCAATTGATCACAGATTACCAACAATTTGAAATGACTGCCGATTGTCATACTTTTCGTCGGCAAAATTGAAAATATCCTACTTCTCCAGTATGACAAATGACAGTCGATTTCAGGTTGACTACAACAATGAAGGACATTCGCGCGATTTAAAAGAGAAACGTTGAAAATATCGAAAACCGATTTATTGTGTGAATCGATTGTTAAGGAATTGCATGCGATTAAGTAATATTAGACGGTAAGAGAGCTTGTTGCCAATAAAATACATTCACAATGCATGTCTGTTGGATAATTTACTTTTGTATCTGAAACCAACGACTTTCAATTCAACAAATTCTCCAACACCTGTTCAACCGCTTGAAAATCCCAATTTTTCGTTGTAGGCCTTTTTCTAAATTGAGACCATCAAGAGCAGAAAAAGCATCGAAAACCAATAATCAAGCGTTTTCCATTACCATAGCCACCACATACGATATTCAATTTAAGCTCCAGACAGAAAATGGAAATGAACACATCCGTCGCTGATAATTCACACCCGTCTCAGCCCCGACCACGAGCAGAAGGCAATACTTTCATGCTACTGGATACAATTGAAGCACATTTCTCACCTGCTTCGTCGGTAGTGGGCGGAAAAACCTCACCCTCTGGATGGCCTCCGTACGGGGTTTGAGTTACATAAGGCTGTCTTGGATACCCATGGCCCGGGAGCTCCACCTTCACGTGCTACCGATTGGATGAGACTGTAAATTATATAAAAATTTATAAACAGTAATACTTGTGTTGCTACCCGAAAAGAGGCCCTGCGGTATGTGAGAGCTGAGATTTTGGAACGAACCACGTTGGAATCGGGTTGGGCAGTTGGGGAAGTTTTACAACACATTCAAAGCCACCGTCAACACAATCAAAGTTGGTCAGTAGGAACACGACGAGGTGGGCTTTGCGCATGCCCTTGTGGAACTAACACATGCAACGTTGGGAAAATCGTTCCACGTGAGAGCGAAAATGGATCCAGGAAATTCCGTTACCCATTCGGTGTGACGTAGCCATCGCAGGACACGAGAGAGCGAGAGAATAACAGATGGCAAGGACTGCTGAATCTGAATGGATCCCAGCAAGTTGGCAGCAGACGAAAGTTGACCGTCGTCCTGCTCGGTGTAGCAACCGCGTAAGATAATTTGCAGCTTCCGCAGTGTGGGCAGACCGGAGGGATCCATTTGGCAGTGGTCAAGTAGTGGGACTTTTCCCCCCGGGGGATACACTACTGTAGTGCGGGACTACAATGCTAGGACCTTGGTGAAGTGCTGCTGATCGATCGAGTCACACGTTGGGTGGGGGTGGTTTCTGGGTTTCTCGTGGTCATCCGTGGTTACTCAGAATCAATCGGATTGCAGTGGATTATCGGAAGTGTGTGATTTTGAAGTGATTAGAATCGAAGATTTGGGGATTTAGTGCAAGAAGTGAACAAAAGGATTGAAATTCTAGGGAGGTTTGGTTTTTTAGGAAATGGAAGAAAACCATGGAATATTTGCAGTGAAATTGTAGTTATCTAATAAGTGTGGACGTGTAAAAATCGCGTATGCTAGTCGTGACATGAAGTGAAATTCAGTGTGTAGATAACACCGAAAATAATATCACTTTAGGATATACGGAGCCTTAGTCCAAAGTAAGTGGAGCCAAAATGGTGGGCGTTATGTAACGAAAATTTTAAAACCAGCCATTTTACTGCGCATGACCGTAAGGAACAGTGAGCAAATTCACCGTTGAACAATTGGGTCAAACATTTCTGCAGGTCTTTGATAAAATGTTCCTACAATAAATAGAATTGAAAGTTCTAAGTGCATATCTCGATAGGGAATAGTATAATAAGTTGTAATAGGTTTCAAATTTGTTTCCCAGCATACTTGAAAAATATGTAAATGGCATGCGCAGATTCTGCAACGGATAAACGGAGGTGCGACCCGACATTTTTGAAGCTGGCTGGAGAATATTTTAAAAACCTAACTGTGTTGACCTTGAGATTACTGTGCAACGTTTTAAAAAAAAAAAATGTAATCTTAAATGGTGTCATATATTAGAATAAAAACTTGAAAATTGATTAACAAAACGATACCCAGATGTAACTGTGAAACTGTCACTTGATTATGCAATAAATTATCATCAGTGCAAATAGTTGTACCTTTCCAGAATGTAACATGGAGGTCTGCATAGGAATTAAAAAAAAAAATTTCTTCTGTGGATCAAAGAGTAGTATTTCAACAGATGGGGCTCCGTGCCTCATCTCAAACCTCACTCACATCTGCGGTTTTACGCGAAGGATATGAGACCGTCATTCAGCCTCGATCTTAATCCGCTGGATTACGCAGTATGACGCGTCATGAAGGTCAAGGCCTGTTCTAATCCTCAGACAAACATTGACCTGTACCTGGATAGAAATAGATCCGGGGTTCAGTATTAAAAACTGCCGTGCATTCCGAAAGCATGTGGAGGTCCTAATTACAGCAAGTGGAGACTTGATCGAATAACTTGATGAATAAAAGAAAATCGGAACCGACATTTTTCATAATTAAGAAAATTTTGAAATTACAGAATGGAGCAATCATTATCCTGGTAGTTTCGGAGCTTTACTTATTGTAATACATTATTGACCGACTTTAACCTCTGGCAATGCACAGAACCATAGATAAAGGGTGTTCCGATCAAAATTTGGTTAAAACAGTAATGTGTGTGAGTCGATCCATGTTTTTATTAATAAGTCAAATTATTTTTCTTTTTCATGTTAAGTTATTACAGAACACAGGAGAAATATTCAGCTAAGCTTCTTTTTTACCGAATGTGAATTGGCGGGTCTTTCATTTAACACCTGCCATAAGATTTTGTACAGTCTCCTGTCCACTTAATGCGCCGCAGAACGATAGTTTGCCTTGAACTGTTTCTCGCTCACAACAGCTTTTTGAGGTTTTTCTTAAGGTTCTGCTTGATGATGGCCCAATAATGTTCGACTGAGCAGAGCTCTGGCATGTTGGTAGGGTTCTTGTCCTTGGACACCACTTGAACGTTGTTGACAGCATACCACTCCATGGCCTTTTTTCCGTAATGGCAAAATGCCAAAATCCGGCCAAAATAGAACGGAACAATTGTGTCGCTTCAGGAAACGCAATAGACATTTTTGTAGGCACTCGCCCAGATAAATATCCTGGTTGACGGTTCTGGTCGCAATGGAAACGATGTTCTTCAAGCCACAGGTACAGATGGCCTGGCACACCAAATATTTCTTCGTGAACTTTCACAGTTTAATGTGATTGAAAATATCTACCACTTTTTCCGTCCGGTTGCCGTATAAAATTTCGGTCTAGAAAGCTGTTTAAAGTCTGCCTTGACGTAAGTTTCATCGCGATATATCGCGATATATCGCAATATCGTCGCGATTTGGAGTCACCACTTTCTTGTAAGTCGAAAGTTCAGCTCGTTTTTTAGCTCTATCCATCCGCCACTCTCAGCTTTTTACGACATCTCGGACGGAGAGGTTGGGGTTCCACTAGAACCAGCGGGCAACTCTTTTTGTCGTCGCTGTGGCCTCCGGTCCCCCGATCCAGCTTCCCTGGCTGTTGACAAACGTTCACCGAACACTTTTAATACGTTGGTAACAGTTGATTTAGTCACATTCAACAATTTTGCAAACTTGGCGTGAGAGTAGTTTGGATTTTGGCCATGCACGTGCAAAATTTTGATGCGTTGCTTTTCTTCCCTCGACGACATTTTGATAACTGATGTGCTAATCTCAAAATCAAAATAGAGGCATGATGCTACACGCACACATTTTCAAATTGACGGGTGTGCAAACAATTTTAATACACTATGAAAGGAAATGCGTCAAGCTTAAGTCGACCAAATTTTTATCGAAACACCCTTCATTTACCCTTTTATGATCATCTATGACCCAAAAAGGAAAATGGCTGTATACAATCACAGACTGTATAAACGTGTACACTGTCTTTGGAAAATTAGTTTTACGTAAATTTTTCTATCTGCAATATTAAAAAAAAAATGAGCTTAAGGCCTAATTGATGACCTAGTACATCTTGAATATGAGAAGTGCATCTAGATCAAATAAATGGTTTAATAATAGTGTACAGCGTTGTTTGAGATTATGGAACATATGCATACGTATTATCAAATTCTCGTTGACAAACGTTAAATATTTTTGTATCTTTCTAGGATGTTCTAAGTTACCCAAAATTTACTTGAGTTCAGAATTTCAGATCTACAGTTGTTATAGTAGCTTTTATGGCTATTTAAAGTTACGATACATATTTAATGAAACTTTTGAAAGGTCAACATTCATTATTTGATAACTTTGTGATGTTCTAGGTCATATGTCATAGAAAGCGACAATTGAATAGGGGGTGGGATATTTTAGGTCGTCCATACTGTCTTTTAGTTCAAAGCATAAGATCTACAAATATAAAATGAAAAGAAAGATTAGTTTTTATTCCATTTTCTTTCAACTACCTTTCTTGCTTATGTTGACAAATACGCTTTTTCCGTCTACGATGTGCAGACTTCTTCAGTGTCGTGTACTTCTAGGGTTTTTTTTTCATTAGGGCGAATCTACAATTGAGAGATTCTCTCCGGGCTCGCTCTCTTTCATTCATTACACCGCCATTATAACAGTTTTGAGGGATTCTTTAGTACAGATCGAAACACAACAGTGCTGGCTAGCATACTCTACAAATAGTATAATGAAAAACGTAAAGGTGATTGGTTTATGAATGAAAGAGAGCGAGCCCAGAGAGAATCTCTCAATTGTAGATTCGCCCTAATGAAAAAAAAACCCTAGACTTGTACTCGACTGAATACTCTTCTCATTTTCTAGTTACAGGTATGCCAGTCCAATTTTTTTTGGCTATATTAGGTGATTATATGTATTGAAACACAATCAACGAAACTTTTAGATAGTCAACAGTTATTATATTATAACTTTGTGGTCCTCTAGGTTATCCAAACTGTCCTAGAGTTAAGAACTTGAAATCTACGGTTAAGCTTTTGGAGCCTTACAAAATAACGCCACGTACTCAAGCATATTCGAAAATTTTGCATCGTAAAAATACACAAGAAGATTATCTTAGGATGGTATAGGTCATCCAAACTATCCTGGTGTTCCGCACGTATGGCTTACAGCTTAACAGTATTTTTTTAGGGAATACAAAGTTTCAAAGAGTATTCAATCATATATATTTAATATTATTGAAGGTCAATAAACATTATGAAGCAATATGACAAGTTTTAGGTAATCCAAATTATTCTTGAGATCAGAACATAGGACCTACATCTGTAACAAAAGTTTTCTGGGCTATGTTTAGCTACGATGTGTACTGAAATATATTCATTGAATACCTTGGAAGGTCAACAGACACTATGAGATAAGCTTCCGATGTTATAGGTTAACCAAACTATCCTGGAATTCAAAACTTAAAATCTACAGCTATTACTTAAGCTTTCTGGAGAAAACAAAGTAACAAAGTCAACAGAAAACAAACTAACCGTGATATCATAACTTAAGATATACAGTAGTAACCGTAACCTTTTTGGCTATGCAAAGCTACTATAAATATTTAAACATATTCAATGGATGTTGGCTAGTCTCAAGCGTGGTTGTTAGTCTCAGGTCATTAAAACCCTCCTTGAAAACTTAAGGTCTACAATTGTAACAGGAATTTTATGTTTTCTACTTGTTTCAATCATGCCTATGATATGTTATTGAGGACCAAATCAAACAGAATACACCAAATAGCTTGTATAAATATGGTCTGAAAGGGTTGATTTAAAGAATATTGCATTGTACAATTTTAATGGCATACATTCAGTTCCGTCCATTTAGTCCTACGTCATCATTTCGAACAACTCAATGGGGTTGTACCTTGTAGTTTTTATAATGATAGTTTTGTAATAGTTTTTTTACTGTGTTGAATAGCGTTTCATGATCAAGTTTTGTAACTAAACTAGAAACAGGCTTTTTTAAGGATTTACAAACATTAGTTTGTAAAGTTTATAATTTTTAGTCAAAACTATATTTAACCTTTTATTTAATTCACATTTACATGTATGTAGCATATCAAATATCGTAACTATTTTAAACTATTCAAATATATGCGCTTGTGCCTGTCATTCCTGATCATTTAAAATGCTACTCTACCAAAGCAACACACAGGTTTCATAACGGTTGAAAATACTTTTATATGACCAGATTTGGTTATAAAGAAGCTTACTCAACATAAAATCATAAAGATGTGTTACTCGGGACTGTATTCTTTGTGCCCTCTACTGTATTGTGTTCGCACTAGGGGGAGGTAGCTTATCAAATCTTCTGGCCCCTTTTTAAACGCCTGGGGTACCAGGTGGTTACACACCGAAGACGTCTGTGATCTCTAATTATAAAATTTCGCCGACTTTATCACAAAATTTTGCGATTGGTTAAGTGGATTGTAGTTATTGAAATCTTTGGGTATAATACCAAGTTTCCTCCGGATGGTACTTAACAGATGATCTTGGAAGTCAATAGAAGCAAAACAGTTGACAGAAGGCATAAAATGCTCTTAGGAACGCTTATTTACCAAACTCCTTTAATCGTAGTTTTTTTTTTAATAATCATTTATTTTTACAGGCTCAATCTAATTAACTTTACAGAGCCAAATTTTCATATTTTTATACATCACTTATCTTAAAACTAAAGTTAGAAGGATAGAACGGATTACTTGCGGCCGTCTCGAGGTTAGTAGGAATTACAAATTACGGATGGGAAAGAGGGTGGGAATTCAAAGTATGGTTTACATAACACATTAAATTTAAATTCTAAATTATTGAAACACTTATAACTATACAATTTATGGTTTTCTTTTGATTTGTACATATTTAGAAAAAGATAAAAAAAACACACACACATACACATATAAAAAAAAACATAAAGTAAACATACAGGTTAAACTAACTACAATCTAAGATTGGACATGAGGCGAGACATGCCACAAATGAAGTCTCGGCCCTCATTCATCCCCATAAACCAAGATTTCTTCGACACCTTTGGGATGATAGAATGTTGCCATCGCCCCAAATCTCCTTTACTCCATTTATACTGTCAGCTGACGAGTATAGGTAATAGGAAAAAGTTCGTTGAAGGCGATTTGTCGATCACAAATATTGCCTTCTATAGCGCCCACCTTTGCAAGTGAGTCCGCTTTCTCATTGCCCGGAATTGAACAATGAGATGGGACCCATACAAAGGTGATGATAAAATAACGCGAAGATAAAGCACTTAGAAGCTCCTGTATTTTCATGAGAAAATACGAGGAGTGCTTTACTGGCCTCAATGAGTGAATAGCCTCTTAGAACTGAGACTATCCGTGAAAATGAAGTACTGATCCGGTGTTAATGAGGCAACAATTTCTAGCGTAAAGTGTAATGCCGCTAATTCAGCGACATATACGGAACAAGGAGCTTGAAGTTTACGGTTTGCGCTATAAATTTCATTAAATATACCAAAGCCTGCTGACTCCTCTATCAATGATCCGTCAGTGAAGAACGATTAAGAGGAATCAACTTGGCCAAACTTTGCAGCAAATATTACCGGAGCAATCATAGGACGTCGACATTCTGGGATTCCATGAAGCTCCTGCTTCATGAATAAATCAAAATGAACCGAATTGTTGAAGTCGGAGAAGCAAACACGATTGGAAATATTCGGCGAAGGGCTGACATCCTGTGTTATGTACAATGGTACAAGGTCATGAAGCGGGTTTGAGGATTCAACTCAAGGAGCTCAAAATTTTCGATCACCTGAGGGTTCATAACTTCAAACCTGGTGAGGAGCCGGAGAGATAATTCTGAAAACCGATCTGAGTTTGGCAACATGTCAGCCAGGACTTCAAAACTTATGGTATGAGTCGAGTGCATGCAACCTAACGCGATACGAAGACACCGATACTGAATACGTTCCAGTTTGATGAAGTGCGACCGAGCCGCAGACTGTAAACAAAAACTACTGTATTCCATAACCGACAAAATTGTTGTCCGGTACAATGTTAGAAGATCTTGCGGATGGGCTCCCCACCAGATCCCGGTAATTGTTCGAAGAAAGTTGATCCTTGGCTTACATTTTCGCTTCAGATACTCAATGTGGGATGTCTAGGTGCACTAAGAATCGAACCAGAACCCAAGATATTTAAAAGGCATGGAATGAGCTTCCTAGAAAAAAACTACCAACTCAGTTTTCTCCGTAGAGAATTCGATACTTAGCTCAAGAGCCCAAGTAGACAAAGGTATCCTGTAAGGGTCCTCGCAGATCGACCCCATTAGGTCCCGTGACAGACACTACGCCGTCATCTGCAAGTTTTCTCAACGTACAGTTATTACTGAGACACCCGTCAATGTCTTTGACATACACATTTTACAAAAGAGGCTTAGACATGAGCCCTGGGGGAGACCCATGTAGCTAAATCGGGAAGCTGTAGAGGTTTCATGAGAAAAACTCATATGTTTCTTTGACAGCAAATTGTACAAAAAATTATTCATTGATTGTGAAAAGTCACAATCGTGGAGTTTATCTGAGAGAACTTCAACAGATACTGAATCAAAAGCCCCCTTTATGTCCAAGAATACAGAAGCCATTTGCTGTTTTTAAGCAAAAGCTAACTGAATATCTGTGGGACGCAACGCGAGACAGTCGTTCGTTCCCTTACCCCTACGGAAACCATATTGAGTATCTGAAAGCAGGATATTCGTCTCAACCCATTTGTCCAGGCGGCAAAGGATCAATTTCTCCAAAAACTTTCTCATACAAGATAACATCGCGATGAGTCGATAGGAGTTGTGGTCGAACACGGGTTTAACAGGTTTTTGAATGGCATACTCTCACCCGTCATTATTCATCCGGTACAATGTTGAGTTCCAGAAACTGATTAAAAAGTTCAACATGCGCCTCTTAGCGACGTCTGGGAGGTTCTTTAGCAAGTTGAACTTGATCCCTGTCAGCCCCTGGAGCTGTTGCATTGCTGATCTCACCATGGAGAAGAAGGTTTCCTGCGAAATGGCGTTTCTGGAACTGGTCGAGTTTGAGTTTGAAGCGCGCTGTCTAAGATCAGGTTGAAAAGGAAATTGTATTCCTCCAGCAGTGGAAGCTCTTCTACCGTCGTTACGGTTTCATCTATTACTGTCCTAAACTTTGTCCAATCGATGTGACGGGTAAAATCATACGCGACGTTGATGGATTCCGATGGACCCCGTGGTAATCGAAATTTGTATGGGCAAGTGATCACTACCGTGGGGATATTGAATCACATTCCATGTGCAATCCAACGATAATGAATTCGAACAAAGTGTGAGGTTTAATCTACTGCCAACTGAGGATGTACCAGTCAAATGTATTACTTCTCCATTGTTGAGAACTGTCATATTGAAGTTGTCATAGAGGTCATATATCAAGGAAGACTGGTGTCATCGTACAGTTCTCCCCAGCCAGTACAGTGAGAGTTAAAATCTCCTATAATCAACCGTGGAGTAGGAGGGACCGAACAAATATCTGAAAGTTGTTTTCGGTTTATTGAGGCTCTAGGAGGAATATTTACAGAAGCAATGCAAAGGCCTTTATTTTTATTACTAGCCTGATATGCGATAACTAGAATGCCACCAGATGCGCCGGCTGCCCCTCTTTCGGTCCCACGAAGGTGACACGCTGTTTTGGCCGAATCTGGCATCGTGCCATTACACGAAACCGGTGATGATGTGGTACAAAGTCAACAATGTGCTAAAGAAGGCAAATCCTCCAAACTCTCCAGAACTTCGCCGAATAGAAAAACTCTGGGCGTTGATGAATGGCAAGATCCGGAAAACAGGGAAACGACAATGGTTTGAAAAAAGAGTGGACGAAAGTGTGTAAGATAGATGGCACAAGTGTTGATTTGATGGGTAGCGTTAAGTCCAAGGTGTGGGCATTTAGCTTAAGAGAGGAGGTTGATTAAACCAACTGTGCAAGAACATAGTTAGTATGTGTTTATTTATTTCCTGAAAGATTCAAAAATATCCGACTCGAGATGAATTTTTGGTGATTGAATTTTTGTGTGTTGCATTTTTTTCGAGTACAATCTTTATACATCAAAATCAATATGCGCTTCCTCAAAGTACTTCCCGTTGACTGAAACGCAATTCGATTAGTCCATGATTTCATCTCGGATGCGGAAACACCGCTCGGTGGAGCGGTTCCTCGAGTCGACCGAATATTCGTCTCGTTTTTAGCAAAATGTTCACGGATAACAATGGAATTGTGTGAAGGTTCCTTACCGTGGTGCAAGATTCATGAGTTGTTTGCCCACAAATCCGGTTCTTTTTTGGCGAACTTTATGCATAACGTCTAATATCGCCCAAATATTAATAATTTAATAGTAATAATAGAACCTTGTTTACGTTCTAGCCTGATATACAACACCCTTGTAATCCACGAAAACTGTGAGCATCGCCTTCTTTTTCTACTGACGTGCTTCTTTCGACATGGTTTTCTCAGTCGTGGTCCATTCAATGCACCCCATTCAGACGGTGCCCGCCATTTGGTGACAGACGGCGGCATACAATTTGGTAGAGCGCTCTAGAACCATTTTTATTTAAAAGTTTGGCCATATTTATTTTGTGCAATTTTGCGAAAAGAAGTTAAATTTAGACTTACCCTTCAAATAAGGTACACGGAAATAATAATTATTTTTAACAGGCGCGTGAAATTTTCCCTCGTTTAATTCCAAACCAAAGCAAGCGTAAACAACAAGATTGCTTACAATCTATCATACGCCATACAACAATCTTGTAAAATAGACGTGATTTAGGCGATATCCAGCTTTGATTCAAACGAAATATCTAGTATTTTCTGTCAAACCGCCCTAATTAAGAAATAAAAAACTAGGGGCCTCATATTTTTTTATATAGAAAAAAACTACCGAACACTATACAATTCTGAGAGTTCGTATATCTATTTTCTATGGAATTGCTGATACAGAAGATTGTTTGTTTATAGTTTTCAAGGTAATTGTCTCAACAATGATAACATGATTATCAATAATAAGGGAAATGATCCATTAATGGTTTTTGAAACAATTATTTTTGTCCAAAAAGCAAAACGATTCGAATAAACCCATTGTGGGATAGTTATGCTTTCATGGGCTCAAGACTGTGGATGTGTTCCAATTCGCGAAATAATTTAATTTTTTTTTTAAACTATCAAATAATCGATTCAGTCTGCTACTTGAGCTGACTTATACCTGACAGACGGGAACTCAATTTTGACAGACACCTTATATAAAGTTTGTGGATCAATAACATAGGCAATTCAATCGATTGATCGGTTATTTTCCATTAAAATTAAAATTAATTTGCGAACTGGAACCCAGCCTGAGAATCATTTGACAAAAATACTTTAAAAAAATCACATACGTTTGTAAAATACTGTTGACTTATGCATGCAACAACTTTTATTCTTTCAGATTTCAACCCCATCCTGTGCTTCAAAATGGCGTGATGCGTTGGACTTCAACTAACTAGAATCCTCATAGTGAATTCCTCTCTGTAGTCTGCACACAACAATAGTAAAGTAGGGACTAGACAGAGGAGTTGATCCTATCTTTCAATCAGTCCAATATCATCTCTCTAGCAAAATGGCTGCCTTTGCAGGGCTCAAAGACCGTGCTGCCAACGTTTTCAGCGGGTAAGTACCGGACCATATTGTGAAAGATCCTTTTTTCTCTCTTTTCGAAAATTGCTTATTTGGCTGAATACTCCAGACGCACATTTTGCTGAACCAACAGCTATCCATTTTGGGCGTTCAAACATTGATTCTGTGATTCGACAAAACATTCCTTCCGTAATCCGGATTTGGCTCCCCACTCGAGCGGTATCAGTCAGTAGGCATTCGTTGCTCCTGTTGCCAAGGATACGTGCGCGCTTCTGCTTTTGGTAGGGATATGCTTGAATTCCACTTGGGGAAGATTTGCGAAACATTTGTTCCAACACGGCCCAATTGGGTGTGTATGATATGGGAAATATTTCAGGATTGTATGTTTAGACACAGTGAGAAAAAAGGAATATGCATTTTTTCTCTTATGCAGTGTGATTTTCTATTTGATAGTTATAATCATTTCTTGATCAGCTACATGCAAGTTTACACTTGAAAAGATTGGAACTTGTCAAACAGATTTTGTACAGTGTGTAGAAGTTTCGTACGTACATCGAAAGAGAAACGATATTTAAGCGGTTTATGTTTGTACAGAATCGTTCTGGGAAGGTATGAAATGGAATGGTGAAAGGTTTCTTATCAGTTTCTGCACGCTTCATAAATTTTCTTATTATGATTTTGGTTTTGATAGGGTGATCGATAAAACGTCAAACTGGAGAATATCGGAGGAGTTGAAAATAGCTAGCTTTGAATAGCGGTCTGTACACATTGAACTTCTGAAGTTTAACGAATTCGTCATTAACATGAAATGAGGAATGTAAAAATTGATTGTGAAATTATACCTCCACAAACTGAAACTTGATTGACTTTATAATCACGTCATTTACAATTCGTTCTTGTGTTCTAATGGACGCTTGATTGTGTCGGTCTCAGAGCATCGAAATTTACATGATTTTTTTGGTAGTGTGCGGATCTTTTTAAAGAGGCAGCAGAAGCGTTGTGAAATATTTTTTTAATCTCAGAAAATTTACAGATCCGATACTTCATCATTTGTGTTTTTTGCAAGAATGACTTCATGAGAATAATTAAAAGCTTTTGTTATTTCTTTATATAATACATTTATACTTCGTATGAAAATACTGATTACACGTCGTTAGGATTCTGGTTCAAGTTAAAAATCATATTCCCTGTGTTTCAGTTTAACGGGATTTTTATAACATTTTCTCTTTGAATTTTGTGTTTCTTTTTCCACCCACACAAAAAAAATCATTTCAATCTCGATGAATTGAGACCGACAAGTGAAAGTGACCTTAAGGATACAAGAATCAGTCGAAATAGACGAGAAAGTCAATCCAATCAAACACATCTTTCGTATAATTGCGTCGGTTTTTGTTTCGGGATACTTAATTTTTCATAACATCTTTGTTAACGGTTTTTGACGTAAAGCAAATTTTAATTACGACAGGTGCAAAAAAAATCTTAGTGTGAAGAGAATTATATTGATATGATGTAGACACAAGCTGTAGTCACTTTTGAGAAAAGATGAAGTAAATGCTAGATCATTTAGAAATAAGGCCCTTCATTTTAGAGATACCGGCGCTCCAAGTGGTCGGATTTGCAAGTTTTTCACACCATTTTACTGTTTTTAAACAGTTCTGCCCGGACTATTTTTTCCTAGTTTGAAACTTACGTGGTTCCAAGATATTCATCATTCAGGAAGAGAAAAAAATAATGATTAAAGGGTGTTCCGATCAAAATTTGGTCAAACAGTTATGTGTGTGAGTCGAGCAAAGTTTTTATTAATAAGTCAAATTCTTTTTCTTATTCAAGTTCAGTTAATACAGAGTACATGGAAAATATTCAGCTAAGCTTCCTTTTTACCGAATGCGAATTGCCGGGTCTTTCGTTTAACACCTGCCATAAGATTTTATACAGTCTCCTGTCCACTGTATGCGCCACAGAACGCCAGTTTGCCTTGAACTGTTTCTCGATTACAACAGCTTTTTGAGGTTTTTTTTAAGGTTCCGCTTGATGATGGCCCAATTATGTTCGATTGGGTGGAGCTCTGGCGTGTTAGAAGGGTTCTTGTCCTTGGGCACCCCTTCAACGTTGTTGGCAGCATACCACTCCATGGCCTTTTTTCCGTCATGGCAAGATGCCGAATCCGGCCAAAATAGAACGGAACAGTTGTGTCGATTCAGGAAAGGCAGAAGACGGTTTTGCAGGCACTTGCTCAGATAAATTTCCTGGTTGACGGTTCTGGTCACAATGTAAACGTTGCTCTTCAAGTCACAGGTACAGATGGCCTGCCACACCAAATATTTCTTCGCGAACTTTGACAGTTTAATGTGCTTGAAAATATCTGTCACCTTTCCCCGTCCGATTGTCGTATAAAATTTGTGTCCAGGAGGCTGTTTAAAGTCTGCCTTGACGTAAGTTTCAACGTCCTGTACCACGTAATCAAACTTCGTCAGCATCGTCGTGTACAACTTTCGCGATCGTGCTTTGGCCGACGTGTTTCATTTATCGTCGCGATTTGGAGTCACCACTCACTTTTAAGTCGACAGTCCAGCTCGTTTTTTAGCTCTCTTCACGGTTGAAGGCGCCACTCCCAGCTTCTCTGTGATATTTCGGACGGAGAGGTTGGGGTTCTGCTCGAAACAGCGGGCAACTCTTTTTATCGTCCTGTGGCCTCCGACATTCGAGTTCCTCCCGATCCAGCTTTCCTGGCTGTCGACAAACGTTCACCGAACACTTTTAATACGTTGGTTACAGTTGATTTAGCCAGATTCAACAAATTCGCCAACTGGGCGTGAGAGTATTTTGGATTTTCGCCATGCACGTGCAAAATTTTGATGCGTTGCTTCTCTTCCTTCGACGAGATTTTGATAACTGAAGTGCTAATCTCAAAATCAAAATAGAGGGTTGATGCTACACGCACACATCTTCAAAATGAGGGGTGTACACATTTTTTAATGCACGATGAAAGGAAATGCGTCAAGTTTAAGTCGACCAAATTTTGATCGAAACACCCTTTAGCTGCAAAATTCGTCTGCGTCAACTCGGGAGCTAGATTATCCATAAAGTATTGTGGCGCGAGTGATCAAAAATACAACGAAACTTGAACAACTGCCCGCAAAGTGCAAATCTTGCATCGGAGTAGAACCGTTGATTACCAACTGCTGGTGAACGTCATTAGAAAAATCAAGACCGATCCCAACATCTCGAACTGAACCCAACAACTGAATGCCGGCTGTTGTACTGTGTGGCGAATCCATCTCCGACAAGGTAATGCATGTTATCGAGCAGTGGCCAGAACTTGGGCCCGTAAGTTTTACGACCTGGTTCTAGTTCTACAAGGTTCCTGCTCGCGGCAGGTTCCTGACAGATTCATATTTATATTCGCGGATATGTTCGCGAGAAAATAGTGATTTGGCAAGGTATCTATTCCTGTAGCAAGAAATCCAGAGTTTTTGTGACGAACAAAACAATGGACTCGGAAGTGTTCAAAAGGGAGTACCCTAACAATCGGATTTGACCGTTCGTTAAGTTCCATGATGCTCCAGTTACGTTCAGATCTAGCCATTTAGTACTACAATGGTTCAATGTTAATGCGGTCCAGTTTATCCCAAAAGTGCTGCATCTAACAAATTGTCCTCAATTCCGCCCTATAGAGAAGTATTGGGCGATAGTTAAGCGGAAATTGAAGATGAAGCCATCAGTGACAGTGGAAATTAAGAAAATATTGTAATGGATAATCCATGATCAGTTGATTTAGGCAATTTGTGAAATAGATTCAATGTTGAAAATGGGGAGACAAGGAAGGTCCTTCCTTAACTTAGTCGGTGCACATTCAAAGAAATACCATACTGGATACACATGGGTTCGATTTTCGAGCTGGTCTAGGAATTTTGGTAAATGAAATTTTTACGATTCCTTCAGCATAAAGGAAATGATTGTACTTGCTACACAACCATACTAATGCAAAATTGGTACAGGCATCAATGCTCTCAATTTTAAACTGCGTAAGAAAGAAACTCAAAACGTTCTTACTCACTTACTCACGATAGTTTTAACTTTACAACATTTTATCTAAAAAATCCGAAGGAAGCAAATCCGCCATACTCGCCAGAACTTCGCCCATTACAAAAATTCTGGGTAATTATGAAGGGAGCCCCGGAAAACAAGGTAGGTCTTCAAAAACGACAAGGATTTGAGAACATAGCTTATATATTTGGCATGCGTGGCCAGTAAAATATCCGTGTTCACTTCTAGTGTATAAAATACATGAAAATGAAAACGATGATGAAAATGTGCTTGCATGTGTGCAGATCCTGATGTATGAATACGGTCCGGTTTCTATGCCATGCAGTGTCCTTTGGTCGCAGATCTCGCATGGCGTCTCGTAGCTTGACGACAAAATCTGCTTCGGTGCGGGTGGGTTTGTTATCGACGAAGAACTCGGACGGTATGCGGAGTGTCGTTCCGTACACCATCTCAGCGATGCTCCGATGTCTTTTTTGTGGGTTGTCCGCAAACCAAGCAAGATCATCGGCAGGTGTTCAGTCCAGTAGCTCGGGTTGTGGCAAAGAATCGACGCTTTCAACGTTCTGTGCCACCGTTCGATGATGCCATTTGATTGGGGATGGTATGCTGTTGTTCGTAGGTGGCTAATCCCAAGCAAGTGAACCAATTCGGAAAACAGTGATGATTCGAACTGGCGTCCTTGGTCTGTCGTAATGTATGTTGGTACACCAAAGCGAGCAATCCATCCAGTGACAAGTGCCTGTGAGATCGTCGGTGCAGTCATGTCAGGAACAGGAATTGCTTCTGGCCACCGAGTGTACCTGTCGATGACGGTTAAGCAGTATCGATGACCGTTGCTTGGAGGAAATGGGCCAACAATGTCGATGTTGATATGCGAGAACCGGCTGTCTGGCATCGAATAGCGAGTAATGGGTGATTGTGTGTGGCGCGTCACCTTGGATCGTTGACACTGCAAACAGTTCCTGGCGAAGGCGATGCTGTCCTTTCGTATGCCCGGCCAAACGAATCTTTTGGTCATCAGTCTAGCTGTTGCACGTGTACCAGGATGAGAGAGGTTGTGGGTTGCTTGCAGAGCAACATTACGAAAGAGTCTCGTGATAAACGGACGAATACGATCATCAGAGCAATCACAAAACAATTGTTTTGAATTGCCTGAAACGGTAAAAAGTTTTAAGTTTAACGATGAATTCAATTTACCTTGCAAAATGTTTTGCAGCTCCTCGTCGGTTTGCTGATCGTCAGCAAGGGCGTCGAAGTCAATCGACGGGAAAGCTTGAATTGAAGCGATGCGGGAAAATAAGTCGGCAACGATGTTTTCCTTGCCAACTATGTGCCGAATGTCCGTCGAAATTTGCCCGATGTAGTCCAATTGGCGAGCTTGGCGGTTTGTGGCTTTGTCGAGTTTTTGACGAAAGGCAAAAATAATCGGTTTTTGGTCGGTGTAGATGTGGCAGCTTCGTCCTTCTAGCAAGAACTTGAAGTGCCGCACTGCGAGATAGATCGCGGTTAGTTCACGGTCGTACGTGCTGTACCGGAGTTGCGCCTTGTCGAATTTTTTAGAGAAGAATCCTAGTGGCTGAACCTTTCCACCCACGATCTGGTGAATGACTGCTCCTGCTGCTATGTCGGATGCATCTACCCAAAGCGATAATTCGGCCGATTTGGCAGGGTGTGCCATTAATGTTGCCTGGGCGAGTTGCTGTTTGCACCGTTCAAACGCTGCAGTGGTTTCGTCGGTCCAGATCAACGGTGAACGATCGTTGCGTTTATTGCCAGGGGTCATCGACAGCAATGGGATTTGCGCTTCGATTGCGTTTGGCACGAACCTCCGGTAGAAGTTGATCATTGCCAGGAAACTTTTCAGCTCCTTCACCATCGATGGCTTCTTGATGTTTTGGACAGCTTCCACACGTTCTGGCAAGGGACGAATTCCTTCGTCGGATACATTGTGTCCTAGAAAGGTGATTTCCGTACGTCCAAACTCGCATTTGGCAACATTAATTGCCAGGTCGTGCTGCTTTAGTCTTTCAAACAGCTGGCGCAAATGTTCTCGATGCTCTTCAGGCGACGATGAGGCAATAAACAAGTCATCAATATACGGAAATACGAAGTCCAGTCCTCGAACGACCTCATGGATGAGCCGTTGGAATGTCTGGGCAGCATTTCTTAATCCAAACGTCATGTAAGAAAACTCGAACAGTCCAAACGGTGTCGTGATAGCCGTTTTCGGGATGTCCTCAGGATGGATTGGAACTTGATGAAACGCCTTCTGCAAGTCGACCTTTGAAAAAATAGTTTTACCTTGCAAAATGGTCGTAAAATCCTGAAGGTACGGAATTGGGTATCGATCAGGAATTGTCTGTGCGTTAAGAGCACGGTAATCTCCACACGGGCGCCAAGATCCATCAGCTTTCTTCACCATATGCAGTGGGCTAGCCCAGTTGCTGCTGGACGGCCGGCAGATTCCAAGCTTCATCACTTGTTCGAACTCGGTACGGGCAGCTTCCAGCTTGTCCGGTGGAAGACGCCTCGGTCTCGCGTAGATAGGTTGGCCGGTTGTCTCGATACGATGAACAATGGTCGAGCTTACCGTACCTGGTGGAGCTAGTCGTGTGATGCTTGGAAATTTGGCTAACATTTCTGCGTACGGTGAAACTGCACTGAATGTCTTGATGGAATACTCACTAGTTTTAGCAAGCACTCCTGCCGATTCGAGACTTGTTGTGTTGTCGATGAGGCGATTGCGTTTAAGATCGATCAGCAGATCGAAATTGCATATAAAATCTGCACCGATGATTCCTGAGGTGACGTCAGCAATAAGGAACGTCCACAAGAACTCTCGACGAAGACCAAGATTTACTTTCAGCAGCGCTTCTCCGTAGACCTTGATTGGTGTCCCATTGGCGGCAAAAAGTTTCATGGTGGTCTCTTTCATCCTACTTGAACTGGAACCTCTCGGAATAACGGACACGTCGGCTCCAGTGTCGATCAAAAACTGCATGCATGTTGTCGTGTCCGAGATTTTTAGGCGAAAAATTGCACTTGCATTGGCAATTTCGCCTACTTCCAACGCAGTATCCATGTGGCGTCATTGTTTGTTGGCTGTGCCAGACGATGATGGCTGGCTGAATGAGCACGGTTTTCGGCATTGTTGTGCTTCATGACCAAAAGTTCGATGGTACCAGCAAAGTTCATTAGCCGGAGTTTTATCACGGTGCACAAATTCTGACTTACCACGGCTGTGTGAGCGCGAGCGTGATCGTCCTCGAAAACTGCCAGTGCCACGTGATGAAAGTACGTTCTCGAGTTTACTCGTCAGCTGGGCAATTTCACGATGAAGAGTTTCGATGCTGTTTTGCACTGGGATCTCCGCAACATATGATGGTGCCGTAGGTGTCTGTTGTGCCTTCAAATCGATGGAATTGATGTTTCGAAGACCCATCGAGTCGACGATGGCATCTGCAATAGTCGTCCTATCAGCAGCGTCACCTTTCGATGCTATTACCGCCGCTTGAGCGTGGGGCGGCAACCTTGATGCCCACAAATCCAGCAAAACAGTCTCCCCAAGCGAATTTCCAGCAACGCGCTTCATCTCGTTGAACAATTGACTGGGTTTCCTATCTCCGAGTGGCATATCCGACAGAACGAGATGCAAACGTCTCTGTTGGCTATCTGTGAAATGTTCGATGAGCTTCTTTTTGATGTACGCGTACTTGTCGTTGGCCGGCACACCATCAATAATCGAACGCAGCTCCGTTAGCTTGTTCGGGGGTACCTGTGCCATTACAATATTGTATTTCCGCGCGTCGTATTGAGCATGAACACCAAAACCAGAGGCAGCGAACCAGAATTCCAACGAGAGAAAGTACGACTCGATGTTGGATTCACTCATATTCGGCGGTTGGAGCCGCGGTACACTTTTCGATTCCAACAATTGCATACCAGGTTCTGGTTCTGACTTTGGCGGGTCAGGCATTTTCGCTCACCAACTCACTCGACCGTACAGATTACAACTTCGCGATAACAGAATGCGAAACTGCCTTGATTTTTACTTAGAACGTTCGGGGTCACCACTTTGGCAAGCGAGGCCAGTAAAATATCCGTGTTCACTTCTAGTGTATAAAATATTATATTTGTCAAAAATAATCTAGGGGGTTTATATACAAAATCGGTCAATGCCAAGGTCAGTGGCATTTGACCCATCAAAATCATCAAAACAATAATCCATACAATATGGTGTAGAACGCAGAAGGCAGAAATAAAGGGTATTGTTTAAATTTATATCTGCTCTCGATCGGGTACGAGATGTTGCACAGCAGATGAGTGCTGTCGACTCGATGATGCAACGTTGATGATGCTACAAATACTTACCTTACCAATCAGACCAAGGCCGATATGGCTTCTGCTGTACACAGAAGTTGTTTCCATTGTAATCGGTCCATGGCTGTACCTCGCCAGCCTCGCTGTCTGCAGAGAGTCCGCAAGTCGTCTTCTACTTGATCGATCCACCTTGCTCGTTACGCGCCTCTTTTATCATTTTAACAGGGCTGTCGTCCGACATTTTCACGACATGCCCAGCCCACCGTAGTCGACAGCAACTGATGCAATTCGTGATTCATTCGTCTCCTCTACGTTCCGTCTTCCATCTGCACTCCATCGTAGATCGTACGCAGCACCGTCCGTTCCACAAGCAATGTTCATGTTTTGTGGCCGTAAAGGTTGTACGGAATCAAATTGCACAATTTTTAAATGGCTGTTACTTTTTATCCGTTGGGTATTTTCTATAGACATTCTGGGTGGAATTAGTTCAATGTGTATTTGTTTACGCTGTGTAAGTTTCACTAGCAGATGTACAATCATTGCAAAGATGGAGTCGGAAGAACATCAGCGGCGCTAAAAAAATTTACGCTCGTACTTCGAAAACCCGGATCTTTCTCATCGTGCCATCAACAGGAAGCTGGGAATGATACATTCTATGGTATTTCGTGTTTTAAATCGGTACCACGAACGTTTGACCATCGATCGGAAAGAAAAAAGAAGAAACTGAATCCAACCAAAACTTTCGTGCAAGATCCGAAAAAAACGTGAAGGGCTACACACGTACAAAGTCCAAAAGGCGACTAATCGTGATGAACGGCAGAATACGGTAGGTAAAACACGGGCACGGAAGCTCTCCGCCCAGACGTTGATGAATCCACATTGCCTAGTTATGGATGATGAGACTTATGTAAAAGCAGACTTCCGGCAGCCTCCGGGGCTCCAGTTTCTCACTGCTCATCATGAAGTCGATGTCCCTGAGGACGCTAGAAAGCAGAAGATGTCAAAGTTTGCCAAAATATATATGATTTGGCGAGCTATATGCTCGTGTGGAAAGTGGAGCACAAGTGGTTACAAATAGGACGGCCAATGGGCAGGTGTACTTAAAGGAATGCTTCCAAAAGCGTCTACTTCTTCTTCTGAGGTCACACGATGGTCCTACGATTTTCTGGCCGGATTTAGTCTCGTGCCAATACTCGAAAGAGGTTTTGGAGGGGTACAAGGCTACGGAGGTCAGTTTCGTGCCGAAGCATCTCAACCCCCCAAACGCACCGGAACAGCGGCCAATTGAAAAGTACTGGGCCATCATGAAGCAGGCACTTCGGAAGCATCCTAAGGAAGTGAAATCGGAGGAAGATATGAAGAAAAAATGGATTGCCTCACAAAAAATAAGTTGGTCCAAATGTTGTACAGGACCTTATAAGTACTGTAATGGAGAAAGTGTCGCAATTTGATTCCGTACGCCCTTTAGGAAACTACCGGTCTAATTATTGTCTTGTAGATGGTCAACTTTGTAGTTTGGCGAACCTTGTTCGATATTACCATCCTTAGGAGTCCAAAGTAGGCACGATGTCCAGCCATAAAACGCCTTTGGTATCACTTTGTTTCGAGTTTCTAATCGTAGTCCTTATTTCGTCGCAAAGTTACTTGCTGATGGTTCGGGTCCGTATTCACTTTTCTATTATTTGTAACATTGTTTTTTTGTAAGGGCAGCTTGTTGGACCTTCCCCAACCCCCTGTCTTGCCGGAGGACAATTGTGCACAGCACTGTTTAGAGTCCCACGCTGGCACGAGGACGATGATCAGCCGCCCCTAACATGGACAGCAGACGCCGTTTTGAGCCGCTCCTGACATGGAGAACAGACGCTCAGATTGACTGCACCCGTTGAAGAGGGCAGCCCCCCTTCTCTGTCAGCATATGAGCAACGCCCCACCGGAGTTGGTTTCCCGATCTTTCCAATGGTTACTGATACCCCAGTCGGCACCACGGGGAGGTAGGGATCGGAGTTACTGGACAAGAGGCTAAGGATCGCAGGAGGACCTATTTTATACCTGCAGGTACGCGAAGTATCAACGGTACGCATTGTCCAGTCATTTACCAACTAACGTGTTTATTTATTCTCGGAGAATTTCAAAAATAGCTGACTTAAAATGTATTTTTGGTGATCATTTTAATCTGTCGCACTTTTTTCGAGTACAATCTTTATGCGACCATAAAGTGCAACAGAAGCTGAAGATGAAGACTGAGCATAATGAGGCCTCAAACGCTGGCCAGTAAAACGCTGAAGAAGTACCTGAGCAAGATGGAAATTGTTATGCGGAAGGGTCAGTCGAGGCCGGCCATGTCTGAATCAATCACCCAGCTGGAGCGACTGAAGATTCTGGTGACAAACACATTTTCGGGGAAGCGCGAAGACTTGAGTAGAATGAATAACGACGGGCAGGGGACAGGGTACTGTACGTCACCGACCAAGAAGGTAAGCGTTGACGTTAAATATAATTCCCGCGTCAAGCTCCTGACGAAGGTTCTTCTGTGGTTGGTGTTCAGAGAGAAGGAAATGCCCATGCCACTGTTCTTTCCTTCCGTGACTTGCGGGAAACGGGCAAATATAAAGTACAAAGTGCCTGGTAAAGGTAACTGCCTTCGTCAAGAAGTATCAAGAGAAACAGTATGTGGTCTTTTGGCTGGACTTGACCTCGATTCATTATACGAAGAGATATTGAGTGAAGATAACGTTTGCATAAAAACGTTGGGTGGGTTCACCGACTTGGGTACCACATCGATATTTAGCCGCTCCATTTCCTCCAACGATCGCTTCGAGAAATAGGCCGACGCCAGATCCAGCCAGAACACCGTGTTTTGTCCCTTATGGTATTTCTTGATGAACGACGCAACTTCAGGCAGGAATTTTGTACTATAAATTTCCACGTTCACGGCCAGTCCGGAGCGAAAAAAGAGCGGCACAGCAGCACCTTCTTGGGGAACTTCGTGTGTGAAATGAACTTCACCTCGGAGCACACCTCCTTCGTGGGGGAAGTAAAATACGAAGTGCCCTGCCAGTTGTTGCCATCCAGGGTGAGATAGGTTTCGCAGGGAAAGTTGAGTTGACCATCTTAATCAACGGCAACTACTGCGTCATTGCCTCAAGCTCCGAACCCAGTGGACGCGACTTCCACTTCCTGACATGTATGTTCATTTTCAGCAGGTACTTTTTCACTATTTGGCCGGTTGAACCGACCTCCCAGCCGAGCGCATCGATGTAGCCACTTTTCCCTCAGTCTTTCTCTTCAGCATCCTTTGGAGCGTCTTGTCGCTCTGGGTCGTCGGCCGTCCGGCACCGGGGTTTCTTTTGATGCTCTGCTTGTTTTTTAATAGCGCCAAGATGTTGTAGATGGCAGAACGGGCGTATCCGGCGTCCACAAAGTGTCGCACGATGTCCGTTTTCGACGCGGCGGGGTGCCGTTCTCTAACGCGCACACTTCTGAAAGGAGTTGCTTCACTGTTTCTGCCATCACGATTAGAGTTCGACTGATAGAGCTGTCAAATTTTGTCTACTGTCTCATGGGTTACTATGATTGATGCTGCATGGGGGGGGGGGGGGGGCGACCCTGGCGTATTGGTTAACATCCATACCTTTCACGCTAAAGTCACGAGTTCAAATCTCACCCCCGGACAAGTTACGAAAATACCCAAAAAGGTATTTGAGTGACTACGACGGGAGATGAACCAGCCCAGGGCTGAAAATCTCGATAATCAAGGAACTAAAAAAAAAAAAAAAGATGCTGCATGGGTAGTTCCGTCAGTGCGGGTGAAGGTAAACCCATGAAAAATCGGCAATTTGTGTCCATTTTTTTAAATGCAAACGTTAAACGGTGTACCAATGACTATCAACCCTTCCAACGTCTCTCAACTACGACCGATAATTTTTTTTTGGGGCGAATCTCGAATGGAAAATTTATTCCAATAATTCCGGTGGCAAAACGAATTTGTTGCATTGAATTATCTCTTATAACTTTTTTAATAGTTATCCGAAATTTGTTCATTTATCGTGTAATTCATGTGAAGGGCCTAAAAGCCATTTGTAAGCAATGACATTAAATGCAGATTTCTCTTGAATCTTAAACCACTCTCGCAAAGCAGCATCTGGAAGAAGAATGTTAGTTCTACCATATGGAGTAGCTGGGCATACTAGGATTGTCGTGATTCATGAGAGATCCAAGTTTAAAGTCATTCTTTACAAATGGCTTTTAGGAACTAATCATGAATTACTAGAGATTTTTTTAATGCTCATTAGATGGACGTTACAACATTCAAGCCAATAGAACCCATAAGTGTTCATTCTCGTTGAAATTTTCGAGAAAACCACCAATCCACTGCACATTAGCAACGGCTCCGCAACTAGCACTGGATGTACTTCACCATCAATGACGTGACGATTACCGATATTCACAATTTTGGTCACGTTTCGCTCCAGTACAAAGCACCGCCGGATAAATAACCTTCCTTTTACATTCTACAAGTTCGTACCCAGCCCATTCCTGTTCGTCCAACGCAGGAGCAACGGAACGTACGGTGTCAAGAACTGAGGCTTCATAAAAGTGGTACTCGAAAACAATGTGCGGTAGCAATAACAACAACAACAACAACATCATCGAAAAATTCGACTGATATTGCATTCCGGCACGATTCTTCGGTTTCTTGAAATTGGTTTTCGATGATGCCGTGTATCAATTGAATTTTGATAGGAGCAGCTCAAGAAATTTCCTTGCTATGGAAAATAACAAGAATACTAAGCTGCTTATCCCAATTTATTTCCATGCGTATCTCATTGAGGGCGCTGCAATTATCGCATTTAATTAAATCGTTATCAAATCTGCCAGATCTGGTCATCGACGAAGGATGTTCCGCCGGCAGCGTTCTAATCCGCTTTACCGTGAATTTACCGTTGTTGCATTCATTTGTTCCTCCCCTAAGTCCTAAGACCGAAGAGATAGGACTAAAGGCAGAGTACTAAAATAACATGTTTCAATGTCCTTGTGACGCCTTTTCGGATCCGCCCACCGGTTATTCAATTGCTCAAAGCATCCATTTCACATCCGCTGGAGAGAACAACCGACTGGTTATCTGCCTTTTAATAGAATTTATTTATAATAATACCTCTTAATAGAGACTAATGGGAGATTATGAAAATTTTAGAATCTAGGGAAGGACGAGCGAAGTCCTGGTGCTGGTAGATAGGGAAACTGGGCGGAGGAAAACTTCTTGAATTTAATTAAGGCATACACTTCCTGTTAGGTGGGTGTTTTGCTAGGTTTTAGCAATGTGATAAAAACTTTAACAAAGATATCAAAAACCTTCTTGGTCAATCTGATATTTAAATTTGTATTCAGATGCATCGGCAAATGTAATAGTTTCATCAAAATACATTCATCTGTTATCGGATTACTTAATGTAATACTTGAAAAGGTTGTGTGGTCTTCATTAGAACATTGCTTACCCCTCCGATTAAAGCTAATAAGTTTTACAGAACTTGTTGAAATTACCGCTGGGCATCATTAAACGATGATGCCCAGAACGGCACCCGTCAATCATTGCTGACATGTGCTTTTTAATATTATTTCCTCGCCGCCCAACGAGTGAAGTTGCCTCCGGCCAGAAAGCCAGCCATAGATACATACTTCGCTGTTAATAAACTTCATCCGGCTCCACTTCATTTGGCACAAATATCATCAACGGAGACGGTCCCTTTATCAACCTATAGACAGGACAATAATTGTATCTCTCTGCCGTCATCTACGATCTACCCTTGGCATAGGCGTAGCCAGGATTTCAAATAGGGTGGGGCAAGATTTTTTTTTTTAGAGAGAGAGAATGAGAGGGAGAGAATTACACCGTCTTCAACCAGCGGACACTGCACACACTGAACACATAACATTATACAACAGACAACACAACGCTCGGTGGACCAGTAGAGTAGGGACATTTTCAAGTTCCACCGGCTAGAGCAGGAATCGAGCCCTGACTTTGTGACACTCCGTCTTAACAATGGGTGGATTACCTTATCTACGCTAAGTATTTTGCAATACCCGTCAAATTTTGGCAACAAGATTCAACAATTCTAGGCTTGTTCTGGAATTAAAAAAACCAAAAGGATTTTAAAAACCTTAGGTTTTCCACATGTTTTAAAATCACACCACATTAAATAGCAACCATGGTAAAATCTAGCGGGTACTGTCATGTATCGTAATATTCACTTTACAGTCGTGTTGGATTTTTGTATGGGATAGCCACCGAGTTTGTCCACAGTTTTTACTGAAAATGTACTTTTCCTCCACGATCCTCTCACCCACACTGAAAATTAAATTTTGATTTTATTACGAAATCGAAGGTAGGACTACTTTCGTAGCTACCTTCGTACTCACACACGCGTAACTCTCTAAAAGACAGAAGCATTTATTGGCACAGAAAGAACATTCGTGCATTGTAGGAAAACAATATAAACTACTACGAATATTTTGTTATCAATATAAAAGAAACTCTGGTGGTTGCATGACTGATGACAGATCTTTTATATCGACTCAGTATGTAATTGAAAAAAAAATCAGTGATTCCAGCACACCCGAGGAGCAATACCAACACGTAGCAACATCCGTACGATTGAAGAAAAGCAACAATTGGTTGATCTTCATGAAATTCAATCCGTGCACTGTACAAAGAGGTGTAATGATAGCATTTCACCAGATGACAAGCATTAAGAATGTTTCATACAATTTACGAGACATTTGTTCGTACAAAATCCGTGTTTACGAAACGAGTGAAAGCTGATTTACGCAAATTAATTTTGAGTGTATTTATTGACAAAGCAACACCTTAAAAACACCGTTTTTCTCCCATAGAAACAGAAAAAATCTTTGAGGTAGCTCATCGAATCTTCCGGTCCACCTCTAAGTATCTTAATATAAGGTACTATGTGGGTCTTCACAGATTGCCTGTCAAGATGCAAAATTTGTATGACGTCTTTATTGACATTAATTGTTATGTTATATATTCTCCGTGCGAGGAGTAACGATTATGATGTAGAAGGAGATGTTCGCTCATCACCATGAGGCACCAAGAGTGAACAACAATGTTTTTGGCTAGAATGAAAGATATGAAGAGAAAGTTTTGATAGTTCCGTGCGGCAGGATTGAATGCAACAGATGTTTTGGAAAATTGAGCGAAGCAGGTATACAGTGGTACTCAACCAACGACATTTTTGCCTGTTAGTGGCGGACTTAGTCCATGCTTCACTACCCGATGGGATGTTAGGCAAAATGTCGTTGGTTCAATTACTACATGCCCTGCTCAATTTCCTAAAGCATCTGTTATTCCAATCTGCCGACATGAACTATCAAAACTTCTCATATCTTCATTCAGCCAAACGTGTTGTTCATCTGGTGCCTCATGATCGAACATCTCCTCACGTCTTTATTGAGTTATCTCAAATAATATTAACCCATCAATGTATCACAAAACAACGATTGATTGAGCGGATTGAAGATAATGATATCGTTGAGTTTCGGATCAAGTCTCCTCCGGTTGCTGCTAAACCAACGAGCCTGGACATAAAGAAGCATAAAGTTGCCAGTAGGCACGAAATGCATCTACACCCTTACTTTTACCAAATCTCTAAATCGCAATTTTAAATGGATTCGCATAGATTGTTTTTAAGAAGCTTCTATAGGATTGGAATGGTTGTAAAAATTAAAAGTATATAAAAAGAAGTTTGTTTTGAGCATCGGCTGTGAAAGGTTGTGTCGATGCTTTTTTTGGCACTATTTTGTTATATGCGTTTCGTATTGTTTCGGTTACCTTCGGCGACGTGAGTAATGGAGTGAGCACAGAAAAATAAGCAACAAAAATGCTTCCTGGTGAGATGTCGGGGTTCGCCGGGCTTGTGGTCCGGCGGTGGGGATCACAATTAATTGTGATCCATAATATTGGTTTGCCATGCTTGCCGTACCACCACATCCTGGAGCAAATAAACCACTAAACCATTTTGTTATTGGCTCCAAGAGCACTGTTTGTATGAATCATATCATAAATAGGTAATAATATTTAAAAACTAGAGGTGGGATAAAACAACTGCTGTCTTGTCTCTGAACCTGGAAAATGAGTCGTTTTGTCCCGCCCTTAGAATATCATATGCTAGAAAAATTTTAGTCTTTACTGTTTAAAACAAATTCTCATGGATGTCCACTTTTGCACTTTTTTGCTACATCTTGTCACAAAATCGATGCAACTTCGCGCTTTCTCATTGAGGCGAAGGGCAATCTATCAAACATTAACACTAAATAATAAAAAATTGAAGCAAACACTAACATTATAAAAAAATATTCAAAGTTAGGGGCAACGGCCCCTCTGCCCCCTCTCAGCTACATATATTGCATAACAAATGATGAAATTTTGTGGTTATAAAATCAAAGAGTTTCCGGCGTATTACATGCACCTCGCTGAGTTCTTTAATGCAACTCCCTATTGCATGCTAAAAAGTCACCTTTCGTGTTTCACCTGTGGTACATCTAAATATTAATGCGATATGGTTTTGTCGAATTCAGACGCTCTGGCTGCGCCTCACCCTCGTGGTATCATTTTACCTTCACGAGACTGATCCAGCTATGACATGCTGATGTGCGGTAATTTATGGTGTGGAATGGAAAAACGGTATTACTCAACCCGCTTGGTAAGTAACATATCAAGCAATTTGCGCCAGCGTGGGTGGGAGGAGGTTGCAGAAGAATAAAAAACGCTAATGAACAATATGATACGCGGATTGTCAGCGGACGCGTGCCATCTACCGTTCCTCTGCTGTGGTTGAACTGCTACCTACCACATGACTTCAATGGTGACAAATTAACAGTTTTGGCCAATCAAGCGTTAACAAGTTTGATCGAATATATTAATTTTTTCACTGTGCGGATAAAAGCCATTGTAGAAATGTTTTTCGTACCACAAACACTCGCAAATTGTGATGTTTCTCAGTTGTTCCTAATGCTGTGAATGAGGAGAGATGATGATAAGCAACAGGTCGATATCATATTTCATAATTTTCCTGCCATCATCGACTTCAGATTTGAATTCGACCCCTGAGGGAACTGATTTGTTTTTCCTGTTGCTGCCGTCGTCAGAAGGACCCGCCATGGAACATGTTGGTTTGAAATCGGTGCGGTGAAGAAGTTTCTCACCTCTTCGTGGCTGGCGAGACGAAGCAGATGGGGAGTTGGATTTTATAACTGGAATGAAATATGCAGATTCTAGGAGA